>VZQC01014004.1:537228-661781 GCA_009823505.1 Rhizomys pruinosus | reverse complement strand
CCTTATCCTTCCAACTCTTTTTTGTGGGTAGCGTACCCTGGTGTTTTTGGCCCTGTTTCCCTACACCTTGTCTCCTTTTTCCCGTCCTTCTTGTTTTCTCGTTGTTATGCCCGTCCTTTTTTTTTTTTTCTATTTTTTTTCTCCTTCACAGCTTTAATACCAGCACTTGGGAGGCAGAGGCAGGAGGATCTTTGTGAGTTCAAGACCAGCCTGTTCTACATAGTGAGTTCCAGGACAGCTGGAGCTACAGGGAGACCCTGTCTCAAAAAGACAAAAAAAAAAAAAGTTCCTGTAAAGAAATAATTGGCAGCCATGTTTGTAAGCCACAGGACATGAAGATCTTAAATTGCTTTTCAGCTCTTAAAATCCTAGAAAAGCTTCTACTCAATAATGTTTCCCAATCTCCTTCAACCTAGTGATTTCAATTGACAGCACCATCTTATTTCTTGATCATACACAAACTTCCAAAACATTAAATATCATAACACAGAAAATCAATTTCACCAATCTATGGAAAAATTAATAAAGAAAAATTAAAAATCGATAAATTTAATGTATTAGCTTTGGCTGGCTGTGGTGGTCCATGCCTTCAATCCCAGCACTCGGGAGGCAGAGGCAGGTAGATCTCTATGAGTTCAAGACCAGCCTGGTCTACATAGTACAGGACAGCTGGGGCTACAGGAAGACCCTGTCTCAAAAAAAGACACACAAAAAAAAATGTATTAGCTTCACCAACTATTTTAGCGCATAAAACCATTCCTTAAATTTTCAAAGTTACTGCTTTTCTACCCATTGCAGGCTTTAACATTTCTTTTCTACCAAAGTACCTGGCAACCAGTACCTTGGATATTTGCTATACTGCTTACTGAATTACAGATCTTGGGGAAAGAAGACTTCTCCAAAGGTCATTGGGACAACTTCCTAACTTAAAGTAAAAAAGAGGTCACTACCCAGTTTCAAAGATGCATTTACCTAGTTAAGCTCAGAACGTCCACGTGATTCACACTCAGTCACACTCAGGCCTCTTTACTGGAATTTTTAAGCCCTTAAGAATAAGCTTTGTAGGGTCCATTCTGGTTCTTCCCGACAATTAAGAGTCTTCTCCCCAGATCTTTTTTCACCAATTGCTAACAAAAGGGGCTGAACACCTGTAAGCTCTGATCATAGGCCTTAGGACCAAAGAAAAGCTTCAGACCCCAGTAAATGTCTGAGTCACCTGATGGATTAGTAGTTCGATCAAGAAAAGTAACATGACTAAGTTTCCATTCAAGAGTAAGAAGAAGCCAAGCATGGTGGTGCACGCCTTTAATCCTAGTACTCGGGAGGCAGAGGCAGAGGCAGAGGCAGGTGGATCTTTGTGAGTTCAAGGCCAGCCTGGTCTACAGAGCGAGTTCCAGGCCAGCTGGGGCCACAGGGAGACCCTGTCTGGAAAAAGACCAAAAAAAAAAAAAAAAAAAAAAATAGTAAGAAGAACATTGTGCAAACATAAGAATTCACATGGTGCCCTTAAGTAAGTGCCACCCCCAATTTGTGTCTTTCTTACATCAGATGCTAGGAAAGAGTATGTATATTGACACTATGTTCTCTGCAGCTCCCAGGCTTTCACCCACTCCCAGGGACTATGAGATCCTGAGTAGCAAATATTGTAAGTGGAAAAGTTTTATGATTACAAGCCCTGTTTACGCTACTTAAATTAATAAGAGGTAGAAAGTCGGCAGAGAGTGAGGAAGAAAATGAACTCCCATTGGTACTCTAATCTGTGAGAGGAAAGAATTCCCTGTAATTAAATTTCAATCACTGGGGTTAGGATATGAGAAAGGGCAAAGGATGTTAATCACAAACAAATTAGTGAAATAAATTGCAGGGTGACTTATTCCTAAAGGCTTCTGAAAGTTATTGAGGCTGATGATTACAGTGGGTCATCATTCCCACTTAAAGGGTAGAAAAATTAATCTCTAGATACCTAGGAACATGTCTGTTCCCCAAACCCTCAGCTACCATGGATTTAATCTCAAGAAATAACCAACAAACAACAACAAGCAAAGGCAGGGGAGGAGGAGGGGAGGAGGAAGAGGGAGGAGGAGAGGAGAGGAGGAGGAGGAGGAGGAGGAGGAAGAATAGAGACTACCTTGTTCAATAACCTCATTTTGTAGATCAATGAATAAACAGGGATAAAGAACTGCTCAAAATGATAAAGTAATTGAAAAACAAATAGAAAATCCCAGGGGTATCCCACATGAATTACTCCCAGCTACTTGTCAGGCTGAGACAAGAGGAAGGCAAGTTGAAGGCAAGTCTGAGTAACTTAGCAAGACTGCTGTCTCAAAAAACTAAATAATACAAAAAAGAAAAAGAAAGAAAAGGAAAAGGAAAAATGAAACAAAAGAGGAAAAGAAGAGACAAAAATGAAAAGAAAACCCTCACATCATTTCACACCATTTTATGGTGTCATCCAAGGAATAAAATTGGAAAATGTAGGAAATCTTTTCATTTTCCTAATAAAAAAGATGTGATTATTAAGTTTCCTCATTGCTATGACAAAAGACCTGGTAAGAGCAACTTAAGGAGAGGATTCTTTGGGGTCCCAGTTTGAGGTACAGTCCATCATGGAGAGGAAGGAGAGGGCAGCCCTAGCTGCAGGAGCAGAGCTTGGGGGAACTGGCTGGCCAGGCTGCGGGTGAGCAGGAAGCAGAGAAGGCCGAATGGTGGGCGGGGCTCAGCGCACTGATTCTTATTCAGCCTGGGACCCCAACGCATGAGGTGGTACCACTCACACCCAGGGTGGGTCTTCCCTCCTTAGTTAAACAGCTCTATAAACTCCCCTCAAATGTATCCACACTGTGTCTACAAGGAGATTCTAAGTTTGGTCAACTTGACAACGAAGAGGAGCTGTCCCAGATGTCATGAATGGAGACCAGGATGTCAACACAATAGCCTTACCATTAATTATATTTTTTAAAGCAGGGCACATCCAAGTACAAAGCTATTTGGATAAAAAAAAATATAGGAGTAGAAGAAGGAACCATGCTCTGCTACTTTGTTGTTAAGTCTTTGCAGTCTTTATTCCATGGGTGGCATCAGTCTAGAAGGCAAAAATGCAGCGGTGGAGCAAAGATGAGGGAGAGAAACTTAACGCTGCAAGCATTCTCTGACTATTTCCTCTTTAAATGATTCTAGGCCAGAAGCTCTAAGGCACAGAATTATAAGGACTAAAATCAAGTAAGCAGAAATGTGCTAACAATTTACCACAGCTCAGGCCTTGCAGGTGGAATGCAAAAGGAACAAAAGTCACCCCCAGTGACAGACCAACAGTGAGAGGACACTCATCACAGTGAGTAGCACAGCCAGGGAAGGAGGCCCAGGAGACAGAATGAGGAAATCAGAGAAACTGTTATCCCAGTTGCCCCAGGATGCTCAGCCATACCCACAATGCTCTATGACCTCTGTCATCTTCGATTTCCCAGTATACACCTAGCTTTCCCTGCTCCAGCCCATCTCTACCTCTCTTCATGTAATTCAGCCATGACTGATCACACACACTACATTCAAAGCCCTGGGCAGGACATTCTGAAGAACGGAGAAACTGATGAGACATGGCCCATGCCCACAGGAAACTCAAGCCTAGGAAGGAAATATAAGATCACTCATCTACCATGGAGCCTTTCGGGTGGCTTGTTCTGAAAATGTACTATGGCCAGAGACTGATGCACATGTTAAAATTTCAGAAAGGAATAAACCCCAGCTAGGTTCACTGCCCAGGACACAAGACAAAGACACAGAGCAAGCACAATGCAATGTGGTTAACCAGAAGAGAGGCTAGAGAAGGGGTGGGAAGCAGAGACACTGTGGAAGGGGACCCTCCACAATAATACACTTATAGCCCAAGAAGCAATAAGTTAAGCAACTGGCAGAGACCCATCCAATACACAAAGATAGCAAAGCCTTGAAGGAACACTACAATGTCTTCTAATTACTTTTCATGAACAAGAGGCCTAACTACAAACCGTATTTGGAAAAGAAGAAAAAGGTCTTACAGATGAGTATTCCAAAGTTACATGTGGCCAGTAAAAGTTGGACTAGAACCCAGAGGTCAAGAGAGAAGACCAGAACTACCTCTCCTCAAGCCCCTGCTGCCTCTTCCTGGCTATGAATGAACTTACAACCCAACCATGCCTCACTGAATAACACAATTCAGCCAAGCGCGGACAGGGTTTCAGAGGTCCCAGAACTACAGAGTGGGCTTTACATTACTACTTGAGGAAGCAAGTTTGCTTCAAACACTCCCTATTTAAAAGCCATTCTCAGCCTTCCTGTATCTGTTCAGGAAAATACATGGACAAAATGCATGCAACTCATGAGAGTGTTAAAATGAACATTCTCTAGAACCTCCTTCTACAGTAGAGAACTTGAGGTCCAGGGTAAGGGAGCCTATCTGACAACAACACAGGCCAGACAGCACCTGAACCAAGGGTCATGAATCTACCAAAAATGATATTAGTTTGTATGCTGCACAGACAGTCGGTACAGAAGACAGGAGGAAGAGAAAGAATTCACCCGGAGCAGAGGGCACTTGTGTCAGAAATCCAAGGACAAGTTGCACAAGCTGGTTTCTCTCCTTTCATTCTGTGGGACCCAGGGATCAAACTCAAGTCACCGGAACTTGATGGGAGTAACTCCTTTAACCCACTGAGCCAGGTCATTAACCCGCCACTCACGACTCCTCACACGAACCTCTCAGTGGTCTTCCTGGTCTTCACCACCAACCCAAGTTGAGGGAGGCTTGCTCTCTCAACAAAACTCCCCCAGATCACACTGTTTTCCTACTGGTACCCAACTGCAAAGCTGGAAGAAGAATGCCAATGTCTCAGGAATTGTGAAGTTTTCCTTTATGAGTCATAAGAAACTAGATGCTGGGGTGAGGACAGAAATGGGGGGTCTTGTTTAAAATCTATTCCCAATGGTTTGTTCTGAAGTGTGGTATGACTTCAGAAGACATGAAAACTTAAGTTTCTGAAGTGGATGCAAAAGTGGGAGTTTCTGTTGGGCTGTGTCATTTGTCACCATGGTGCTTCTTATTAGGAATTTTTTTACTGTCATTTTTTTGTTGTTATATTAATTGCAGTTTGATCAGTGTAGGAGCTATTTTAAATCTGTGGGACTTTCCTAACCAGATTGTTTTGGCATTTTAAAGTCACTCAAATTCAGGCCTAAACAATATGGCAAATATCTGCCCCCCTCCTTTCTCAACTCCATACTCAAATTCTAAACAAAGGAACCATCTGTTCTCTCTCTAAAAACATCAACCCTTGTTGTCATTTCTCCATTAATAATAGTGCCTCAAACTTATATAATTTTTTCCAACTTGCTTATTAAAGCATTTTGTAGGCATTGCCTCGTTCATCTTCAACATTATCCTCTAAAAACTGGGAAGGAAGAGGAAACATTTGCCAATTTTCAGTTTGATAAATAATTGTTAGATACTTTTTTTCAGTTTTGTGCGAATGGCTGCATGTAAGCTTCAGAAGGGACCCACTTCTGGCTGGTGAATATGTAAAGAAAGACTGAAAAAGGAGAAGTGATGCCGTGTCCTATTTGTGAACTTGTCTCCTTGCTCCTAACAGTAGGCAGAGAGGGTAAGAAGCATATCTTACACATTTCTATATCTCTGGAAGCTGGTGTCTAAAGTGTAAAGTATTTAAATACTGGCTGAATGAATGAGCATGTTGGTGAATAGTTTGACTACCCAAGCAAGTGTAACAGAGCTGGGATAAGAGTTGAGCTCTCTTATTCAGTGTGTTATTGGGGGGTGGAGGGGGACAGGTTGTGTGTGTGTGCGCACGTGTGTGTGTGTGTGTGTGTGTGTGTGTAATAATTGATCTAAATGAACAGAACCTAATAAAGGATGAGAAGATCTAGCCCTATAAGAAATGCATTGAGCAAATATAGTGGTAATCACAAAGCTTTGCACACACCCCAAAAGTTCACATTCTTTATGTGTTCCATATATTGGGGAATTTAGTAGAGCTATTCCATAAACATCCTGCTGGGAAAAAAAAAATTCTGTAACACCAAAGGACAGCATGGCTCTGCAGCAGGCACGAGCCCAGTGAGGGTGGCCCTCCAGCCTGCTCATCACTTCCCTGTAACTCCAGAGGACTCTCAGTGCCAGGTCAGGAAATCCACCACCCAAAGTTTTCCAAGGAGCAGAGAGGTCACTGGAATAAAGATCCTTCTTTCCATGTGCCCAGCTCAAGTCAGCAGATCATCTGGCCTCTTTTTTCTATTTTCGGCGTGTCTTATTCCCTACTGCAAATCCCTGAAACTGTACAGAAAATTAATGGTTCCTAGAAAAGCAGGCTGCGTCTGACATACTGCTACCCGAACTGCTTCTGCAGAAGTCGCTCTAACATAGTCAATAACTCTCTAATGATCCTTCAAAAGTAGGTTGTCTGGGTAGATGAGAGCATGGGAGGTGTAAGGGACAGAAGAACTTCTTTATTTTTCTTTTCATTGCACGGGATCAAGCTAAGAGCCCTGTGCATGTTAGGCAAACACTGCCAGTGATTAACACTCCCCAAGCCCAAGACCACTTTCTTTCAAGTAAAGGAAACCCAGAAAGTAGCACAAATATATTAAATGTGGTTTCACATCAAGGAGATCAGTGACAAATGAGTAGGAAATAAATTCTTCTCAAAATACAAACACATCAATGTAGGTGAAATGTCGATTCTGACCATCTGTCTCTCTCAAAGGGAAAGGTAGGGTGAGACTATGAGGAGAAAAGAAAAACATGGAGAGCCAATAAGGAGACATTTGAATCCCTTCGACATTCTATCTGTGACGTACACCAGAGGCTGCAGCTGTCTGACTGTCCAACACAAGAAGCATTTAGAGCCTGCCATGTAGTATCAGCTGGAGAACTGTACAGGGTGTTCTTCAGGGTGCACAGCTGCAGAGGCCTGCAACTGAGACGGCTCAGCAGGCTCTGTTCATGCTGTATGTAGCCCTTCTACACCTGTTACTCACTTTCTAGCGGGGCACGATTTCTGGGAACCTTCAGTGTTCCAGAAGGAGCAACAATGGAATGTTAACTCTCTCCAGACAAACTCCGCCACTGTACTCCTCTGGACACTGCTGCTACAGAAGGTCCTTCAGGAAATACCAACTTGGAATTTGCATACATGCCTCATACGTCAACATCCCAACTTATGTTTAAAGTGAATGGTACCGTATGTAACATATGAAAGACCCACTAAATGGTACTGGTCTCAATGTCAGAACCTCTTTCTGGAGGGTTCATTTTAACACAGATGCTGGGAGTTCATAGCCTCAAGTGCTTATCTGATCTCTGATTATGTGTTTTCTCCAGGCTGCAAAAACCAGAGGGGCCTTCCAGCATGTGGGGTGCTCACAACCCATGCCAGGCTTCTCCCATCAAAAGCACATTTGGGAGGAAGACGTTTCCCCAAAGGAGGTGCATGCTTCATCTCACACTCTCCACTAGCTAACTAGTAAACATGATTGGATAATTCAGATTGTGCTGTTCCAAGTAAAAATTCCTGTCAAAGGCTGCTGCTGTTCTAAGTACACTAGATAATCGTTTATGGTTAGATGACGCTGGACAAGAATCTCAACCAATGTGGACATCACTCAGTTTCCCTTTTTGCAAAATAAACAGTCCAATCAAGTAGGCAGAGACTTCATTGTGGCTCGGAAGCTTGTGCCCAATATAAAGTTCCTAATGCCAAATACCCTTGCCTCTGTAAAGTGATTATCAACAGATTGTGGAGTGAGAAGAAATGAGATGCACAGACACCATTTACACGTACAGCCCACCTTGAAATGAGATCTTCTTACAGGGTCTGGCAGGCTCTTCATCACCGCAGGCCACAGCCATGTTCTATCTCCACAGGCAAAAGGCAAGACAAACAGAGCTCCGGCTGCTCGAACCAGTCTCTACTTCTCACTGTTTGTGTCCTCAACCCTGTCATTTTACCTCTCTGGGCCTCAGTGCCCCTAAGCGTAAGGTGAGCTGTGTGGAATGAAATCAGTTTCAAAGCAAGCACCAATTCTGATATCCAACTCCAGAACTCAGAAATTCTAGTAGACATACAAGTAGACACCCCGAAGGCTCTAACTGATGCTGGCATGTACCTAGTGTCCCCAGATAAATGAGTCATTTTTGCATGATGCTGTCCAATCAGCAATAACAGTGCATCTACAGGAGCAAATGCTTCTAATTTGTGTTTGTTTGTTTGTTTGTTTGTTTGTTTCCAGGCTAAGGAAGTTGCAGGCTCATCTGCCAATGGCCTTTGAAGGCCTCATAATGCCTTTTTTTGCACTACAGATTGCCAAGTTCAGAAACTAAACGGTGAAAGTGGAACCACACAATAAAATATGGAGCCCAAAGCATCAAGAAACCTATTCGGATAAACTAATATTAAAAAAATTTTTAAAGAAGAAAAACAATAATGAAAGTAAGAAAGGCTAATAAAAGGTCATAAGCAAAAGTAAAATGAGGCCATAAAAGACTCATTCATCCCTCTCAGCCACGTAATCAATACAGACAGCAGACCATAATATTCACATTTCTACTTGCTACTAGCAACTGACATGGTTGGCCGTTTGTTTTGTTTTAAATAAAATGGGGAAGCAACAAATATATTATAAGCCTATCTGCAAAAAAAACCCATATTTGCATATGGAAAACAAAGAAGTGGGTGCCTGAAAGGGTGATTAGGCATGCAATTGCCCATCTGCACGAGCTGAGCATCCGCAGGTGTGTGGTACACGGGAGCAGAGCCTCGGAATGGAGAGCCCCCCACCAAGGAGGGCTTCAGGTGGAGGGGAAAACGCACCTCTAGACTTGTTCTGAGCCACCCAGAGCTACGACCTCAGCTCCAAATCCACACTTCTCGTATCTTAAATCTTCTCCTTACATTTCTATTGATTCTTTAAATGATCACAGTCATTTTCCCCTGAATATCCTCCATGCGTGCTTGTTATTTGTGGTTAGATCTGTATTAGCATGTGTGGCTTCTCCTTCAGTTTTGACTCCAACTGCATCAGCCTCTTAACTTTCTCACATGTACCAAGCTTCATTCTCAGGGCCTTTGCACCTGCTTTCACTCATTCCAAAACTCTTTCTTCTGTCACCAACCAGGTATCTTTGCTGGCTTATTTCATTCATGTCTCTGCTCACATGTGCTCTCTTCATCTAGAATAAGCTCTAGCACATAGTAGGTGCTCAACAAATAGCTGCTAAGTTAATGAGTTGCCATCATTACTACTACTACTACTACTTCTACTGCTGCTGCTGCTGCTGCTGCTGCTGCTGCTGCTGCTGCTGCTACTTGCAAAGTATACACCAGGCCCTATGGAAGTTCTTAATAAATAAGACAGAATTTAATAAGTTTCAGCCATGTAGAAAAGGAAGACTACTGACAGTCTGTGGTTGTCATGACAGCCCTAGTAGAAGCACAGGTAAAGTACCTAGCAAGTGTAGAAGCAAACCCAGCAAATCCCTGACAACAGGAGGGAAGGGTTAGAGGAGGACAAAGGAACACAATTCTCTGGAACCTTCTTCAAAAGAAGCAAAGAAATAATGCACAAAAATTTAAAAATGTATTAGGTTCAAAAAGTCCTAACCCAGCCTCAGTTGACCTCTTTGTCTTCCCTCATCAATAACGTTACATGCGACAAAATATTGCCCCGGACAAATCAGCATTTCTGGGTTTCAAAGTCTAGGAAGAAAACAAGAATCACTTTCTTCCATAAAGCCTTAAAAAGCAGATTATTTAAATGCACATAAAACTCTCTTCAGAAAAAAAAAAATCTAAACTCTAAAGATAAAGGAAATCCTAACAAGGTGTTAAGGATAGGCTTTGGAAAAAATAGTCCAACTCATTTAATGCCTCTAGAAAACAGCAGTACCAGACCCTATGGAAATTCCTGTAGTGATGGAGCCCTTTGACTCCCCAAAGAAATACTCCGTGTCTGCTCTTGATGTTAGAAAGTCATCCGCATACTGTCTTTCTGTTGCTTGAACTCATTCTCCCAGAACTCCTTCTGAGATCTCAAAGGCTGGGTGCTGTCCCTCCCATGGGGCGCACCAGCTCCTTCTCTCCCTCTGACCCCTTCCAGTCCTTTCATCACACCTAGCCTTTGGTTTGCATGCCTTCAAGCACTCTAAAGTGGCATCTTCCATCTCCATGGCCATTCCTCTCCCAATCTAGATACAGCTTTTGAAATGACCGAGCACATTAGATAATTTGGCTCTTGGCTAGAGCTAAGCACTGTGTCTGGGGGTAGAGGTAGGGACAGCAAGGATCTAATGGTTTCCAGAAGTGTAAGGTCAATCCAAGTAACATTCTCGCAGAATCACTTCCTTTCGTGAACTGGACTTAACTGCCATCTCTGGCATAAACTGGAACACTGTGGATGTTCTAACTCCTTGGAAGCAGGGAAGACTGGACAAAGCTAACCCGGGACCCCACCTACTGCACAGACATTCAGAACCTGAGGAGACATATCACCAACTGCCGCCTTCCAGCTTCTCAACTCTTTGCTGGTAGGAAAGGTGCTTACTGGGTTACGGAAGGGTGCGATGTGCAGGAAGCTCAGGATCAGGGTGCACTCTAGTACAATAACACTGGTCCGGGGAAAGCTGAGGAAGGTCACCATGGTGATGGGCCGCAGTAGGGGGCCAGAGAGGGGTAGAGGGGTATATGGCAGCAGGTCTGGGGGAGTGGCCAAGACTAGCAGGTCAGGCTAGAAGAGTAGAGACTTGGCTCAATTTTAAATGAGTTTACTAAAATTAACTTAATGTCCTTTTAAAAAAAATTGGGAAAAGAAGATAAAGATAAAAAGTTAAAAAGCAAATCTCCATTCTTAATGGAGGAAAAACCTTGCTGTACACCGTATGACAAGAATACTTCCATTACGTAAAAGCCTATTTTGTTTTCATGTCATTCATAGATTACATCAGACAGAGAGTGGCTACTGCTGTCTCATACCTTATTATAAACAAATCACTATCTTAATCATTGAATGAGCCAGGCCCACTGATTTAAAAGGAAAATATTAGATCATTTTTAATAACCGATATAACTCAAGTCATTCGCCATGGAAGCAGAATGAGGTAATTCCATCCTAAAGATGTCCGAGGAGGATCCAAGGAGGGTCAGAGCTGGGCAGGTCTACAGCCCTTTACAGATACAGATGCGGCTGCTGGCACTTGCAGGAGGCTTGTCCTCTGGCCTAGATGGTCTTATCATAAACAACACAACTGGCTTAATTACTGATGCCCCAAAGGCCTCCCTCACAAAGAAGTTTATGGAGATTTTTCCCGGAACTACTGTATTTCCAATATCAGGAAAGATTAAGCATCTCATGATGTCTGAATTTATATTCTCCGGTAGATTATAAATGTTAAGGCTTTTAGTTAGTCAGGAAAACATAAAATTTGAGGTGACTGACATATAAAAGAACTAAGGTGATTTCCAGGTAAGAATTACAGAATTACACATGGTCAAGTACCACATTCCAAAAGCACTACCAAGTACAGAGGCTGTTTGCGAACACGTAAGACTCAAAGCCAGGTTTTGGTTTTGGTTTTGGTTTTGGTTTTTGGTCTTTTTGAGACAGGGTCACCCTGTAGCCCCAGCTGTCCTGGAACTCACTATGTAGACCAGGCTGGCCTTGAACTCACAGAGATCCACCTGCCTCTGCCTCCCAAGTGCTGGGATTATAGGTGTGCACCACCATGCCCAGCCACAAAGCCAGCTCTTTAGATCCCATGATTTTCAGATATGAAGGCAAGTTTAAGTGTATTGAGAAAGATTCTGCAGATAATATGCAGACTTTCTACTCTAATGTGGTTTTTTTGTTGTTTTGGGGGGGGTTGGTATTTTTGAGACAGGGTCTCCCTTTAGTCCCAGCTGGCCTGGAGCTCGATCTGTAGACCAGGCTGGCCTTGAACTCACAGAGATCCATCTCCCTCTGCCTCCCGAGTGCTGGGATTAAAGGCATGTGCCACCACGCTACTCTAATGTTTTATTCACCCAACTAAAACTCTATTTCTTACTATGTGCTTTCAATAAAAATGAAATAATGGATAAGAAATACTTTGAATGCACTGAGTGTGTGTGTGTGTGTGTGTGTGTGTGTGAGAGAGAGAGAGAGAGAGAGAGAGAGAGAGAGAGAGAGTTGAAAGAGACCATTCTTTCAAAAATGGCCAGTGGCCTTTTTAATGGTTTCTCCTCATCCTCATTTTGGCTACTAAGGAACTTGCCCCCAATTTTAAATTTCTCATTTCCATTCATTTTCTTGAGCAGCAATTCAGGTGAACACCAAGAGAACCTGACACCTTCTATAAAATGACCTGCTGAGCCTGTTTTTATGAAAAGACTATTTTGGTAGAGAAAAGAGACGGATGCCCTGGAAAGAAACTTTCCTCCAGACAGAAGGTATTGGCTGAGGTTTCCTGTCTGATCCCGTCAGCCTCACAGCAATGTTGTACATCAGCTCTCTGTTCCTAATGCAAATGTTATTCAGAACTACAGAGACACAATGTCTGAGCCAAGGAATACTGATTTATGCAACTTTTCAGGACACAGCATGACCCAAACAGAAGCAGCACCTCCCTGCATGCCATGGGGGGGAGTGGGGGGGCAAGATGAAGGCTCAAGGTACCAAATTTTGACCTTTTTTACCTAATCTGTGTCTGGGGCAGGAGAGAGGTTAGTAGAAGAAATGAAAGCATGCCTGAAGGCTACAGGGACTCATTACAAAGCAGAGAAAGGGTGGCCAGGTGGAAAAGAACGCTGAGAGGAATTGGGAATCTCCCCTCCTGCCCTGGCCACTGAAACATGTCTGACCCCTCCCCAGATCACCTAAACAGCAAATGGCTCAAAGCAAGAATTCTAGTCATTTCCACCAAAGCAGCTCTAACTGCTGAGGAGGGCAAAAAACAGAGGTGGGGAAGAATCGCATTAATTGAAAACTTGTGATTTTCCTGTGAAAATCAGGGCCAATTTTGCATTCTGCACTGTTGTAATCAATGTTTTCATTATAACTTTTAAATGGAATTTTCCACCCAAAAGAAGTTTCTAAGTATAACTGAGACACAGAGGTTCACTAAGCTTATTCAGTTGCTTCATGTGGCCCCCTTTCTCAGCCTAGCATGTACCACATGACCTGGAAGTCTGTGGCCAGCAGCCCCTGAGATGGTCCCATTCTGGGGATCATTCCATCAGAGTACCTCCCCCTGCCAGTGAGCTGGATGTGGCATAGCACTTCTAGCAAAGAGAATGGTGTGTCACCTAAAAAGATTGTGGCTTGCATCTTGGGAGTCCCTCTTGCTCACTCTGAGAGAAGACAACTGTCTCAGGAATGTGCCCCGTGGACAAGACCCACATGGCGAGGAATGGAAGCCCTCAGACCAACAGCTTTGCAGGGGGCTGAATCTTGTCCATGATCACATGACTGAGCTTGCAGATGAGACTTCTGGGTCAGCAACACACTGCCTACAACCTCATACAAAAGCTGGAGACAGCTATCTAAGCTGTCTGCAGTCCCTGACCTACAGAAACTATGAAGAAATAAATGTATGTTTTAACTCGAAAGTTTGGGGAAATTTGTTCCATAAAAACAATAACTGATCATACATGTCCAATCCAGGAATGTTTTAATGGTTCTCCCCATTTTTTTTCATGAACTCAAGGAAGCAGACAATAAAAGATTCAGGAATTCTTTTAAAATATTTTAATTTTTTTTTTATTTGATGTATATGTGTATATTGCCAGCATGTAGGTAAGTGTACCCATGTCATGCTGTACCTGTGGTGGTCAGAAGAGGCCATCAGATCCCCTGGAACTGTAGTTACAGGCAATTGTTAGCTGCCATGTTTGCTAAGAATCAAACCAGGGTCCTCTGCAAGAGCAGCCAGTGCTCTTAACTGCTGAACCATCTCTCCAGCCCAGATTCAAGAATTCTTAAAGAAGCCCTTGTACAGAATGCAGAAATGATTTCTAGCATTGTGTCATATATACCCAAGCATGCCCTGGCCACAGACTGTGGATGAAAGTGCACTGTACCAGATGGCCTCTGGAATGCCAAAGAGTGTTACCAAAGGCCACCAATAAAGCAAATACGGGTCTCCCTGAGTCAAGCAAGACTCCACCGTCAGCACCAGCTACACCTCACCTGCCTGGAAATACTGTGCAGCAGAGGCAGCCATGTGCCTGTATATCCCAAATCTAATTGGCTATTGGCTCTCTCCTTGGAGGAATAACCCATGGCTGATGCCACAAGCTTACATCCTCTACAGGTTAGGAGATGTTATAAGCCACAGTAAGACCCTGTCATATTTAACAGGGGGGAAAATTGTAATTCATGGATTAACATATCCAAACATGTGTCTATGCTAAAGTAACCTACCATAACTATTAGTGCTGCTTAAATACCTATATATCTAATTGCTTGTGCTTCATTAGTAGGATCGAAAGGTTATTCCTGGACAAACTGTCAGCCCATGAAAGGAAACAGCCAGAATTGACCAGAGTCCAAGTCAACAGCTCCAGAGAGAGTGGACTGTTTTACCTCTCATCCACCTGTGCCCCTTTTCTAAGCCTAGGGAACAATCTGCGGAAGAGGGGGCGTGGTAGAATGTAAGGGCTGCGATTGGGGTGAATGGTGAAACAACAGCAATGTAGTCTGGACACTCATTTGATCAACTTGATTGAACAAACAACCTGTCACCCCCCACTGGATGGTGGGGCTGTAGGGGTTCGGGCACAACAACCTGCAGATTGGTTCTGCACGAGGGATGCTTGTACTCACGGACTATCACTTATAGCTAAAAAATGAAAAAAAAAAAAAACTAAGAGAAAGATGCAGGACAGTTACGGCAGAATGCATGATCTGGGATGGGGTGGGGGTGGGGGGGAGGGGAAATAAGCCTGAACTGAATTGGAAAAAGTGTATGAAATGCACAAAGCATCAATAAAAATTAAATTAAAAAAAAAAAAGTGCACTGTACCAAAATGTCAATATGACACCTTCGCTCAGTTTGTGGTAAGGGGTGAGCAGGAAACAAAAGCACACAAGAAAGCCTCACTTGCCCAGCCATGTTCTGATATCATCTACATCTGTCCACGGACCAAACTAGGGTCACATTCCCACCCTGCAAACCACCTGGGTTTACATTACAGATAGGAGGCCTCCTAACGTCCAAACAAATACTGGAATCGGGGAAGAAAACAGATAAGAACTCTGTGAATCAGAAGTAGGTGCTGGGCAGCTATCTACGGGGACCCTCCATGCACTCCTTCAGGCCTCAGGTATCTTCTTTCACACAGTAACCCAACAGGAAAGGACTCAGTAACAGCCCTGATCTCCTAGGACCATTTCAAGAAGCAAAGAAATAGAAAGTGAAGGAATTAGGAGGAAGGATGAAAAGAAGATTCCTCCACCTTGTACATCAGTGGACAGTAAACACATCTCGTACAAGACACCCCTGAGTTACATCAGGAGAGCGCGTGGGCCTCTGCTGAGACCCAGTAAGTCCCCTTGTACTTTGTGATGCGAGTAAAGAAAAATAAACTCTGGTTTACAGATGGTGACAAATGCTCAGAAACCACCTGGCCAAGTCATCGCTGACAGCCAGCACATAATGCCGCTAACGGAAGTGACCAATGTTTCACTTCCGGAAGAGACTAATACCTGGTAGTTCGTAAGACCAAAAAGGAAATATTAAAACTGAAAGTCCTTGGCTACAATCAACAATTGTACAATGATATCCAAAGAGGGAAACAATTTCCTTCCTGACTCCCACTGGGACAGTCACACTTGACACAGAAGGCATGATTATCTAAACAAACAAAGCAAGACTCCCACCGACTAGACTGTGTCTTTTCTGGAGTCTATGAAGCATTGAACTGCCCGTGTCTCAGAATCTACCTCCTGACACCTCTCACTGCCCCAGACAAAAAATAAATGTGAAAATGTACAATATACACACTTCTATTTCAACTTTAATGACAAGGAATGCTCCAGATCTAGCTTCTTTCTGAGACTCGGGACAAGCTAGTGTTCATCTGGTGTTGGGGAGGGCAAAGCACTGTGCTTTGGGGAAGGATCAATAATAAACATAAGTACTAGGCACAGTGCTAGACACTTAACATACATATCTTTCTTTTCTTGCATTCAGAATGAATCTTTAAAGAAAACAACTGCAATAATCTATCATGAATGGACCACGCTTAACAGATTAAAAAACAAACTAGTGTCTACCAACACACTCCTAAGAGCCATGCAAGAGAACAAATATTATCTATAATTCTACTACTTTCCTAGGGCTGCCCATCTAACACTTAGCAGGCTTTGTTACCCCATCCTGCCATACTCCACCTTTTTTGTGTGCTCACAGAAGATACCTAAAGCCACAGTAGTCCCAAAGCCTCTTTCTGAACAGCCATTTATTTCACCCTCACAACGTTCATCATTTTTTTGTGCTACAATTTCTGTTAACTGTTCAACAGGACTCAGCCAGGCCTGGGAAAGGTACACTGGCAACCTTCACATTTATTCTTCTATGCATGAAAATGTGTACTGAGCCTGTTATGTGCAAGACCCCTGTCTAGACTATGGGACACACAAGAACAAGAAACACTGTCCTGCCTGGTTTTAGATTCTTGAAGGTCAAGATGCTCTATGTCCCAGCAACCTGCCTTCTCCACATTCTGTCTTTTAACAGTTCTTGATCGCATATCATTTTGAGCCTTGCAGCGTCTTTGTATGGAGTCCGGCTGGCTAACATCCCTTTCAGAAGATGAGGCAAGAACTGATCCCTGACATGCTAATGAGGCCTGACAGAAGTCATGACTTTGAGTCCTCTCTCCCAAACAGTATACATGTTCTGAGGGGCCACTTCATCTCCACTGTGTGGCTACCATAATATTTGGGTGGGACTGTCTTTAAATTCAATTCTAGGAGAGCTCTGCCGCCATGTTTCCAAGTGTATAGTCCCATCTACTTGGCTTCAGGGACTCTTTCTGCAAGGTGTGGAAACTGAAGCCTTTGTCAATATGGCAACAAGGCTCTCTCTTGCTCTCTCTCTCTCTCTCTCTCTCTCTCTCTCTCTGCCAAATACATAGGCAGATGTCTATAGCCTGGTGACAGTGGGCAGCTATCTCCTGACCATGAAGTAAATATCCTGAGGGTCATGAAGTCAACACACAGCAAAGGACAGAACCAAGAACAATGCAGAGGAGCAGAGCCGAAATCCTGTTCAAGTTGTACCCGAAGCCCACCTCCCTTCTGAACCAGGTCTTTGAAGTTTGTTCTATAGATCATATTCCATTCAATATACTCCAAGGTCCTAACAGTGTTTCAGAAGACAAAAGTGACTGATGGCTCAAGACTAGCTTCTAGATAGCAAAAACATTCTGAGCCCTTCCAGCTTACTTATTATAAGACTACCTCTCCTGTCATTATATATCCGGGCTTTTTAAATCCAAGTTCAAACTCTATATTCACCATACAGAAACTCAAAAGAGCTGAAACAGGTAATAAGACTGCCACTGAAAATATTCAAGCCTGTATTTGAGATTTTTAACAGTGAACCATTGAAAAGTCAAAGTCAGAGAGTGCCAGCCATTCATGCCAGGCAGATCAAATGCGCAATGAAAGCAGCGGTACAATGATTAAGGGAACACAGAGCAACAAAACGCAAGGGCAGATTCAGTCACACTTTTTAATGAAGTTAGGTTTTTTTCCCAACATCTATTGTGTTTTGAAAAACTACACAATATACATGGTGAGGCGTATTATTTATATAGTTTAATGGCAATGTTTGTATGCACACAGGGATTGACCTTCAGCATGGAGACCATAGAACTACAATCAGAGGAAGACTGAACTAGAATCTATTTTCCCTCAACTCGTTGCCAGGCATGTGAGACCACAGATTCTTTGCAGCACATCCATTTTACTTTACCTAGGACATACCAAGGCACTGCAAGACAACTCATTTTCTTGGGCCACTACTTTCCTCTCCAAGAAAGCAGCAAGAGTCATACTGAGATTGCAATGGAACGTTAGCAGACCCAGATGAACAAAGGCTTCCACCCTCTGCGAAAGCAAAGTTACCTTCCTCTGCCTCCAAACGGGGGTGGGAAAATAAAACAAGATCACAAAAAAGTACCTTATACATGAAGAAACAAGACACACTCCATAATACTGTTCTCCTTCCTCACAACTGCCTATATCACTGTTCCCTGACATTTTCATCTTGGCCTTTCAATTTCAAGAACACTTCCCTTCATACCAAAGGAGAAAGAAAGAAGGCACACAATTATGGCAAGCTGAAATCGTCATCACTGAGTTTCTGCAGTTTCCCAGCATGCCACCTTCCAGAAGGGTAAGGTAAGGCCTGCCTTGGCTCTGCCACACACACAAACACACACACACACACACACACACACACACACACACACACACACACGTTAAGCTAACATTGCTTAAGCCAGCCTGAGGCCATGAAATTAATTCAAAATAAGTAATAATAAAGGACATTTCAGACTTTTCTAGCTCACAATTCTTACTGCTAGCATTCATGACTTTGTAAATTCATTAAAAGCATGCATGTTGCTCGTGAAGGAGATGCACCTTTCTGTGTGGGACTCACCAACTGAGGGAAAATGCCTCCCCTCCGATGAATCCTCAGTGAACAAAAGGACTAGACTGGGAATCAGATGACCGACTGCTTCCAATTCTGCCTCAGAGCCTGTGTTCCCACCCTGTAGAAAGCAGAAAGAGAAATTGTTTAGGACCCTCTGGGGTTCTCCCAGCTTCACAACACCCTAGAGGTTTACAGTGTCTATGCAGACCATACGGCCATGATGTCTGACAGACTGGCTTCTAGACCTCCAACCTCCAGCTAGTACCAAGCACTCTCATTTCACAAAATTTGTTTCAAATGATGGAGAAAGAGAATGCTGGAGCCTCCATCTTCACATATCAGCTTCACCTAAATAATGGAAGTACTAGACAGAGAAAGAAAGCGAGAGAGAGACCAAACAGATAAAACTTAAGGCAGAAAAATATTAATAGATAAATTTTAACTGCACCAAATGAAAACAGGGAGGAAAGGAGTTGAGAGACAAGTTTCTAACTAAAGACTTAGTGACCCTCTATGTTTTAACTTCTTTACCTGTGACATTGGAACTAGTGACCCACAGGGAAATAGAAAATCTCAGTACTTCTAGGTAAAACCTCAGTACAGGCTTATTTCATTGGGATTATGCAATGCACATCTAGGGCAGCGGACTGTTATAAAACACGCCCCTGGTATAGGCAGGAGAAGCACACACAGCAAAAAAACTACCACTCTCATTCTCATTAGAGTGACTCTGAACATTTCTAACCAAGCACATACTTCATACTGTCTCATTCTTCCCATCCCCATGTAAGGTTAGAGTTAGAAAAGACTTAAAAACTACTTATCCCTAGTTGCAAAGCAAACTGAGCATCGTCAATGTTATATTTCTTTTTATCTGAAGGAAACAGTACACTTAAAATGTGAATCCCTTAATGGGCTCTAAAATTAACCTATCACTTATTTTCAGACTTTGTAATATTGGAATATGGGTGGAGGGTATGTATGCATATCTTAGAGTAATATAAAATTAAAGGGAAAAATGTGAATTCCTAAACACATTTTGGAATTAACTTATAGATTATTTTCAGTCATCATAGTTTAGGTATATGTGTGATGTATATATATGCATATTTTAGAGCAATACAAATTGGAAAGAACAACAACAACAAAAAGGACTGGGCCAAAGAACTGACTGAAACAGTAAGCTTCTGTCCAAAACAGTAAACCTTGCAAAGAAAAACTTTCAAAAGACTGAGAAAAAGATGCAAGACACATATGACACAATGCATGAGCTCTGGTAGGGTGTGGGGCATGGAAAGAGGAATGAGTTTAAACTGGATTGAGAAATGTTGTATGAAATGCACAAAACTTCAATAAAAATATTTTTTAATTACTTATCCCAATTCTTCCTCAACAAGAAGAGAATCAAGGGCCAGAATAGGGAGGTAGCCATTCAAGAAGTCCACCATTAGTGACAATCCAGGACTCGATCTGGTGGGCCATGTTAACAGAGGATGCAGACTGGGTCCAGGGATCTGGCCTGGGTTATACACTCAGGTTGGAGCAAAGCTCTCCTAATATATCTCCAACAACAGAAAGAAATTAAGAAAGGAAAACGCAATAGACTGAGGGAGAGCCCATTGAAGCAGTCAGTGTCCTTAGAGCTTGTGTTCCTTACAATAGCAGGAGTCTCAAAATCATTTTCACTGAAGGTACAATTTAAAATTTGCTGAGAAATGAGTTGTTAAGAGCCTAACTTTAAAGCTCTACACAGTGAAATCTGATACAAAGAAAGAAAAACAAATAGCTGTTCAACCCAAAGCTGCATAAAACCAAAGCTCCCCTATACAAAGAGAGAGAAATTAGAATCAGGCTTTGGAATCACCCAAGGTGCATTAAGATGGGATATCTTAAAGTTTTTCCACTTCTGACCACTTCTCTAAAGAAATTTTCCACACACCCATATATAAAATAGGTACATATTTACCTATAGTAAACCATAAAGGAATTTATTTTTAAATGGTTATTTTATAAAAGATGAAAGCTAATTTGCATACTGAAGAAAAAAGAGAGAACTCAGAACAGTTTCTTCAGCAGCAGCAAAGGGCTCCGATGCCCCAAATTTCTAAGCTTGACTGAAAGGCACAGCTGTCCACCGCGGCCCTTGGGGAGCTGCATTTACGCACTCCCCAGCCTCCCTCCGCCAGCCAGTGACAGTGGCCTCCCTTTTCCATAGCCAACTTCTCTTTTAATAATTTTTTTCTCCTTTTCCATAAAGAGAACAAGCAGCTTTGCTAAAGAACTGCTGTGAGATGATTGAAGTTCCCATGCAAACAAACCATTAGCAGAGTTCAAATGCAATTTAAATTACCAGTTGTTAAAGTGCTCCTCAATTTCACAGTAAGTTTCCAAGGAGAATTACATGCTATATACTATTTAATTGGTTGTTTTCTATTTTTTAGCATCCATTTATCCCCCCACCCTTAAATTTCAGAAGTGTCTATAAGAGCTTCCCTTTTAAAAATTATATATTGTTGAATAGATGAAATCTAAAGACTGAAAAATACCAGAGAAACAGCTGCTGGAATGTGCATCTCGGCAGAAAATGACAGTTTGGAGACCACAAAACACGCAGTATTTTAAAGCCAGAGAAATGTCCTAGCAGGGTCCACACTCTTTACAGATGACAATAAGACCCTGAAAGTGCAAGGAGGGGTTGGGCTGCAATCCTTCCCTGGCCAGTGTCACACACAAGAGAAGACTCATGGCTCCCAACTCACAGGAGTCAGACACCTTTTTCACATGGTGTCTGTACGCACCAGAAGACAGAGGGAAACATTAAATGAACTTCATTTGCCACTATGCTGGATAGCTTTAGTGTCAACTTGACACAGCTGGGTTGAAGGAGCCTCAATTGGGGAATTGACTCCGTTGGACTGGCCTGTGGCCATATTTGTGGGGTATTTCCTGGATTGCTGTAGTGATGTAGGAGACCCCAGCCCACCGTGGGCGTCGCCACCCCACAGTACATTACTGTATATGGTGTGAAAAGGCAGGCTGAGTGTGGACAAGAGGAGCAAGCCAGTGAGCAGTGTTCCTCCACTGCCTGCCTCCAGGTTCCTGCCCTGAGTTCCTGCCTTGGGCTCCCCAAGTGATGACTGTGACCCAGGAGATGTGAGCTAAATAAATCCTTTCCTCGCCAAGTTGGTATTGGTCAGAGTATTTTGTCACAGCAATTGAAAGCAAACTAGAACAGCCACTTACATTTTTAATGAAAAATACAGAACCTTCTCCAAACATACTCCTGACCTCTAAAGTGGAAATAAATAATAGTAAATGTCTTCCCCAAAGAGAGGAAAAGAAGTAAAGGCTAATGAATGAGTGCAAAGACATAGGAAGCAAGCACATTGTTAGCAGGAAAGTCAAGACAGCCATCTAGATTTCATTAAACAGCTTCAGGGACATCAAGCCATTACTTTATCTGCCCCAGAATCAGCAGCTGGCCCTAGAAAAAGAAGAGGATAAATAAGCAAGCTAAGGTAGGCATGTCACATCTGTAAATGGAAGGGTGTCAAGAAGCCTTTATGAGTACAGTTAAAGTTGAAGGCTTTGAAGTTCGACTTGGGTAAATAATTTTAATCTCTCTGAGCTCATGTGTCTCTATTTGCAAAAGATGGCTAATAGCAGCTGCCCATCAGGACACAGGTAACCGCTGCGTAGAATTCTGTATCCAGCATGTGTGGTATAGAGACTGCACACACTGACCATTAGTGCTTCTTCACCTCCTCCCAAGGTTTCCATGTTTCCACAGTCTATGGCTATAATGAATTTGGACTAAACTAGGTAGTAAAAATCATTTATGGTCTCTGGCTCTGTTAGATAGTGTATGTTCCCTGAAAGTAAATTCATTTATATTATCACTTAAAAAATAAAATACAAGAAAACTTATTCATATATTTTCCTTCAAATGCAAAATTTTTGAAAATGCTAATTTAAAAAATATTTCCACCAACTGTAAAGCCTATAAACTACAGTAATGACCAGCCCAGGATAATTGTAATGGCACAAGAGAGGTACTTTTATCTTGGGGGATAACCAACATCTATCTAACAGGATTTAAGGCCCACTCAATGGGGGGAGGGATTCAAGTCCAGAACTGTAAACCTAACCAACTACCCTTGGCTGGAGAGGACACAGACCCTAAGGAAGAGCCTACTACTTCAATTTCCCTAAACCAATACAATTTCTAACTGTATTCTAAATAGTTATCCTTAAACACACAGCTAAGTGTAGCAATCATATAGTTGCCTACATGACTGCATAATGACAACACCAGACGATGGGGGAATTTCCAAGGTCACGTCTCTAGATGCAGAGCTCCAGGCAATCAATGACTGCTAAGAGAAGAGAAGTACTTCCAAATGCAACTTCAAATCATGTATTAATAAAATCTCAGCATCATGTTCAAATCTTATTTCAACCTCCTATCAACACTGAGAAAGCTTTCCCCATTATGCTCTGAAAACTGAGGAATACGATGTACACTAATGGCCTGGGGGCTAATAATCCATGACCTGAACCAAAGTCTTCAAACTCAAGCTCCATGGCATGGGTTATTTTATTTTATTTTATTTTATTATTTTTGGTCTTTTTGAGATAGAGTCTCCCTTTAGTCCCAGCTGGCTTAGAACTCACTCTGTAGACCAGGCTGACCTTGAACTCACAGAGATCTACCTGCCTCTGCCTCCTGAGTGCTGGGATTAAAGGCATGCGCCACCATGCCCAGCAGCATGGGTTTTATTAATCACAATTATAAATAGACTATGGGCATTTATCCTTCTTCTCTGGGCAAAAATATGCCTTAAAAAAAAAAAACCATCATTTTCACACTTCAAATTGCTCTGGTATAAAAATAATGGCTGTATTAAAAAAAAAAAAAGCAGTTTATATTAGCAACATTTATGTATTCTACCTTGTTAAGATTTTACAAGAAATAAAAACTCAGGGGGCTAGAGAGATGGCCTAGCAGTTAAGAGCACCGACTGCTCTTGCAGAGGACTTGGGTTCGATCCCCAGCACCCACATGGCAGCTGAGAACCGTCTTTAACTCCAGTTCCAGGGGAATCCGACACCCTCTTCTGACCTCCCCTGTATTGCACAACACGGGTGCACAGACCTACATGCAGACAGTACATTCATACATATAAAAAATAAGCTGGGCGTGGTGGCGCACACCTTTAATCCTAGCACTTGGGAGGCAGAGGCAGGCAGATCTTTGTGAGTTCAAGGCCAGCCTGGTCTACAGAGTGAGTTCCAGGACAGCTGGGACTACAGGGAGACCCTGTCTCGAAAAAGACCAAAAATAAATAAATAAATAAATAAATAAATAAATAAATACTCAGAGACCTGATATAAATCAGACATTGACAGGTATCCAAAACAAGTCTGAAAAAAGTTAGTCATGAGACACTATATGATGCATTCTAGAACAGAATTCAAATGGCTGGACTCTTGATCAAATGAATCTTGAACAAGCCTGATGTTGACTTCCAAAACCCCGCTCAGATAGCTGTTAGATGAAATGATGTCGAGATGTCGGCTAGCAGCTCAGTCTTTGATAAGGCAGTGTGTGGTGCCCCAGCAGGCATAGGTGCTGACTTGGCTGTATCCACAGCTCCCAGAAAACTCCATCTCCCTGGGGAAGTTCTGGAACACAACACCTGACAAAAAGGCTGGAAACGTCCATGTCACATCCCCTCGAGGGTCCGGAAGTTCTCTAAAGATGAGAACTTCTAAACTAAGTGAACACTCAAGAGGAGCGTATGTATGAAGAGGAAGAAGGGAGGCACAGAGAGAACACCGTGTGCACGAACCTCGAGGAGGATGAGCTCAGGGCAGTCTCAGGGAAAGTGATGAATCTGGTGAGGCCAGTGGCCCAGGGCTGAAGGGACACAGGGGGATAAAGCTGAAGAGGAAGGCTGCAGCCAGAACATTCCGGACTTTGTATCCTGAGCTAACGCACTTGGACTGTAAGACTCAAGGGGCTGCCTTTGGAGAAATGATACAAGAGATCATGAAATGGCTGAGCCACTGCAGTAAGAAATTATTCTCTTCCATGGTCAGCCTCCCATCACAGAGAGATATGAGTGTGTAAGGGAGAGTTTCTCAGAGGAGAAGAGGCTCCAGAGTTGACCCTAACCTCCACTGTCCCTTTCTTTGAGCTCTGCAACTGCTATCCACAGTACAGACAACATGTAAATCTCCAGAAAGAAATCCTATGTCCAAGCAAGATCACCACTCTACCGTTCCTAAATGGCTGGGACAGACTCTAAACTCTTCCCTATCTCTCAAGAAGCAGAGGCCCTGTCCAACTCATCACTGTATGTACTGAGAGCCCCACAATTCCTGGCTAGCCTAAGCATAACACAACTGAAATTTTCCATTAATGCACTTGCCTGATAACATCATTTAAAGTGTTTGGGCTTCCCACAAAAGGTAAAGGCTCCTTGCCTCTAAACTGGGATACTGCAAGAAGAGAGGCGATTAGGCCCTGCTGTCGAAGACCTGACGTTAACATGGGAAAGATGTATTGAGACCACACATGCAAGTGTACAGATGGTCTCTGGAATACCAGAGAGTGTTACCAAAGGCCACTAAACCAATAAAGCAAATATGGGTTTCCTTGAGTCAAGCAAGACTCCTCCGTCAGCACCAGCTACACCTCACCTGCCTGGAAATACTGTGCAGCAGAGGCAGCCATATGCCTGTATATCCTAAATCTAATTGGCTATTGGCTCTCTCCTTGGAGGAATAACCCACGGCTGATGCTACAAGCTTACATCCTCTAATGGTTGGGAGATGTTGTAAGCCGCAGTGAGACCCTGTCATGTTTAACAGAAAAAAATGTAATTCATGGATTAACATACCATCCAAACATCTGTGTCTATACCAAAGTAACCTGCCATAACAATTAGTACTGTTTAAATACCTATATATCTAATTGCTGGTTATTCCTGGACAAACTGTCAGCCCATGAAAGGAAACAGCCAGAACTGACCAGAGTCCAAGACAACAGCTCCAGACAAAGTAGACTATTTTGCTTCTCATCCACCTGTGCCCCTTTTCTAAACCTAGGGAACAATCTGCGGAAGATGGGGCGTGGTAGAATGTAAGGGCTGCAATTGGGATGAATGGTGAAACTACAGCAATATAGTCTGGACACTCATTTGATCAATTTGATTAAACATACAAGCCCCCCCTGCTGGATGGTGGGACCCATGGGCTGTGTGGGTTTGGGCACAACTGCTTGCAAACTGGTTTTACATGAAGGATGCTGTACTCATAAATTATCACTTATTGTTAAAAAATGAAAAAAAAAAACTGAGAGAAAGATGCAGGACAGTTATGGCAGAATGCACGATCTGGGATGGGGTGGGGTGGGGTGGGGGGAAAGGAAAGGTAAATATGCCTGAACTGAATTGGAAAATTATGTATGAAATACATAAATTTTCACAAAGCATCAATAAAAAAATAAAAATAAATAAAGTGCTTGGGCTCACTCCATCCATGGCCTCGGGTTGGAGAGATGCCTCAGCTGTTGAGAACACTTCTTCCAGAGGACCCAGGTTCCATTCCCAGCACCCACATGGCAGCTAACAACCATCCGTAACTCCAGTTCCAAAGGATCTGACACCCAATTCTGGCCTCTGGGGGTACTGCACACATGTGGTGCAGGCCAGAGACTCAATAAAGAAAATATTCCTTTAAACTTCCCTATCTAAAAAAAGATAAGTGCAAATATAGGAAAATATGACATGAGGTGACCACGTAGACACATTTGATAGCAAAAAAACACAGTCATATAGCTTAACTGACAGCTGCAAAGTATCTTATATGCACTAAACACCCTCCCTGCCTCACAGCTAACTGGTATAGGTTAGCACAAGGGAGCTTCTTCTAGTACATGGGAGTACTGGTGAGGAACAGATTGTAACAGTGATTACTTCCTCTACAGGAGGAAAGGAGTCCAACAGACTGAGAAAAGTAAAGTCATCTCAGACTAAAGGAACGGCATGAGCTGAAGCACGAGGTGAGCAGATGCAAGATGGCAGAGGGTGGCTGTGGCTGGTTGACATGGGGGTGGGCAGCGGCGACAAGAACCTCCATGCGACACATACTGTGTCTGCTTATGAGACGCCCTGCATACTAGGGGCAGTCTTTACTTAAAGCTGTTGGCTACTAGGAAAATTACACATTTCAACAACTAACTTTCCTTGGGATTCCACATTCCAAGGCAGAAGCCAGGCAAATTAGCTTTTCAGGATCCCAGCCAGGAAACACTGGAGTAAGACGCCCTCAGGTTCTTTGGGTCAATGTGCAGAGGAATGCTGCGCCTTGGCTTTGACCTACAGGTAAGATCTTGCCTACTCCATTCTGACCTTGAGGAAGTCACTGGTAAACTGTAAACGCCGGTAGGAGTGCAGCTACCCACAATGCGTGAACACAGTGTGTAGAACAGGGTGGGAATCAGAACCAAAGACACTGTTCCAGTCCTCGATCTGTCCATTTCTTAACTCTAGACTTGACAGCAAGTCACTTCCTTTTAACCAGGACACAGGTTGTTATAGAGCAATTGGGCTGTGAGATCAAATGTGAGCACATGTATTTCTGCATGTGGGCTGACCAGTTAGGGAGAGGTGTTCCCCTGCCAAAGGCACCGTTGACAGGGTACTACAAAAGCTGTCAGTCCTCCTGGAGAAGTGGTCTAAATCTGGAGTTGTCAACAATTTTTTTTCTCCTGCTGAAAATTGAGCTATATTCCCCAGGCAAGTCATTACATCTTTTTGTGCCAAATTGTTTTCATCTTTTAAATGACCCAGTAATCCCACTTTGGGCAATATACATAAGGGAATACTCCAAAAGGAAAAAAGAAGGCAATTTGTTCAAAAGATGTTATTCATAGTGCTATTTCTAGTTCTTTATATATCCCTCTATTATAGCACTTATCTCACTGTGCTGTAATTATCCACTCCCTTTCCACACGCCTCCAAATTATCTTTGAATCAATCCACAGCACCTACCACAATGTCTGGCATACAGTAAGAACTCAATAAATGTTTGTTGACTGAATGGGTAATCTGAAAGAAATTTCACAAGAAACTAGTGAGCAAAAACAAAGCACTGTTTTTAAGAGATGTTAAACTGATTTTTTTTTTCTTCTTCTTCTTCTTTAGAAAACCTGATAACTTTAGAGTGGGAACGATTTGAAGAGGACTGAGAAGAAGCCAGGAGAATGATTTTCTACCAACTTAGTTTATGATCCCTGAGGATGTCCAGGCTTAGTCAGTTGTAGTCTAGGTGGCCAACGGCTACCCAAAGGCCTGAGTCCCAGGCCAAGCCACTTTGGCCTGGTGGCTGGAGGTCAGGGTTTAATCATCTTAGATTCTCAACCTGAATCTGCTACCACCTTGCTGAGGGACTTTGAGTAAATTGCCTAACCTCTCTGAGATCAGTTTCTCCACTGAGGGAAAAAAAAAAAAAAAAAGAGTATTTTCTGGAAAGCATAGCTAATTCAAAAGAAAAACAGGGAGAAATAAGTAACGGCAAGCTAAATTCAAAACAAGGAGAAGACAGGAAGATGATTTGCCTGCCACAGCTGCAAACCACGAGGGATTCTGATGCCAGCACTGGCCCGTGTGACACGATGAGGAGGGGGTAGTAAAGGTCATTTCCAGGGACAGGAGGCAGGGAAGACATCAGAAGAGAAATGGAGGTGTAGCTCGGTGGTAAAGCACATACTGAGCATTGGCTGGTCCTGGATTCAATCCCTAGCACTGCACAAAAAATATAAAGAAAAAAAAAAAACATGTTAAATATGGTCCATAAAGTTAAGATCACTCAGAAGTTCTTGTGTTCTTGTTGGTGAGAAAGAATGCCTTATAAAAATACCCAGAGAAGCCGCACACTCCACATGCCTTATTCTGAGACATTCTGATAGCTCTGAGACAGGGGATCAGAGCAGGAAACCACTTCCCTCAGTTCCTTAGCTAGAAGCTCAAGATAAGAACTCAAAGGGGGGGGGGACGACACACACTCTTCCGTCTGGAATTCTATTTATTTTTTGTTTTTGTTTTTTGTTTTGTCTTGTTTTGTTTTTCAGACAGGGTCTCCCTGTAGTCCCAGCTGGCCTGGAACTCACTCTGTAGACCAGGCTGGCCCTGAACTCACAGAGATCCACCTGCCTCTGCCTCCCAAGTGCTAGGATTAAAGGCGTGCACCACCACGCCTGGCCTTAGACAGGTCTTAGCTGCCATGTGGGTGCTGGGATTCAAACCTGGGTCCTCTGCAAGAGCAGTCAGTGTTCTTAACCACTGAGCCATCTCTCTAGCTCCATTTTTAAAAACATGGACCTTTTTTTTTTCTTTTTGGTCTTTTTTGAGACAGGGTCTCCCTGTAACCCCAGCTGGCCTGGAACTCACTCTGTAGACCAGGGTGGCCTTGAACTCACAGAGATCCACTGGCCTCTGCCTCCGGAGTGCTGGGATTAAAGGTGTGCGCCACCATACCTGGCGCTGTCTGGAATTCTAGTAGCTTCGTTGCACAACAGCCACAGCATATGTCTTCACCAGCTTCCGGGAAGGAAATCACACCTGATACCCTATTGACAGTCACTCCAAAACAAGTCCGAAGCTCTCCCCTTCTCTCATCCCCACTGTTACGGCCTCGTTCAAAGGTAGCAACACATACACACACACCCCTACACCCCTGACCTGTCAAGCGACTCCTAATTCTGGGCTTCCACTCTAACCTTACAAAGTTCGTCCCCACAGCAGCCAGGATGATGCTTATAAACTGGGACTCGAGCTGCTGCTTCCTGGGCGGGGGCTAAGCTCGGGTCTCTAGGTTGGCTGACCATCTCAGCCCTTTCTGGCTTTGCTGTCCTGCTTCTCTACCTGCAGTGGGTCAGCACAGCATACTCCTGTGTTTGTCACAACACTCAGCCACTTGTTCCCAGTGAATCTTCCCCTGGATCACTGAGAAAACCCTCTCATTTCCACATTTCCACGTTTCTTTCTTATCTTCTCTTCCACACACCCTTACTGTTTGGCGCATTTAATTCTGGTTTGCACCCAGTACTGGGATGCTACCCACAATGCACAGGAGCAGACATTCAATATGGATGTAATAAAAGCTTAATCAGTTAGGGGCTTGCCTTGCAAGCATGAGGACCTGAGTTCAAAGCCAGGCATGTTGTAATCCAAGTAGGGACAGCTGGATCCCTGGAACTCACTGGTCAATGAACCTAGCCTACTTGTTGAGCTCTGGGCAAATGAGAGATCCTGTCTCAAAAAATAAAAAAAGTTAGATGGTGACTGAAGATGTCCTCTACCATCTACATGAAGGTACACCTACACATATACCCACATGAAAATACATGTATGCATAAACATAAACACACACACACTCACATACACAAACAAAAAAGATTTAATGAAATTAGATGAGGGAATATAGATGAGGGAGTATAAAGCATATGCAAAGTGCAGATGACCTGAGTTAGGTTCCCACCACCCACATCAGTCTATTACTTACCACCTATAACTCAAGCTCTAAGGGGATCTGACGGCTATTGCCTCCACAGACACCTGTACTCACATACATCCACATAGACACACACATATACAGAATTTTTAAAAGTAAAAATAAATTTTTACCACCCCCCTCCAATTAGATGGATGAAAACCTGCCAGACTAACTCAGAGAAAGTATCCCACACCTTGGCTGCCAAAGTCGAACAGACCCACACCACTAAGCCTACTGGGGCCACAGGGACCTGCGCAGATTTTCACACCTCTCTGGGCCATTCTCTTCTCGATGTATAATGGGGATATAAAAAAAAAAAAAAAAAAAAAAAAAAAGATAAGCGCATCTTCCTTGAGCAACCGAGGAAACATGGAGTGGTTATTGTATTGCTCAGCATAGACTGAGCGTCTCTGGTCAACAGCAGCCTCGTTTTCCAGGCAAGACTGAGAAAGGAGGAGTGTGCTACACCGAGAGAAAACACGAGTGAGGCCTGTGCAGAGTGGTGTCAGAAAATTACATCACCAGCCTCTAGCCACTGCTTCACAGACCTGCAAGGACACGAAGTACTACATATTAACTACATGTGAATGAGTGTAATGCAGACCCCAGTAATCACACACTTGTAAGCAGGATCCTAAGGAGCATTATGTATTTACTGATGAACATCACAGACTATATATAGAGACTCTGCCTCAACACAAAACAAATGAAGGGGCTGGAGAGATGCTCTTAACTAAGAGCACTGGCTGCTCTCAAAGAGGAGCCAGATTCTATTCCCAGCACCCACAGGGTGGCTAACAATTGTAATCATCCGTAACTCCAGTTCTAGGGGATCTAACACCCTGTTCTGATCTCTGAGGGCATTGCATGACATGGGTACAGGCAATATGCTCATACACATAAAATTAAAATAATAAATAAAATTTAAAAAACAAATGAGAGAGTTTACTTATACATCCTTCTCCCAGAAATAAGTGACTAAAGATGCCATGGAGTTCATGATTAATTAATTTTAAAAGGGAAAAGTGGGAGATATGGGAAAAGAAGGCCATGAGAAGGAAGAGGAAGACGAAAATTCAGAGTCGTGAGTCTCACGCCATTTGCTGGATGCAGGCTTCAAATGTGGTTCTGAGCTTCCCACACAGCAGTACAAACAAGGCAAAACAGCTGGTACAGCCCTTGGGGACACTTGGTTTCCTGAAATGTCATAGAAAGGTGTGAAAGGGTATCACTGTCCAGTTGAGCAGCCCTCCGTTTTGTCGCACTTTGCTTGTTCCTGATCACATACATTCTGAAGACAAATGGCTTGGGTTCAAGCCCCAAATCACCAATGAATGCATGACTATGGCTAACTTACTAAGCCCTCAGAATCTTGAGTGATTCTTTATAAAGTGCTGCTAAGTTCTACTCCATAATAAACCGTGTTATGCACATGCAACGTAAAGCCTGTCACAGAGACACACATTACAGGACTCCACTTAGACGGAAGCTAGAGTAGCCATGTTCACAGAGACGGAAAGCAAATGATGGCTGCCAAAGGACTGGAAGAATGGGGGGGTGTTGAATAGGGATGGGTATGGAGTTCTAGTTTCTCTGGAGATCAATTACACAAGCAAAGTGAATGTGTTTAACACGACTAAACTATGCACTTAGAAATAGTTAAGATGTTATATATTTTCCTTTATGGGTATTTCATCAGGACAAAAACAAAAATAATTAGTATCCACTCACAGACAAGTGTAGTTATGGCTCAATAGTTTAAGTAAAGTGCATAGCCCAGAATCAATCAATTCTTGCCAGCCTTCCCTAGTAACAGCATTAGGATTCATACTATAAATGCCTAAAGCCCCTGTCCCTCAGCACCAGGGTAGGAAAACATCCCAAGACTCCATTCTCCAAGGCTGTCCCTTCCCACCTGAGCAGCAGAGTCAAGGTTGGACGGGTTGTGAAAAGATGGCTGGGAGAGGCTTCCAAAGTTCCTTCCTCCCAGCTGCATGGAGAGCTGCTCCCCTCCTTCCAACAAGACCAGAACAGATGTAGGTCCTTTGCTTTGTGGCCTGTACACTGGCATCCAGTGTACGTTTCCCCGCAACCCCCCAAACAGCTCTACCTCCTTCCCTGCACTAGAGGTGATCAGAAACTGAGCTAAGCATGTCATTCATTGATTGGTTGATTCATTCATTCATTCCAGCTATGTAAAATCTCAGAGACCATAATGAGATGGTAACTTCTTAGTCTCTGCCCCCAGCCCCACCCCTAGTTCCATCAGGCTATAACAGTACTTGTGGGTAAGGGGATTACAGGTGTCTGTTTGCTGCAGTCAGAATCAGGGCTTGCCTGTAAAAGAAGTGCTCCAGAACTCTCACAGCTTCAGACAGCAGCAGAGATTCGCTATTCAGTTCTGTCTTTTAGGCAAGCTGTCATCCTCCTTTGAGAAAGAATATGACAGAGGCAGCAAATGAGACAGGAAGTCCCCATTCAAACAACATTCCTGTGACCGAAAGAGGAAAAGGCTAAACAGAAATGACGGAAAAACAAGAAAATATTTAAAAAATTTTAAACATATTAAAATCTACCACAAAATCAAGCATCTGAGCTATGTCGCACGCAGCGGAGTCTGAACTGGGAGCGGCAGGTACCAGGTCTCAGTTTTCTAATAACTATTTCAGGAAGGTGGACAGCTCCACAGCATCCCCCAGCCTCCTTTCTACAAAGCTGCCAGCCTCTTCTGCCTTGCCCAGAAGAGCAACAAGGGTGTGCTTCTAAGAGAGAGGATAGAGAGCTCTGGAATAGCAAGCCACCGGCCCCAGGCCTCCAGCTCTGCATCACACAGTGAGATGCAACAGATAAGCTCCATCACTTTCCAGCGCTGATAACTCAAGGTATCTACTCAAGATCCCACAGCAAGGTACGCTACAGGACCGGTAGACACCAACCTGTCACACACTCTTAAATCCAACCATAACTCTGCTCTGCACAGTAAGACCTCCCCCCACCCAAGTTCACACACTTCCCTTTTTGGTGTATTACTTCACCTCTGGCACTCAGACAGACAGCACTACCAAACTATCTTTCTACCTAACTCAAGCTAGGCCTCAGGTGGGAAGAAATATATATCAAGTAGTTTTTTTTTAGGAACAAATAAGTTTTCCTCAGGCCGACCCCATCACTAAATCTCTCTCTGAGAACAGCTCCCCTATGAAAGCTGCTGTCCACTGTAAACTAAAGCAGTCGACATTCCTAGCAATAGTTCCCAACAGCATCACTGGGCAAGCGGGCACCCAGATCTGCTGGCCTCTGGCAATAATGATGTACTCACTGGAGAAGGTCACCCCACAGACCGCTGGCCTTCTCTGCCCTCACTCTCTTTCTCACGCTGAGGCCCAGGGCAGAACACAGCGAAGAGGTGGTCCCGAAGCCTGAGGGGAACAGAACTGAGACAATCTCTCCACAGCTTCCAGAGCAAGGGGCAGAGGCCTGGAGGGGGAAGGGCAGGACGCAGGCAGGGGGAGGGGGCCAACTAGGTTTCTGGAAACAAGAATTCAAATCCTGCTTCTCCCAAACCCTGAGTCACCTCCTTCTCTTCCAATAGATCAGTGTGGTGGGTAAACATTTCCATTTATGGAGAAGCAGGCTGCAGGCTGTCAGAAAAATCACCCTTCTCTCCCTGTAGCCCTTGAAGAATGTGCCCCACAGAAGGCAGATAGAACTCCTTCCTTCCTTTGAGTAAACCATTAACCCCACAGAAGTGGAGTCCCAATTACTGCCCACAGGAAATTACTGCCCTCCCAACCCAGCAAAAGAAGGGACTGGCTAGAAAGCTTAAAGTTCACCATAGGAATGAGACCATCCACAACATCCCGAGAGAAAGCCTTTATAAGAGACAGCCTGCAGAATGGAAGAAAATCATCCACAGTTGTACATCTGACAGAGGGTTAACATCTAGAATGTACACCAAAAATACAAAAAGCAAAGCAACAATAGTAAAACAACCCAATTGGTAAATGGACTAAAGGAATGAACAGTTTTCAAAAGATGAAATTTAAACAGCCAATAAACCTATGAAAAGTTGCTTAACATCACTAACCATCAGAGAAAAAAAGCGCATCTAAAACACACTGAGATTCTATTTTTCCCCAGTCAAAATGATGATTGTTAAGAAAATACCAATAAATTCAGGTGAGGATGTGGACAGAAAAGAACACATACACCGCTGGTAGAATGAAAACCAGTCTAGGCCTACGGAAATCAGTACGCAGATTCCTCACAAAAAGCTAAAACTCAAGTACTGTATGATCCAGCTATACGATTCCTGGGTATATACACAAAGGAATTCCAGTCCACATATCACAGAGATGCTTGAACATGCAGCAATTCACAGTAACTAAGGAATAGAACCAGCCTGGATATCCATGGATTAAAAATGTTGTATTTGTACACAATAGATTTCTTTTCAACCATAAAAAGGGAAGAAAAAAAAAAGGAATGAAGTTATGTCATCTGCGAGAAAAAAAACCGCCCTGGAGATAACCATAGTAAGTGAATTAAGCCAATCTCAGAAAAACATTGTACGTTTTCTCTCATATGTGGTTCCTAGGCTTTACATAGATACATGAACCCATTTATGCATATATGATACAGAAGTACAAGAAAAACTGTCTAGGGCAATGAATCTAACCAAAGGGGAGAAAGGGAAAGGCAGGGGGAGGGGTAATGTGCTCCACCCAACATGTAATGCATGCTTGTGTGAAAGTGCCAGTGAATATATCCGAAGAACATTTTCATGTTAATTTAATCAAGAACCTATCAATGCCCTATACAGAGTAAGGATTTCATTTATAAAGTGAAATATAGCATTGAGTGATGTGCTACACAAAAGAATCTGAACCATGTTACACAGGTACTAAAACAACTTTCCCCAGACTTTCAGGTAGGGGGGTGGGGGTTCCTAGGAACTCAGTTTAGCATGGCTCTTCATGGAACAAACATCAGGATCAAAAATGCCACACTATTAGCAGAGCATAGCTGTTGGGAGAGGTAATGCAAACTAGTCAATATAATTTATAAAATTATTTAATTTTTTAATTATTTTATTTTATGTGTATGAATGTTTTGCCTGCAAGTGTGTAAGTACACCAGTGTTGTACAATGCCCACAGAGATCAGAAGAAGGGGTCAGATCCCCGTTGTTAGCGGCTATGTGGGTGCTGGGAACTGAACCTGGGTCCTCTGTAAGAGCAGCAACTGTTCTTAACTGCTGAGCCATCTCTCCATCCCCTGTAAAATTATTTCTAACCCTGAGGTCCTGTAAAATGTTTTATCACTGAGTTGGACTAGTGAAGCCAATCAGGAATGAACAGGGCCTGAAGTGACTCAAGACTGAATCAAAAGAAGAAATAATGAGATTTGGGGGAAATGGAGGAACGAGAGAATCGAACTCCCACATCCTGGCTCCCTGGTGGCTCGATGCCTTGATGTGATCTTGTTATCTAATGTTGGTTATGAAGGTACAAACAGCACCGGACAGAGAGCTGGAGGACTCAAGCCCTAAGCCCAACCCAGTCACTCACGACTGGACAATGTTACGCAGGTCGGTTCTCCCACCTGCCGTAGCTTACATTTTTTCATCTACAAATTGGGCAGCTAGTCCAAAATTTCTACATTCTACATTCTACATTCTCAATCCAAATAGTCTTTCCACTCTTATTTTGACAACTTGTTTATATTTTTAAAAATATAGTGCTAGGTGTGGTGGCACACACCTTTAATCCTAGCACTTGGGAGGCAGAGGCAGGGGGATCTTTGTGAGTTCAAGGCCAGCCTGGTCTACAGAGTGAGTTCCAGGACACCTGGGGCTACAGGGAGACCCTGTCTCAAAAAGACCAAAAAAATAATAATAATATATATGACATAGCAAATATGTATTATATGTTTAATAAATGCACACAAATATAAGTGACCATGAAAACAGGTAAGACAACAGGATCAATACACCACAACCAGAGCTGGACACACAATTCCCACTACTGCACACTCAAGGGTACCTAGGAGTTAGGTTGGAAGACAGGAAAGGGATGGTCCGCATTCTGTCAGGAGCCCAGAGGTCCTTCCAACCTAATGTTATCTGGAGAATTCAGCAGAGAAATGAGCTGTTTCATTGAAAATGCTAGTGAGGGACAGGCTGGGAGCAAGGGACAGGCTGGGAACATCTGCCAAGGTCCTGGGGGGAGGACAAGCAGGAAAATCAGAATGAAAAACCCAAACTTATTTTCTACCTTTCAAACAATATTTGGAATTCGATCTCCCATCTGCTAAGGGACATTATGTTGCCTTCATATATGAGTTCTCCCTTGTTCCCGGCCACTGAGCATGTCTGTCCCAAGGACTCGCCACTCCTGAATGCCCCACAGCATCCCTAATGTCTCCCATGAGGCAGAGATCTTATCTCCTATTCCCGCTAATTCCATCTTCACACAAGAAAGTTTTTCCTTATATGGAACCAAAATCTAGCTCCCTGGCCTTCAACCTCCTGCCCACATGTCAGCCAATGCTTGTCTCATTGGTTTGGAATGTTTGAAGGTAACTGAGTATACAGAAACAAAGCTATCCCAGACCTCAGCCCGCAATCGGTCCGGCTGTTCTGACCACATCACACTGCTGACTCTTCATGCAACTCTGCCAACCTGAAATCCATTCTTTTTGGGGTTTTCCAATGTGTTACTAAGTAACCAGTTCAGCATATGCATTGCTAGTCTGTGGACTCAAAGCACCCCATAAAATCCAGTCAGGAGAGAGAGAGAGACAGAGAGACAGAGAGACAGAGAGACAGAGAAACAGAGACAGAGAGAGACAGAGAGAGAGAGAATGAGAATGATTGTATGTGTGCATGTATGTGTGCATGCATGTCTGCATGTGTGCATGTGAATGCCTGTGTCTTACTGAGGACTAAATCAAGGACCTTGGGGATACTCTGCAAGTGTTCTACCACTGAGCTATATCTTAAGCACTTGTTTTTGAGACAGAATGTCAATAAGTTACCTAGGCTGACTGAACTCAATTATGTAGTCCAAGCAGGCATTAAACTTGAGATCTGCCTGCCTCAGCCTCCATAGTAGCTAGTTCCAGGCATGCACGACAAGGCCCAATGGGTGGGCTTCTTTAATTCAGTGAGAATCTAAAGGAAATTATCTGCCAACACTAGCTCCTCATCCACCTCTACCCTACTGCCCTCGCCATAGTCCCACCCTTAGTGGATAAAGTTCAGAATGTAGATCCCGTTCCTTAGGACTAGATTCCCATCCCACCAACCCTAAACTATCCCCAGGTTGCTCCCGAAGAAAATTAGGACTAAGGCCTGCATGAAAAGAGGATCTGGTCAGCAGGGTTCTCAGAGTAACAACACAGGGCAGCAAGGTCAGTTTGTTCATCACAGGGTTGGAAGGCCAGGAACCTGAACAATTCTAGCACTATTATGAACCTCAGAGATCTTTGTTAGGTAAGGTGGAGGAGGGAGGAGCATTCTTTTCATCCACAGTTAAAATGCACCACTTGAACTCAAGGTTCATGTAATAAAAAGAATGATGCTTCACATTAAGTGTGTTCCACCATGCATTAAATGCTTTCCCAGACAATCTCCTTTGATCCCTACTCTCAACTGCCTATGGGAGTGATACAACACAGTGTGCCAATAGGAAAACAGAGGCTCTGAGAGGCCATGTAGTCCCGAAGCCATACCAACAGAGAGAGGTCAAAGGAACACGAGGACTTGAGATTCCAGTTCTGATTCTGCTCCGTACCAACTGTGTAACCTCTGCCTAACTGTTTAACTTTTCTAAGCCTCAGTTTCTATACCTGAAAATTAGAGATTAAAGTAGTAGCTCTGCCTCCCTCTTAGAGCAGTTATAAGGATCAAATGAGATAATGAGAGGAAAAGCCCTCTGGAAAAGGGGAAGGCATTATAAATGTGTAAGGGATTATTGTGTGATTACTTGTAAATGACTATGCATTCCATTACAAATACAAAAGGCAGTGAGGTCATTCACAAGACAAAGAGACACTAGGCCCTGGGAATTAAGGGAGAATGATTTTGTGTTCCACAGAGTTATGTCTATATGCCGCTCACACTTGCAGTTCAAAGCCCAGCAGCAGCTGTCAGCCTTTCAAACTCCAAGTCACATATGTGTAGAGGACAGCTCAAGACAAAATCTCCCCTTTCAGCTAAAAGCAAATGCTGGACAAAAAAGGGGTAATGGAGATGAATGTTTGGAAGACCCCTGAGTCTCAGTTCCGGAACCGTGGCCTTCCATGTTTTCCTTGGAGCAGTTGTTAGAAACACAGGCTCCAGTCTCCCTGAAATAAGCCCATGGGGAAATAAACGTACAGTAAGGAGCTATTTACCAAGGAGCACGAGGAAGCATAAAAGCAGGAATTAATCAAGGGCACAAGATATTTCAAGTTGCAGGTTCCAAACTGATGGGGATCTCCAGCCCATTAAACCTCTCACAGAGGCTCCACCTGCAATTCTGGCATCCCAGGCAGCCTGCACCAGTCTCAGGGTGAGCCACTACATCAGGTTCCTCTACGTACCAGAAGTCTTGCTGGAGATCACCCTGGCCAGGAGCCCCAAACTGCTGAGAACACAGCCTCAGATCTGCCTCCCTTTCGAGCCTCTCCCAACACACTAGTTGTCAGGATGCTGTTCCGGTCCTGCAAAGAAAAAAGTCCTCACCTTCATTTATGTAGTGACTGTACATTCCCTAGAAATCCATCCCCAAGGCTGATGAGCAAAAAGCTGTGCTATTTTCTGGTTTGTATTTTGGCATCGCCTACCTTCCCTTCCCAAGGGCTGAGTTAGACTTAGGATGAGGCATTAAAAGAGGTGGGGGCAGAAAGCTGCCATGAAGGTGCAAAGAAAAATCCAGACACAAGGAAAGATGTGAACCAAGCAGTAAGAAGATAAGCTAGGGAAGGGTCAGCCTGAGCCAGTGCACGGGATACACGGTCACTGGTCAAAGATGCCCAGAAAGGTGGTGATAAAGAGGCACTCAGAAAGGTGGGTGAAAACAATAGTTGTGACTAAATACAGACTGGGTTTTTGTTTGTTTGGGTTTGTGTTAGCTTTTATTTTTGAGAAGCAAAGCTCGGATCATACCAATGATGAAATTATTTGTCAGTTGGGTTTGTAAGCCTTGAATCTCTGCACCGGCTCTCCAGCCCCAATGATGGAATTTTTAAAAAATAAGTTCTTTAGCTCCTCACTGCCAAATACTAAAAGCAGTATCTATAATGTGATACGAGTTTACTCTGGCAGGCATTGTACTAAAAAGGCCTTCTATACACCTAAGTGCATGCTTGGTACATGTATGTGCATGCATTCTCTCAGTCATTTACTCCATGAGCTAGGCACTTTCATTCCCATATTACAGAAGGAATAAAGAGAAAATGAAATGTTCAAACCCCAGAGATGATAAATTCAGGAACCCAGTATTAACTTATTCATGGTGTAAACTCAAACCTTGGCAATTCTAGACTATCTCGCCCTATATACACCGGGCTCTACCCTTCTCACTTCAATGAAATGAAATACACTACACACGACATGTGTAATAATCGTACATAGCACAGCTATCTCCCAAAGTAGTTGACAATAGTTGTGTTATCAGTAACACAACCTGCACAGAGTGAACACTCACTGTGTGGACTTAGAAACACACTGTCTTAGAAGGTTGTGCCAGAAAGGTAATAAGATACTGACCTATGGTTCATTTCACTGCTTCCTAGACAGGAATTAAACCAATCTAAGCAAGGTTGCCTGGGTCAGAAGGAAAGACGTAGCCAGGTTGACAGACACAGTTCAAGGTCAGTGTGATGGGCTCTGCAGCCACTCATAGGGTAAAGACAGGGAACCCCCAACTGTAGCTCCGAAGGCCTCAGAGGGAGAGAGGCAGATCAAACATTTCCTTGAAAAAGGAAAACGGTCATGTCCCACCAAGATGGAATATGAGTTAAAAAACAGCTGCTTTCAGCAAAGTGTCAGAGACTCAAGGAAGTGCCAGGCTGGGAGTCTCCTCGGGGGCCCCACAGCTTGCAGCTATGCTAAAGCACTCTGTCTGTGGCCTTCCTAATGAGTTGTTAGCCTACCATAGTGGTTTTCAACCTTTTATCTAGAAGCAGAATTTTTCCTCTAAGTGAACACTTTGAAGTGTTTAGCTTACAAAATTGGGAAAACCAGAGCGGCCAGCAGGCGTCAGACCTCCGCCCGTCCACATCCCCTAACTTCCCTGTTGATTTGGCACCCCACTCCAAGGCCGCAGTGGAGTCTCCCAAGGTCAGAAAAGAACAGCCAGAAAACCATGAGTCACCCGGGCTCTTTAAATTACTCCATAGCTCTGACTTCAGTAACTTCCAAGATCTGAGAGGAACCTCGTTAACAGCTCTGCACTTTTTACCTGAATAAAGGCAATATATAGTGTACAGTGGAAAGCACAGGAAGAAAGAAGTCTCAAATTAGAAATTTTGGTCAAGAATCTATCTAGGACCTATGTTCTTCAATGTCTCTAAACCTCAGTTTTCCCAGTGGCAAAAGGGAAAACATTACTATATATCTATCTAAAATGGCTTTTATGACAGTGAATTAGAGTTATTCTGCAGACTGCTATAACAAATGCTATATGATAAAAAAAAATGCTAGATTATCCTATCCATAATTGTATCTTAGCTCATAAATGGAAAAGTACATAATCATATCCAGGGTCCATGCTTTTATGGACGTGTTCTTATGAACATGTTCAACACAAACAAACAGCATAAGACAGCAGTAAAAAACAGTGTGAGCGAGGTAGAGACATACACGGAAGGATGGGGTGGAGTTCTGGACATGACACGGCATCTGTACTCAAGAACTCATACCATCTATGGCTGCCTGCATTAGACTTGCACAAGATCAAACCAGCCAAAATTCCAGCACAGATGGGGAAAATGACATCCAGCCCCCGACCCTTAGAGGAGCTACTACTGGCAACTGACAGGTGCTGGGGGTGTATGGTCACTGGGATTGTTTCCAATGGCGGGCCCCACATCCACCCACCTATGGGCAGCACTGACTGGACTTAGGGGGTTTTTTAAGTTAAAAATGTAAAAAAAAAGGGGGGGGGCTGGAGCAATGGCTCAGTGGTTAAGAGCGCTGACTGCTCTTGCAGAGGACCCGGGTTCCATTCCCAGCACCCACATGACAGCTAAGAACCGTCTTGAACTTCAGTTCCAGGGAAGTCTGACACCGTCTTCTGACCTCCGCTGCATTGCACGACACAGGTGCACAAACCTACATGCAGACAGTACATTCATACACATAAAAATAAATAAATAAAAAATTTTAAATGTAAAAAAAAAAAACAACACATGATGAAATCAGATGAGAGAGGTGTTAGGAGAAAAGCAGGTGATGCTGGAGGTGGGATGGGAATGTACGGTGTACGTGATCATATTTCATTGTATACGTGTACAAAATTCTCAAAAAACTAAAGAAAAGTAGTTTGAGAAATACATTTTATGTCCCAAATTCTTTAACAGCTCAATTTATTGTTGAAAACCTTAAACATTTGTCTCTGGAATCTTTGAAACTCAGGGCCATTTTAGAATTCTGAAGACGTCAAGGGTGCAAAAAAAAATAAAGTTTGAAAAAAGTACTGCTCCCGTTCATGAGAACAGAGGAAGGATTAGTCTTTGTAGCTCAGTGTCTAATATCAAGACAACCAACTGAGTGGCCTGAAAAATCCCATCTGTCATCTAAGCTTCACTTCCCTTGTTTGTGAAGATGTGGTAAGCACAGCTCCACCTTCCTCCTCACTAAGAAGGGACACCGGGTGCACAGTCTTCTCCCTGGACAGGTCCTCTGACTAGAGTGTGGCCAGTATCTTCAATGACCTACCTTTCCACCAAACATGATCCTACCTGTCAACTACAAGTCTATAAACACCCAAATCTCAACAAAAAGACTGTTTCTGAATTTCTTTGTAATGACAAAGCTTTTCACATGCCTCATTTTTAAACTGTCTCTTGTCAGATATAGTCATGTTGTCCACCTTACAAATATACTAGTAAACGTTAGAGCTGGAAGTCACATACTGCCCTCCGGCTGACAGAGTCCAATCAAAGTCCTGCTAGAAGGTGCAGTGGGGGCCCAAGGCTAGCTCACCACAGGACCCTACGTGAATCACTTTCCTTGTTTGAACCACTGTATCTTCATCCATAAAATTTTTATTAAGCCATCCTAGGAATCTGTGTGCCCCTGTCTCTCCCCCTGAAAGATGTTGGGAATGAGACCATAGAGAAACAAGACACAATCTCACATGGTACATATGTTCCATCCGTGAGCTTCCCTGCCCAACCTTCAAAGCATTGTAAGAAGGAAGGACTAGGATTTGAGATCTCCTGAGCCCAGCGGCAGGAAGAGGGGAAGACAGGTAGGAACTGGGTGCCTTGGCGAGCTGATTGCTGATCGTTTGGTCCTGCTGTCTTCGGTTTGATTGGCCTTTGTGGCTGTGAGGTTGTAGTTATCCCCCCAGCTGGGATTAAAGGTGTGGTCTTTGGCTTGATTAGATCTAGTGGCTGTGGGGGCGGAGTTATCCTCCCAGCCGGTATTAAAGGCACGCTTGTGTGACTCTTGAGATTTGAGATCTCTTGAGCCCAGCGGCAGGTTGCGGGTTCGGGCTGAAGAGAGCGCCCCCCCCCCCTCGCCAACTGAGATTACGAAGAAGGATCGAAGGAGGCAAGCAAAGCACAGCCTTCAAACACAGTTAAGAGGCATTTAGGACTGGACTCACATTGGAATACAGGCAAGGAGAAGCCCATATGCCAGGATCACGAAGAAGAGACTACACTGGAAAGGGCGCAGGATAATCCCACGCCAAGCTTTACCAACCCTATGGAAGACTCCTGCAGTGGGATCCCCCGGGGTGCCCCAGGACACGAATCAGAAACACAATTGGGAAATACTTAAGAACTACAAGATCATAAAAACAAATTAAAAGAACTAAGAAAAGAGAATGAGGACAGAGAGAGAGAATGACAAGCGCCCAGAAGGACAGTAGAAACACTGAAAAGATCCCATGCTGAAAAAGAAAAGAAACAACCAGCAAACCAAAAGAGCTACAAAAAGAGATCAAAGAACTCAAAAAGAATAGAAACACTAAAGAAATCAGAAGAGGAAATGAAAAAAGGAAATCAAAACACTCATCCATTCAAGAGGGAAATGAATGAAAAAGCCTCAGAAGCAGAATGGAGGAAGCAGAACAAAGAATATCAGACCTGGGACACCAAAGAACAACTAAAAACCTCAAGGAAAAGATATGAAAAATTTAAAAATACACAAAAATGGAACAACCAGGAGCTGTGGGGACACTATGAAAAAGATCAAACCTCCGCATCATAGGAATAGAGGAAGGAAAAATCCCAAGAGAAATGGTATTGATCAGATCTTCAACAGAATAATAGATGAAAACTTCCCCAACTAAAAAGGACAACAAATACCAATACAAGAAGCACATAGAACTCCAAATAGACAAGACTCAAAAAAAAAAAAAAAAAAAAAAAAAAAAAAAAAAAAAAAAAAAAAAACAAAACAAAGAGAAAAAATTCTTAAAGGACAGAGAAAAACAAGTGACCTATAAGGGAAACCTATCAGAATAACAAGGACTTCTCACAGCAAACGATGATGAAGGAACAAGAAAACCTGGAGCAAAGCATTCCCCAGTGTTGAGGGACAATGGATGCCAGCCCAGGTTACTATACCCAGAAAAATGTCAATCATAGTGGAAGAGAGAGGAAAATCTTCCATGAATAACAACTTGAAAGTAATACATGTCCGGAAAACCAACCTTCAGAGATACTTGAAGCAATTCAAGAACGAAGAAAGGAGCAACCAACCCAGGCACCAGCAAGAGAAATCCATAAAAGCATAACTGCAGAAGTAGACCTAAATCAAAACCGCAGATGGATAATAAGGCAAAGGAAGCAACACAAACTATCATTATACCTTAATATTAAATGGACTAAATTCCCCAATCAAAAGACATAGAATGGGAGGACTGGATTAGGAAACAGAATCATCGATATGCTGTCTGCAAGAAACACATCTTACCTTCAGGACAGGCACCACCTTAAAAGTGAAGGGATGGAAAAAATATTCCAAGCAAATGGGTCCCAAAAAGAAAGCAGGTGTTGCTATTTAATATCTAGAAAAATAGACTTCAAAGTAAAAAGAAATCAGAGAGACAAGATAGGCCATTACATTTCATCAAGGAAAATTCCACCAAGAAGAATTCACAATTATGAATTTATGCCCCAAATTTGTGCACCAAACTTTATAAAGACAATTCTCCAGAAACACCAGTCACAGACTAACCCCAGACACTCATAGTGGGAGATTTCAATACCCCACTGAGTCCTTTGGATAGGTCAACCAGGACAAAAAATAAACAGAGAGACATCTGAAATGAACTGATAGACACACCAAATGGACTCATAGAACGCTACCGAACATCCATCCTAATACCAGAGAATACACTTTCTACTCAGCACCCCACGGAACATTCTCCAAAATTGACCACATCCTGGGACAAAGAAAAGAAATATCTACAAATACAAAAAGATTGAAATAATTTGATTGATTCTAGTCAGACCACAGTGCAATGAAGCTCAACATCAACACCAGGACAAGCCCTCCTGCCTACAAGAACACATGGAGACTAAAAAAACAACCACTCTTGAATAATGAATGGGTCAAGGAAGAGATAAGAAAGAAATAAAACAACCCTGGAACTGAATGACAAATGACAATACAACACAACAAAACTTTGGGATACCTTAAAAGCAGTCTAAGAGGGAAATTTATAGCCCTGGTGCCTACATTAGAAAAAAAAAGAAGCACAAGTGATGCTCAACACTAAGCTAAAAGCACTTGAGAGGCAACAACAGATGCAACCCTAAACACAACAGAAAGGAAAAAATACACAAATCAGGCAGAAATCAATGAACATAACAAACAAAAGAAAACAATACAAAAAATCAATGAAGCCAAAAGTTGGTTTCTTTGAAAGAATAAAAAGATAGCGAACTCTAGCCAGTTAACAAAAAGAAAGAAGGAACAACTCCAAATCACTATAAATCCTGATAAAAGGGAAAATATCACAACGGACAAGGAAAAGATCCGGAAAACTTATCTGGGATATTACAAGAACCTATATTCTACCAGTTTGAAAATCTAGAAGAAAAGGATGAATATCCGAAATCTTGGGAATCACACCCAAAGCTTGGCCAAGAGGAGATCACAGCTTAAACAGGACCCATAACATATGAAGAAATAGAGGATGTAGTAAGAAGCCTCCCCCCCAACTAAAAAAACCCAGGCCCAGACGGTTTCACAGCAGAATTCTTATAAAAACATTTCAAAAAGACCTACACCATATTCTGAAACTGTTTAGAAGTATACAATCAGAGGGCAACTTCTCTCCCAACTTCTTCTATGAAGCCGAACATCACTCTGATTACCAAAACCAGGCAAAGACAACAAGAAAGGAGAATTATGAGATCCATCTCCCTCATGACACAGATGCCAAAATTCTAAACAGATACTAGGCAAATCGGACATACAGACCCACATCAAGAAATCATTCCATCATGACAAGTGATCATACCAGAGAGTGCAGATGGCTGTTCAAATTCGACAAAAATCAATAAACATCTCATCAAACACATAAACGAAGCAAAGACAAAAACCACAACCAGCATCGCCAATTGATGCTGAAAAAGCCTTTGCAAAAACACATCCCTGCTGATGTAAATCCTGAAGGTAATTGGTTGGAGGGATCATCCTCAAGTAATCCAAGCCATTTATATCAGGAAACCCACAGCCAATATCATCATCCAATGGGGAAATGACAGGAAAATTCCCTTAAAAGGTAGGAACTCGGCAAGGCTTCGCACCACTTCACCACTTCCTCTCAATATAGTGCTTGAAACACTTGCAGTGAGCAATAAGGCAAGAAAGGATATTAAGGAGTACTAATTGGAAAAGAGAAGTCAAACTAATCCCTATCTTGCGAGATGTGTATTGTTTACTTAAGGGAATGCCAAAAAACTCCACCAGAAAAACTCCTAGAAACGATTACAGCTTCAGAAAGTGGCCGAGGATACAATTGAACCTTATAAAATCAATGGCCTTTCTTTTTACACAAACAACAAGCAACTGGAGAAAGAATTCAAGGAGACCTTCCCATCACAATAGCTCAAAAACATAAGATACCTAGGAACAAACCTAACCCAAGACACCAAAGACCTCTACAACAAAAATTTTAAAACCTTAAAGAAAGATTGAAGAAGCCTCAGAAGATGGAAAAACCTCCCATGCTCATGGATTGGGAAAATTAACATTGTAAAAATGTCCATTTTACCAAATACTCTGTATAGATTTAATGCAATCCCAATCAAATCCCAAGAGTTTCTTCACAGGCTTGGAAAAAAAAGTCTCTCAAATTCCATTTGGAGAAAACAAAAGACCCCGAATAGCCAAACAATCCTGAGTGAAAAGAGCTACACAGGGGGATCTCTATACCAGTTTAACACTATACGACAGGGCTATAGTCATAAAACAGCCTGGTACTGGCACACAAAAACAGACCTGTTGACCAAGGAACAAAACCGAAGATCCAAAAAAAAAAAATTTCAGCCATCTCATATTTGACAAGGGGGCCAAGAAACCACATGGAGAAAAGACAGCATCTTCAGCAGTGGTGTTGGACAAAACTGGATCACCACTTGTAGAAGAATGAAATTAAACCCCTACCTCTCACCCGTACAAAAAGTCAACTCCAGATGGATCAAAGAACCTCAACGTGAACCCCAAACTCTGAGGTGATAGAAGAAAAAGTTGGCAGCGGAATACAAGACATAGGCGTAGGAAAGACTTCCTAATCAGACAGCAGCTGCACAAGAATTAAGGTCACAATTGCAAATGGGACCTCATCAAACTCAAAAGCTTTTTACATCAAAAGAAACAATCAAGGAAGTGAAGAGAAATCCCACAGAGTGGGAGGAAACCTTCACTGCAGATACATCTGACAAAGCATTGATTTTCAGAATATATAATACTCAAAACAAAAAAGAAAAAAAAAGAAAACAAACACCCCGTCAATAGATGGAGCAAAGAACTGAACAGAGACTTCAAAAGCGGAGGAATTAGAATGTCTGAAGAAACACCTCAAGAACTGCTCAACATCACTAATCATTAAGGAAATGCAAATCAAAAACCACTTTAGATATCATATTACTCCAGTTAAGCTGGCTAGGATCAAGAAACAAATGTACCAAGTGCTGGAGAGGTTGGGTGGGAAAGGGGAACACTCATCCACTGCTGGTGGGAATGTAAACTCGTACAGCCACTATGGAAAGCAGTGTGGAGAACCCTTGGAAGACTTGGAATGAACTTGCCACCCGACCCAGCCATACCACTCCTGGGCATGTACCCTCAAGACTTACGCCACCACAGAGATACCTGCCGGCCATGTTTATTTCAGCTCTCTTCACAATAGCAAAGAGCTGGAACCAACCTAAATGCCCCTCAACTGACGAGTGGATAGAGAGAAAATGTGGTACATTACAATGAGTTCTATGCAGCAGTAAAAAAGACATCACGAGCTTTACAGGAAAATGGCTGGAGCTAGAGGGCATCATGCTGAGTGAAGTAACACAGTCCCCAGAAAAAACAAACGACGAATGGTATCCCCTCCTCTGTGGATGCTGTGCCATTACCCAGTTGTAAGTATTTCTTGTGGGGCCCCCTGAGCTTCTGTACAAAGCAGTTGGAGACATATGCATTTTGGAAACAACAACAACAACAGAAAATACTGCATCAAGAACTGACTAAACAGATGAACTTCTCTTCAAAACAGTCAACGTCCCTGGAAAATATTGAGAAGACTAGAGATGGAAAGCATGTTTGGCAGAATGCACGATCTGACGGGGTGGGGGAATGAGCGGGGAAAAAAGAAAAAATAAATATAATAAATACATTAAAAAAAAAAAAAAAAAAAAAAAAAGAAGGAAGGACTAATCAAATAACCCAGCAGGACCTACAGAACAGCACAGGGAATTCCACGTAGCTGCCAGCATCGTGCAGACCAGCAAGCCACTCCCCAAGAACAACTGCAGTCATAGTCACAGCACTTGTACCCTGTCAGCAAATTGCTGGTTTGATTGGCAATTAATAATAAGCTCAAGATGCAAGAGCATTAACATGGAGGCACAGTATGCTCCTGGCATGTGTGTGGCTTAAGGGCTCCATAAAGGAGAAGTGGAAAAATAACGCTTTCCTGCAAGACTCTTAAGAGAGTCACTTCTGTCTTCATGTAGGCACCCACTGCTGCTACCCGGCCTCCATAGTCTCCATGTGGCAGCCCACGCTTATTCTACAGTAACCCAACGCTGACTGCCAGCCTCTCCTAGGATCACAAGATCCTAGACTTGGTAAAAGCCAGATACTACCTACACCAAGTCCTGGAAACCATGACTTGTCTGGGCCATTTATTCACTCAAAAACATTGATGTTTGATTGCACAGTACAGAGCAGTAAGGTAAAGTGGATCTGTGCGCATAAGGACCTTGGCGGGCTCAGGCATCTTAAGTGATTTTTCTAATGGCAACAGAGTCTCAGGACTTTATGTAATAGCTCAAGTTTCTCTATAACCCTTACTCGAGCTTCTATTCCCAACGTAAGCTTCCCCCACTGCCACCCGGCACACATTCTTTGCTTTAGAGTGAATTCTTGGCTTATGTGGTCCCCCATGACTCCTGTCGTCCCCAACCTGACATCCACATTCTGTGCATCCCTTAAGGCATATTGGCAGCTTTCAAGGGGATTGCCTTTTGGAGAAAGCCAGTTATTTACCTGCAGTATCTATGTTATAGGATGTCTAGCATCCTTGGCCACAACCTCTAAATGCCAATGGTGTCCATGCCTCCAGGGAATGGGACAATAAAACACTTCACCACATGTTCAGATTCCCTTAAAGAGATGGTCGGTACTGCCTCCAACTCAGAATCACTGGGCAGAATGAGCCCTGTCAACATGAGCCTCCTCCATGGATTTGGCCATCTGCTCTGCAGAGTATCAATCATGATCTGTGCTATTCTTACCACACACCTGACTTGTTCTACTTCCTAGTGTGGGCTCCCAGTGGAATAATGCAGGCCTAATCTCTTGCTACACTGTCAAATCAGGTTCATGGTCAGGCTAATAGTGTTTCTTAAAAGCTTGGGAGCAAATTGTTTAAAAACAACAGCAATCCCATGGCATGGATCCTCTGAAGAGATTAAAATGAACAGGAAAATCACAAATCAACCACTTGTCAAAACTAAGGAAAATGAAATTAGGAAACTGAAAGGTAAAATAGCCTGCTCTTTGGGGATATTAAGCATATTAATTTTATATAAATAAACTTAAATAGTAGATATTATACATAATTATATTACTAGAATATTATGATGAATTATAAACATTAAGTATTTCAGGATACTAACTGTGGGGAGTTTTTAATTCAGATTCTGGGAGCATATATATTCTCTCGATTGGCTCAGAGTCCACTTCTGTGCCCTGAAGTGCACGTACTCCATGCAGCACTGCAGAAGCTGACTGCTCCAAACAACATTTCCACACTCCCTCAAAATGAGGTTCCAATCACTGCAATGTAGTAAGATTATGTGAGATTATGACTGGTGGAAGTGAAGCTAGATCTTTCCACCACTCTTTCTGCTCTTAACAACACCAGGTACTAGGTAGAGTCACACAGTCTCTGTCTTCGGAATGCCAGGCCCAGCCACCCTCAGCAGCGGAGAGCTTCCTGCTCCCGCTGTCAAGGGCCCTGGGACTATATAATGAGTTCTGAAACCCAAAAGCTCCAAATGCAGCCTTCTGATTCCCACTGCTCCCAACTTTCCACTAATTTTGCTAACATTCTTTCTCTAAATTATTTCCTTCCCACTTAAATTATGTGGAATACCTTTACCAGAATTATTTCTAATAGATAAAGAAAGAAAAAAGAAATTATTGATCACCTGAATTCATCATGCATTCCTGTTTCTCATCTACCTCACAATGATGTCTGCCTATACTGAAGCCATTCTCCATTTCCTCTAGGGAGTGAGGAACAGTAGCTCCGTTTACTAAAATAAGCCAAATAGATCTAGAACCCTCAAAGTGACCTACCAGAAGTAATAATCTAATGGGAATTACACAAACAAGCTTATGGTCGGTGTGAACTTCTGTTCACAAAAAACAATGCCAAGTCATGTAGAATCACTGACTTGTTCTCAAAGTTTCTGGCTTGGACTATCTTCCAGATTTGTCCCTCACAGGCTGGCTTGCTCCATACCCAGCCCATCCAGCCCCGAGCAACTCCACAGCACAGAACTCCAGAAAGGTTTGTTCTTTTCTGTTCTTCTTACCTACAAAAAGGTGTTAGCACCATGACCCCAGAAATACATACAACTCTTGTACAACTGTGCCACTGCTGCAAGATTTGAATTTACTTCCCCTCCCCTAAAAATCTCGGTGAGTTTGAGACTGCTCAAAAAAAGGGAATAGAGTAATCCAGCTTCTACTTGGCACCTACTAGCTTGCTAGCATGAACAGGCTCGATAGATAGATGATGATAGATAGATAGATAGATAGATAGATAGATAGATAGATAGATAGATATAGATAGACAGACAGACAGACAGATAGATAGATAGATGAAAGAGAGAGAGAAAGAAAGAGAGAGAAAGGAAGGAAGGAAGGAAGGAAGGAAGGAAGGAAGGAAGGAAGGAAGGAAGGAAGGTAGGTAGTTGGATGATAGATAATTTCTGTCTGTCTCTCTCTCGGTCTCTCTATCACTCTGTCAGTCTCTCTGTGTCTTTCTGTCTCTCTCTCCTTCCTCTTCCCAGTTCTCTTGTTCCCTTCCTTCCTTCTTTTCGCTACCTCCGCCCCATCTTCCCCTTCAAGACCCTCTGGGACCAGACATAGGCTATGAGGGACTTCTAGGCACAAAGAGGCCCATATAGACATCCTGACCTGTGACTTGCAAAAGCATTCACGGCCTCCAGCGCCAACCTTCAAATCTTCCAGCAATGCTGTAGAGAAAAGGTTCTAGGCCTTGTAGAGAAAAAACAAATCCTTTTTTTTTTTTTTATTTTTATTTTATGTGTATGAGTTTTGGCTGCCATGTAAGTGCACCCAGGCTTGCAATGCCTGTGGAAACCAGAAGAGTGCATTGGATCCCCCCGGAACTGGAGTTATGGACAGTAGTTAGCCACAATTTGGGTGCTGGGAACCAAACCTGGGTCCTCTACAAGAACAGCCTTACCAGTAAGCCATCTGTCCGGCCCAAAAGAATTAACTCAGTGAAGGTTTTTTAAATTTTGTTTTATTAATTTTTTTCGTGCTGGATATTGAACCCATGACATTGTACATGCTAGGCATGTGCTCTGTCAGTGAGTCATACCACAGCTTCTATGCCCAAATTCTTATTTAAAATATTTTATTATTTTTATTTTATGTGTATGAGTGCTTTGCCTGCATGTGTGTAAGTGCACCATGTGTGTGCAATGCCTGGAGAGGCCAGAAGAGGGCGTCACATCCCCTGGGACTGGAGTTCCAGACAGTCGTTAGCCACCATGGGAGTGCTGGGAATAGAAACTGGGTCCTCTTAAATGCTGTGTAATCTCTCTAGCCCCCAATGCCCAAATTCTTGGCTCAGGAAATCCATGAACATAAATGAGTGTTACACGCCACTATGTTTGTAGATAATTGGTTACACAGCAATAATCAACAGGAGCAAAGCTCTGTCTATTCCTTTAGCTTCATCTGATCCCTGTGCTAGCCATTCAGATCTGCCTACTTCCACTAATGATGGCATCTTCCATGCACACTGGTGGTCAGAAAAAGGATGTGGGTTATGTTATAGTAACTCTAAGAGCCAGCATAGCTGATGAGAAAACAAAGATAAATGTAAAAGCAACCTTGTCGGCTCTGTCCACCTAGTAGGTGTACTGAGGAATATAGTTTCTCCAGGCCTGATTCCTCCTTTGTCAGATGAAAGGGCTGAGTGCTCAAGGGCTTATGAAGACGAGACAACAGAATGGCTGAGGGGCACTTCCATCAGCACCTGCAATGTCAGATAGCCACCTTAGTAACTGTCAGCTAACCCAATACTTTCACCGGCTAGTGGGACCACATCTGCAGAACCTGCCATCCTGCTCTCCTACTCACCATTGGACCCAAGGCCTTGGACACAGCATGCAGGTAGGAAACACTAAGCTCAGGGTTCTATCATTTCCAGGCTGCAAGCTCCAGAGGCCAGGAGTATAGGCCCTAGAATCTCTGACCTGGGTTCAATTCCAGCTCTGTCAGGACTTGCTGATGTCCGGAACAAGCTGCCCAACCTCCTTGTGCATATGTTTCCTTATAAGTAGAACAGGAACACCAACGGCACCTTCCTCTGAGAAACTCCAGGAATAAAACAGCTGGAGCAGTACTGCGCACAGCAATCACTCACGAATGTCAGCAGGTGTGTAAACCTGGGAGCAATCTGAGGACAAGGATACATTCCTATCTTCCAAACGAGAAAAATGACATTCACAGCAAATATAAGAACTTGCCCAAGGTCAGGTGTGTGTGGATGTACAGAGGGAAGAGATGAGATCCAATCCACATACACAGCCTTCCACCCAAACCCTAACCCTCCACATCCTGCTTTCCCACAAGCACATCTAATGGGAAAATGCATTTAACTGGAAAGGGGAAAAGCAGCCCAGACATACCAGGGCTGTACCTCTGGGCACAGCAAGATGATAAGGCCAATGTCAGAAGCCCTGTCTTTCAGCACAGTCAGCTCCTGTGGGTAAAATTAGCTCGGCTCAGCTCCAGTGCCAACCTAGCCCCAAGGCAAAATTCACCCCAGGCAAAGCACGACCTCGCCTGACCCTCACTCTCAGGAAGGGTCCCTCATGCACCTCATTAGAGCCTGGATGACTCATTTCGCTGTCTCCTGTCTCTGACTGCTGAGGTCACCTCTCTGCTGCCCAAATAGGTGGTTCCACAGGAGAAGTAAAGAAGCAAGTGCAAGCAGCCATTCCTGGATTCTTTCCTCCGAGGCAGCTCACAGCAAGGGCTGAGGTGCGTGCGTGCGTGCCTGCCTGCCTGCCTGCCTGCCTGCCTGCCTGCCTGCCTGCCTGCCTGCCTGCCTGCCTGCCTGCCTGCCGTGCCAGCTGTGTGCTGAGCAGCGAATCTCTCCTGAGTTGTATAACAAACAGCTCAGGGGCAAAGAGCAGACACTCGTGCAAATGAACCTCTAAGATGACCATTCTTATTTTACTACTACAGAGAGGACAGTGTTGACCAGAAGACAGGACCTTTGTGTCCTGCAGAACACAGGACACTGATGAGGGCCATAAGACTCTCCTCTGTACCTCCCAGGGCCACCAAGGCCAAGCGTAAGAGTCACTTCTAAGACCCTATCCACTCACATCCAACCCTCCTAGAATTTCCTTCAATTCCTACAATGCTGGGCCGCTACCCTTTTCTTCTTTGGCATTTATTTGCTCAACAATTATCCAGTGTTCACCTATTTTGGACTTGGGAATACAGAAGTGAAAAGAATGACCCTTCTCAAGGAAGTGCCGCCAAGTTCAACACACAGCCTAACACAGAGAAAGAAGAGATAAAGTAGGTCAGAGGTGACATGAGAGCAAAGTCTTAAAAGATACAGGGAACCTGGATTGAGTAGGCAGTGGAGCGTGTTTCAGACAAGAAAACAGTAAGTGTTAAGTCACAGGGGCTACACAGAGTCCAGGTGTGCTTCCGGAGCACGGAGCTGCTTTGGAGGTGAGGATGGGAGGAAGCAGAGGCCACTAACCCACTGCCTCTTTCCCCTTTTAATACATGCAAATGATTTTAGATTTTACCCTGGATGAAGAAATCAGAGAGTTTGGAAACTGGAGACACAGCAGACACAGATTTTCAAGTTTACAGTTCCACTCTGGAAGAACAGAGAATGCAATCTAAAAAAGTAAAAACAGAAAGAAAAATGGCAGTTGAGAATGTGACGCTCTCTAGAACGTAAGAAGGGCCTGCGTTGAGGAGGGGCACTGAAGACAGAAGACGGTGGGCAGCTGACTCAACACCATGTGAGGAGAGCTAGCTGCACAGGGGAGGGAAGAGGAAGAAGCAATCAGGGATCACAGTTATCAGGACAGGGTGACTCAGCAATAGATGGTCGATTGCTTTCTGGAGTGACAATGCTCAAAGACACGCTAGCTCTCTCCTTTGAAAAAAAGATTTATTTGATTATTTATAATTATGTGTATGTATGGGAGCCTATATGTGGGCATGTGCGTGTGGATACCAGTGCCTCAGAGCCCAAAGGCTTCGGGTCCCCTGGAGCCAGAGTTACAGGCAGCTTAGAGCCACCTGAAGTGAGTGGCGGGACTTGAACTCAGGTCCCTTACAAGGGCACTATGAGCTCTTAACCACTGAGCTATCATTTCTCCAGCTCCTTCAGGGTTCCTTTAAGACTTCCGAGTCAAAAGTACAAAATTACATATGAATCTGGAGCATCTGGAAGAACAACAACCAGCAGCAACAAGTACCAAGGCAGAAACAAAGGATATCAAAATCACCCAGGACAAAGTGCTGCAATTTCCACACTGTCGGGATATGAGAAGGAGGAGGAGGCAGCCAAGAAACTAAGGCCAGAGGGGTAAAGGACGCCTGGAACACGACACTGGTAAAGGACAACTCCACCACAAAAGCCAGAAGAGCAGTGCTGAAACTGAACGGATCCGTTCTCGTACGTTTGAATAGAACAGCTTCCAAGAGACAAACACGTTACACCACGAGAAAGAAGGATTTAGACATAAATGTAAGAGCAAAAAGGGGAAAAGGAAAGATGACAAACTCAGAGAAGGGCGTACCACACAGGCTTCCATCCCCTGCCAGGCACACAAGTGTCTAGCTAGACCACCCTGTCCACAGGTACAGTAGGCACAACACACCTAACTGAAAATTTCCTAGCACTCACAATTTTGAGAAAAGTAAGAAAACAGATTAATTTTAACAGCCTACTTCATTTAACACAACATATCCCAAACTGTCATTTTAAGAAGTAATCAAAATAATAAAATTCATTAATAAACTATTTTACATCTTTTTTGTACTAAGCTTTTAAAATCTGATGAGAATTTTGCATTGACAGCCCGTGTCAATGTATGTTCACCATTTTAAATTCTCAACTGCCACATGTCATTCTGATTTAGCATGGGTGAATTGGGCTCAGCATGGTACCTGGCATTCTCTGCACTCTTCAAAATATGACCAAGTGAATGGATAGATGGATAAGTAGAAAGATGGACAAATGAGATACATTGTGGTTTCACTGAGAAATTCAGTGAATTTTCCATAGCCTTCTTCTCTCAATCAACTACACTTTAAGTTTCCAATCTTAGGCTATATTAAGAGCGAAGCCTCGATATAGCTTAATGTTAACATTAGCAGCATAATTTTCAATCTTTCTTCTTTTAAAAATCACAAATGTTGTCAATCTCTTTTGGGAGAGTAGAAGGGCCGTAAAACAGCTCTGTCAAATACTACTCAAAGGAACTAACTACCATACACAAAGATCTCAGAAAAAACTTCTCAATGAATCAGTTACCTTTACATAAAGTCGGTATAAAACTCCAACCCTGCCGGGAGTGATGGTGCATACCTGTAATCCCTGCACTCAGGAGGCAGAGGCAGGCGGATCTCTGTGAGTTCAAGGCCAGCCTGGTCTACATAGTGAGTTCCAGGACAGCTGGGACTACAGTGAGACTCTCTCTCTCTCTCTCTCTCGCTCTTCTCTCTCTCTCTCTCCTCTCTCTCTGTCTCTCTCTCACCAAAAAAAAAAAAGCTCCAACTCTGCATGTCTCCAACTCTGCATGTCTCATAGACTCACTGTAAAGTTCATAGGAAATAAGAAAATATAAAAGTATTATTCAGAGATAACATGGAACCTAGAAGTATCCCCTACTATAAATACAAACCCTGGGTGTTTATAACACTATCAACATCAATCATGTCCGCATGGGTGCATAACAGATGTAAACAAACAACATTCTGGGCTGCCTTAACATGCAATATTTGTTGTTATTGTTGTTGTTGTTTTGTTGTTGTTTGTTTGCTTTTTAGTTGATTTGAGACAGGGTTTCCCAGTAGCCCCAGCTGGCCCGGAACTAATTATACTAGGCTGGCCTCGATCTGAGAGATCCACTGTCTCTGGCTTCCAAGTGCTGGGATTAAAGGGGTGCACCACCGCACGGAGCTTACCTGGGTATTTTAACAACCTCCAAAATCCACAGAAATCAGTCACTGATTTTCCTAGGAAAAGCATATCCAGCTTTTTCAAGAGCAAGCAGGACAGAGTAAGATTATGGGCTCAGCTGCCTTTGCACAGACACATATGGCACAAATGTTGCCTGTAGCCTAGAGGTCAAAGGGATCTTCACCCCATGCAGCTTCTAAGGGTGGGAACCATTTGGTTCCATTCTGTTTCATACTGTGCATGGCACCCTGAAGTAGTTTGGGGACTAGGAGATACACAAAGCTAAAATAAGGGCCACTCGGAGGCACAGTTATCAACTGGAGACTAAAATAAAATGGTTGATGAGCTAATTTTCCTGCCAAGGTCACAACTTGACCAAAAACCCTTCCTCTGATATTCCATGACTAGCTAACCAAGGATGAGGGCCATTCAAAGACAAATAGAGGAGCTCATCATCTGTGTGGAGTGCCCTAGTGTTAGCAGGGAAGAAAGAAGATGAGCAAAAGAAACTGAAGGCCCAAAGATGGGAGCCAGCACGTGCGTGGCAGACCTGAGCTCCAGATCCTTCCAGATGGAATCCAAATCTTCTCTTGTTTCCCTTTATGTGAACTCTAATTAAAAAAAAAAAAAATCAAATTAAAAACTTCCCAATGACTGATTCAGCCAGATAAAACTATTGTTGCAAAGGTTGCAGAGAGGGATGCCAGAAAATTTTTAAAAATAAACTCAACTCCAAGTGCCATTTAACCCAAATTCTGCTCTAACAGCAAGAGAAAATTCTTGTTCCATTTGGTGTTCCTCACCCATACATTTTCCACAGCCAGGGAAATTCTTGTGGCAAAGCAGTCATCACAACCAGCCTCCCGCAGACCACATGTGTGCACATGTCGCCCTTCTGTATCTGACCACACAACAGAAGCCAGAGTTATGCTCTGACTTGCCAGGCTTCCAGAAAAACTAGGATGCAACAGCATACAGCATCACAAAAGGGCAGTACGAGACAGGGCCTGTCCACTGAACTTTGTTGTTTAACACATAGAAAACCTAGGTAGATTTCTACATCCTTCAGAAATGTTAGCTTATTTCATCTTTCCAATAACACTGTGAAGCAGCTATCTGAACCATTGTGCCCAATCTACACGTAAGGAAAACGAGGCAAAAGTAGACAGAATTAAGCTGGTCGTGGTGGTGCACACCTTTAATCCTAGCACTCGGGAGGCAGAGGCAAGGGGATCTCTGTGAGTTCAAGGCCAGCCTGGTCTACAGAGTGAGTTCCAGGCCAGCTGGGGCTACAGGGAGACCCTGTCTCAAAAATGACCAAAAAAAAAATAGACAGAACTAAACAGTGCAGAGTTGGGAACCAAACTTTGGCCCCTGACTCAGGGTCTGTGCTCTTCACCATGGCATTATGCTGCTTCTTGGTCGCTTCTGTTTTCTTGTTTTTCTTGCTTGGGGGTAGGAAAGTAGCAGAATGGCCACTTTCTAAAGTATAGCAAGAACTATGAAGAGCATGCAGATCTCCCCCTATAGTGATCACAGGAGAGGCCAAATCTTGGCCAGAAGCCATGTGATTGAGTTATGCAGGGAAAGCCCCAACGCGAGACCAGAAATACATCCATGTGATCCAAATCTTCTCTTGGTCATCGGGATGTTGTCTCCAAAGAGTAAAAGTCAAGCCTCAGGGGCAGAGAGGAGAGACAAACTGAACCATCCACCCCTCAAGTGGGGACAGAAGACAGTGTCAAGCCCTGGAGCCTGGGTTCCACTTCCCTAAGCACCACCAATGCTTGAAACAAGATCTGTTGGCCCTTTTATGTAGAAAATGATAACGCAGTTTGTTTCCAGTTATATTTTTATGCAAGGAAAGACTTGTTTCTTCATGGATGGCATGCAAATTGATGATAAGGAGGCAATGTGGTCTGGGGTAGAACCATCAGGCAAATCTGAGCTCAGCTCCTGTTCCTGCCATTGTACTGTCTGACTTTGTGCAAGTCACTCAAATTTAATGAGTTCTGATTTCCTAAAATAAATGATGAAGGTTGCTGAAAGATTAGATAAATACATGCAAACTGCTTAATACCTGAAGCATGATAGCTATTATTTAAAACCTCATCCACCTCTGTAGATCTTTCCCTTCCCCATCCAAGGGATAAAATGGATGAAATGATTTTCTTTCTTGCTTCCCTGATCTGTTAGTAGCCACTACTACATTCAAAATTATCTGAGCTCAGAATGCTGTCAATGTTTAGTCTTTCACCATAACTCCTGTTTCTTGTCAACCTTCCTTCCTTCTGAAAAGACTGTATGTGTATGTGTGTGTGTGTGTGTGTGTGTGCGTGTGTGTAAAACAGAGAGAGAAATAGAAAGAGTATGTTCATTAACTAAACTCCTATTCTTATTACAAAATCCGATTCAAGCATCATCAATCTCACGAAACCTTTGCAGCCATTTCTTTTCTGTGTCACATCCGTTATACTAAAGACCGACAGATACCATGGAAGATGTCAACCAGTACACAGACACATGGAAGATGCTAACCAGTACACAATGACACATGGAAGATGCCAACCAGTACACAGCACATGGAACATGCCAACCAGTACACAGACACATGGAAGATGCCAACCAGTACACAGACACATGGAAAATGCCAACCAGTACACAGACACATGGAAGATGCCAACCAGTACACAGCACATGGAACATGCCAACCAGTACACAGACACATGGAACATGCTAACCACTACACAATGACATGGAAGATGCCAACCACTACACAGTGACATGGAACATGCCACCAGTACACAGACACATGGAACATGCCAACCAGTACACAATGATATGGAAGATGCTAACCACTACACAATGATATGGAAGATTGGCCAAACACTACACAGACACATGGAACATGCCAACCAGTACACAGACACATGGAACATGCCAACCGGTACAAAGACACACGGAACATGCCAACTGGTACGCAGACACATGGAACATGCCAATTAGTACGCAGACACATGGAACATGCCAACGGGTGTGCAGACACATGGAACATGCCAACCGGTACGCAGGCACATGGAACATGCCAACTGGTACGCAGACACATGGGACATGCCAACCGGTACGCAGACACATGGCAGCACTTGTTATTAAAATATTCACATATTTCCTTGGCAAAATAGTTCTTTTTGTGACTAGAAGTATCCTAACATTGTCCTACTTTTCCCTGCCCCCTTAGGAGTCCCTTGTGCCACCATACACAGGCAAAAAGGTTCCCCCTGGCACAGCTGATAACATTCAATACACAGTATCACAGACTTCAATACCATCTCCGTCTACACGGATAGCTCATATACTAAACTGAATGTTGATTAACTCTAGATGGAATGTTCTTTTGAGTCCAGAAGCACATAAACCCCCAGCATCCAGAAGACTCAGCACATGGCCAAGGGCAAAGCAGATGCTAAACTGATTCAATGCTTCCTGCACCTGCTTGTTCAACAACAGCCTGGCACCACCTCATCAACTGTCCCGTGTACACAACTATGATGTCAGACTCAGTTTGGCTCCAGGCTTTCCCAGTTACTCAATTTACCTCCATGACTTCAGACTGGGGCCCCTTTAACCTATCCTCGTCTTGTTTCAAAGACACAACTAAAAGGCCAGTTCTTTGCTGCTGCCACAAAATAAATCCAGACTCTCCAAGACCAGCAACAAGGATCCTCATTCTTGACCTCATTCCAGGAGAAAATAACGAGAGGAAACAGTTGTTTCCTCCAACACATGGCTACCTATCTCTGAAAAGTAACCAAAGCTGTTAAAAGACAGTTTTTGTGCTTTGAGAACTAAGTTTTTTGAAATGGGTGCATGTTAGACTAGGCCACTTCACCTCCGTCATAGTCATGTTAACGTGACAGTCAGTTCAACTTGTGACTAGAGCTAAATTCTAATCCCAAGAATCAGCATAACGTTCTTTGGCTTCCTCAGGCCAGTGCATCTTCATGTCCAATTTCTTGGAGTGGGAAGTAAAAACCCAGCATGCAACTGTCACTTCCTGGCTCATAAAGCTGGTGCTCACTATGTCTGAAACATGTATTTCATTACTGTTTCTTGTCTACCTTGCCACCCAGACTTGAAGCAATATGAGGCCCTGGACTCTCCCTGTCTCCCTCACTGCTAACCCCAGCACCTCTGTTCTAAGAAAGCAGGGCACGATCATATGAAGCCAAGATTAACCCCTCCTTCTGTTATCAGCAGCAGAGCCATGGACCAATAACTACTTCTCCCCATGCCTCACCCTCCCCTTCCTTAAATCTGGAATCCCAGTGCTTTTGAGAGAAGCGAAAGCGTATGAGCCCACATGGCACAGAAGGGAAGTATTCGGTACCCAGTATACCCCTTCTCTGCTGGGGCCCTGCCATCCCCAAAGGACTCCTCCTGTCAATCACCACTCCTCGTCTGCAGCACATAGGCCCACAAGTTTGCCCTCTCTGTTTCCCAGTCGCTCCCTCTGAGTGGTGTCTGAGGCAGGTGTCTACATAGGGCAGTGCTCACAGCTGGAGCCAACCACATTCTCATGTCTGCCACGCTCTGACCTACTTACCAGCCAGACTGAGGCAGGTGATGCTGGTACTGATTCAGCAAGGTCCTTTTGGCTTATTTTTTCCTCCAAGTTATCTTGGACATGGGACTTAATACAGAACCATGAAGTTATGAAACTCAGAGAAAAAGATTCCACAGTGCCCAGCCCCCAAGCTGTCATCTTATTTCATAGTTGTCAAATCTGTATTCCAGAGAATGGAGGTTTCTTAAGCAAAATAAACCCCCAAACTTCTCCAACATCAGAAACAACCGCAATTATGTACTAAGAAAGATCCCTTCCTGCCACCTTCCCTGGTCTCGGAACTTATTCCTTATGTCCTTGAGATATGAGACCTCCCCATGCCTTGTCCTTCAGATGCTTTTGAAATCCAGAATGCTTCTGAAAGAAGCAAAAGTATATAAGCCCACATTCCACACAAGCAAAGTATTCAGTACACACCTGCTTCCCAATGCCATTCCAGGCAAATGTTTTCTATCATGAAATGTACTGTACCTTTCTATATGATGAAAAAATTCTCTAATTCCTATCTTCAAAAATATAGTTTACAGAGAAAGAAGTAAAGCCTCAAACATCTTAAATTACAAGATTTGGGAGTGGAGATATGGCTCAGTGGTTAAGAGCACTGTTTGCTCTTGCAGAGGACCTGGCTTTAGTTCCCATCATCCACATGGCAGCTAACAACCATCTCTAACTCCAGTCCCCAGGGATCTGACACCCTCTTCTGTCCTCAGCAGGCACTGGACACATGTGATACACTTACATATATATAGGCAAAACACTCACAAAAAAATTAAAATTAATTAATTAACTAAAAGTTACAAGGTTTGGTACAAGAAAACAGTGGACTGGGCTGGAGAGATAGCCTAGCAGTTAAGAGCACCGACTGCTCTTGCAGAGGACCCGGGTTCAATCCCCAGCACCCACATGGCAGCTAAGGACCATCTGTAACTCCAATTCCAGGAGAACTACAGTTCCAGGGGAATCCGAGACCCTCTTCTGACCTCCGAGGCATTGCACAACATGGATACACAAACCTACATGCAGACAGTATGCTCATACACATATAAAAATAAATAAAATTTTTTTAAAAATTAAAAAAAAAGAAAACAGTGGACTAAAAATGGGGTAGTATGGAGTCTAGTCCTGGTTCTGCTATTCACTGCTTTACCTAACTTGGAGTGAGTCTCTCTCCTATACTGACCCCCTTCTCATGACAAAATAGGACTATTGAACACATCCTCTCCAAGCTGTCTGCGTCTCATTGTAACTTCAAGTTCAACTTATCACCCAGTATCTAAAATAACTAGACTGTGAGTCACTGAGCTCAGGATTTTTCCACAGTGCAACTGGGTATATATTCTTCAGTGTGTGGTCAGTGTTTATCAATGAGTTGTTAACATGGTCCCATTTTTCTGCAATTGTATCATTCAGACGTCATAGGTAACCATACAGTAAAAGCTGCCAGACTGCTGAAGTTTCAAAACACAATGCTGTAGGGCAGCAATAAAACACTTAAGACAGTGACTTCAAGGCATCAAAACATATACTTCCCAAGACCACAGATGTCCTCAGCAGTCTGCTAATTCTAACAGCCTATCATTCCTTGAATCCCTTCCTGTTGTACATGTGCACAAGCACTTCTAGATCTTGCAGAATATTCTGAATGAAAATACCTCTTTCATTTCTAAGAATGAATCTGATTTTTCCAAAAGTCACTGGGAAATGGTTCCAGTAATTCAGGGTGGTAATCTACTGAGAGATGCCAATGTTGAGATACACTTGGCAAAAGATTATTACATCAAGTATGAGGGTAAAAAAGAGCATCTTGGGTCTAATTTGTGTTGACTCCTTCAAAATGAGTGAGACCTGGAGATTGTCAGACAGTACCAGGAGGGCAGGAAGTTACATTGTATCTTTCTAATACTGCCAAGTAAATGAAATGTGCTGGCTCTGCTGTTCCTCTTCTCCTAGTGCCTACGGTTCCTTTGGAAAATAAAATTCTAAAATGAGATATACAAGAGAGAGAGAGAGAGAGAGAGAGAGAGAGAGACACCAGGTGATCGCCACTAAAACCTGCCATACACATTACTCGGTGAGATAGGTACCCAAACACGATGAGAAAGGTACCCTCGTGAAACAGAGTAAGAATAAAGGTTCTCTGCATATAACCATGTTATTGGTAATCGCAGATAATCAACAACCCTTATCCCATGATACATAAAAAGCAGTGCATCCATTCAGCACCGCAGGTGAATGGCCATTATAAATGTATGAGACTTGTAAAAAACACTGGAAATGCTTATAAGCATTCAATGGGGGGGAGGAGCAAATGAAACTGTTTAACAAGAACAAGTATAAGAAAAAAATCAGTAAACAATTTAGGATACCTTTTTTTTTTTTTATTAATTTTATTTATTTCTGTATGTGTATGAATGTACTGTCTGCATGCAAGTCTGTGCACCCGTGTCGTGCAACGCCGCGGAGTTCAGAAGAGGGTCTCAGATTCCCCTGGAACTGGAGTTCTCCTGGAATTGGAGTTTCAGACGGTTCTCAGCCGCCATGTGGGTGCTGGGGATCGAACCCGGGTCCTCTGTAAGAGCGGTCGGCACTCTTAACCGCTAGGCCATCTCTCCAGCCCCAGGATACCTTTTTTAGACAAATGATGATACAACTCAAGGGTCCCAGAGAAGGCCACCTGGGAAGTAGGAGAAGTGCTGTGGGCAGTACTCTTGCTACAGTTCAGACCAGTGTCCCTTGCAGTGTACTCCATACACAAGGCCACTCACAAGGTTATATAAGCAGCAAGCAACTGCTAAGGAGCAGGAGACTCTAGCGAAGCTGCCTACAGGCTGGGAAGGAAGCTTTTGTGAGTACAGGTTCCTGTATGCAACCCCGATAAACTCATTGCTCCACCAAGCCAGGTTTTGGCAGAACTACTTCTTTGTTATGCCATCAGAGCCCCATCTGCAGTGAACAGGCATTCGTTCACTCCTGGCCAGGAAAAGTCCCACGAGAGACAAGCTGAATATCCTGGGGTGGGAGTTCACACTTAAGACATCTCAGCCCAAATATGAAAAATGTGTACAGGATGAGGGAAAAGTGGATGGAAATGGAAGAAACGGAAAAGACTTGAAGCAGAAAAGAGAATAATTAAAAAGACAAAAGACAAAATAGATATAGTAAAAATCCTTGAATTTCTTTCCTTAACTAAAGAAACCCAAACTCAATTGTCAGTACAATAAAAAAGGCATAATAATAAGCAGTGGACTCATTATAGAGTTAAAACTGAAAGTCTGGGATGCTTTTGAAGAACTAGAGGAAAGTTAGAAAGATCTCTTTTTTTTCATTTTTAATATTTGTATTGAGTTTTGTGCATTTCATATAATATCTTAATCAACTTTAGACCTCCCTCTCCCACTCCCCACCTGGTACCCCCCCCACCATATTTCAGGTATTTTGTCATATATCTGGTCAAGCATTTCTATCCATGTCTATTAGATTTTAACGTAAAGGAAAATTTAGTCCCTGTAAGTGGCTTAAAGGTAGTGATTACAGAACCCTAGAAAGGAAATCAAACCACAACACATGAGTTCACCCTGTACTGGGCACTGTTTACCTAGAAATCATAATGTATATGCATGCCATTGGTTATTTTTAACTTACTGTAAACAAACCACAGACCAGAGCACAGAAGACTTAGTCACCATTACAAGTGCATACACAGATCCATTATAAGCCTTTAAGATATCAAAGGTAAGATAAAACACTACTGACATGCATGACATGAACGCACTTACATACATGCAGGCAAAGCACTCATACACATAAAAATAAATAAATAAATAAATAAATAAATGCCTGACAAGCTGAAGGGTGAACTATAAGCAGAAAGAAGGAAACGTCAAAAAGATAAGTAACAGCTAATACAGCAATCTTGCCCGTGCATAACACATAGCTTATAAAGGAAGCTAACAGCATAAAAGCACCGATGGTAACAATAATGAACTAGGATGGGGGAAAGAAAAAATCGGACATATGACTAGGGTATAAATGAGTTAATCCTTGTCTATCATGCAACAAAATCAGTAAGTATATTTTAAAGCATTAATCCAAGAAATAAAGATAGGAAGGTATTTTCCAAGGACACAACATAGGGAGAATTTAACAAAACTGAATATAAGCAGTTGGCTTTTACAAATGGGATTGTGGTGGAAAGCGACGGGACAAGAAATCCTGATTTTAACATATGTACTTCTGGACTGTGTTATTTTATTCTCTACTATGAACATTAAAGACGGTAAAGGTGTTTGCAGCCAAGTCTAACCGCCTGTTTGATCCCAGGAACCCACTTGGTAGAAGGAAAGAAGCAACTACTAAAAATTGTCTTCTGACCTCCACGCACATGCTATTGGCATGTATATGTATGTGTGTCTCACAGAAGAAAATAGATATTATTTAAAAAAAAAAAAAAAAAAAAAAAGGAATTAGCTGGGCACAGTGGTATACAACTGTAATCCCAGCACAGTTGGGAGATAGAGGCAGACAGATCACTATGAGGTCAAGGCCAGCCTGGTCTACATAGGGAGTTGCAGGACAACTCAGGCTAGAGGAAGACACAGTCTTTTTTTGGTCAAAAAGGCCAAAAAATTATAACAATAATAATAATAATAAAAGTTTTAAAAAGAATTGTTGCAAATAGCATGTATGAAAGTTCACCAGAATCAAACATGAAGGGGCCTTCCTGGCCAAATGCTAACAAAATACAGGTATCTGGGGCCCAATCAATGACGGTTAGTGACCAGTGGGATTCTGAAAGTCACTTGGCCCTCGCTTAAATCCTTTCCTTCCTCCCTATTCGCTCCCCAACCCCTCCTGTCATACTCCTATATAATTTTCAACACCCTGCCCTTCAACACTCCTGCCTGGCTTCAAAACACAAAGGAGTCCCTAATGAAAACTTTAAAATGTAAAGAATCCCTGAGGACAGCCCAGAATCAACAGACAAGGCGGACTGCAGTGCTGCAGCCTGGAAGTGCACAAGGCCTGAGGTGGGAGCTATATTTAGCAGCTTCTGGGCAGACAACAAGGACTCCTGTTCCCTGGAAAGGAGTAATTAAAGAAGGCAGATTTAGGCCTGAGGTGCTAAGTCTTAAGGCTCTGCAGCCCCAGGCAATCGCAGCCCACATCCTGACTGAGGAAATGGTACCCGAAGGCCTGACATCCATTCCTAAACCAGCTTTTCTTCTCTTCTCTGGGTTTCTGAAGCCAGGACACTGGCACCTATCAGCTCATCAGCCTCTTTCTGTAGTCACATCAGGTCCATCTGCAAGGAACGCACTATGTGCTAGATGGTCACTGTGCTCAGTGCTCTAGGGAGAGGAGCAATCAGGCCTGGACCCTGACCTCCACAGCCAACAGGTGAGAAGGCACCAGGTATTAAGGGATCCAGCTCATGACAGGATGGGAGGAAACCACTGCCTGAACTCAAGCAGAAGCTGGACCTGAACCAAGAGAAATTATCTGACCCTATGAGAAAAGATAGCTTTCCAGAAGTAGAAAGTACTCGGGTGAGGCACAAACTCAGCAAAATGTGGGGCACTGAGAAAGCAGGGGAAATCGGCCGCAGGGTGGAGTGAGGCAGGTGGAGAGGGATGCTTGTATCGCTGACCTCAAACCCCCCATCTTCTGGCTTCATCTTCCTGAGTACTGGCTTATGGTGTATGGATACGTGTGTACAGGTTCCTGTACACGCAAGGTGCACATGATGGGGGGATCAGAGTACAACCTCAGGTGTCATTCCTCAGTTACCCTCCACCTTTTTGGAGACAGTCTCTCAGTAGCCTGGAACTCACTTAGGCTAGGCTACCTGGCCAAGCGGCTGTAGGACCCACCGTCCCCTGCCTCCCCAACCTGACGTTACAAGAGTGCGCCACCAGAAAAGCTCAGTCTCTTGGTAGCCTGGAACTCATCTAGGCTAGGCTACCTGGCCAAGCGGCTCTAGGACCCACCGTCCCCTGCCTCCCCAACCTGACGTTACAAGAGTGTGCCACCAGGAAAGCTCAGTCTCTCGGTAGCCTGGAACTCACCTAGGCTAGGCTACCTGGCCAAGCGGCTCTAGGACCCACCGTCCCCTGCCTCCCCAACCTGACGTTACAGGAGTGCACCACCATGAAAGCTTTGTTGTGTGGTTTCTGGGGATGGAACTCAAATCCTCACGCTTGCAGGGCAAACATTTTGCTACTGAAGCTATTTCAGCGGCCTCAACATGGATTCTTTACACGTGTTTTCTCCATTCCTGCAACCCACATCCAATAAGATGAGGGAATGTGTCCCCATTTTACACATGAAGAATCTAACTTGGAGAAACATTTTTCTAAAGGTCAGCTGTGAGAGAATTGATCAAGTCAAAGTCTGGCCTCTTTGACTCAAACACTTGTCTTCTCTCCATCTGCAACTGAAAACAATGGAAAAGGAAGTACTATAGCAAACAGTAAGGAGAGGAATGTTTCTCAAAGCTCAGAGCCGCATGGGCAAGGACTTCATTTTTAGGAATTTCCAGAATTTCACATCCACATGGACCTAGGTGTAAAAGCTTTCTCACAAAATACCCAGCAGCTTAGCCCCGCCACTCCTTTACCTCGAACCTTTTCAAGGTCTGGGTGCATTCACCTTACCTACACTGTGTCTTCCAGTAGGCCCCGCCCAACCTCTCCTTGAGGCTAATTCTTACTCATCTAGCCACATCAACACAAACATGGCAAAGGCTTATCAAATTAGAAAGGGTACCCCTGCTCTTTCTATAGCCATCAGCAAAAAATGGTCTCGCAGAGCCCTGCTGGTTTTCAGTAAAAGCAGGAAAGTCACTCTTGTAGTACTAATCAAAAATTCAAAGCTCTTCACCCTGGGGCCCACTCTGTACAGTGATTCGATGACATCATCTCCAATGCTCAAAAATAAATATAATAATTTCCCTCTTTATTGATTGAACCCATTTTCCTGACATTGACACTGGATAGTTCATCATCTTTCACTAGGAGAATGTGCTCCCTGCCCTCCAGAAGGAACTCTTTGTGCTAAAGTTCTCACTTCTGGGACACCCCAGAGCCCAATCATGCAAGGCATACTACAGGAATCCAAACACTACAACAGCACAGCTCTCAGATCCATTCAAAAACTTTCTGTGCTTTACCAACGGCCAGCCTATACATTCTACCTACTATTGCTCCATGAATGGATCACCCAATTTGATCAACATGTTTTAATCCATGATGCAATGGAATCCCAGAAGAATGATAATGGCCACCCACATCTGCCAGCTGAGGTCCCCAGGAGAGCATGGTTTATTTTGAACACCTCCAGTGAGCAACAATCTTTTGCTACTTGGGGTACACACCATTTTTGCTGTCTCTTACCATGCCCTTACATTTTGAGTTCAATCTATGTCCATGGGTTTGGGTTAAATCTCTAGTGGCAGGTGAGAAGGGACATGTGCAGAAGCATGGTGTCATGACTCTGAAACCATGCAGAACTGAGCTCACCTCCCAGCTCCACTTGAGGAAGTCACTAACCGCCTCCATCCCCTAACCACCTCCATCCCCTCTCTTCTGGCTATTACAGGATTAAGGGAAATGATGCAGGCAGAATGAGCACTCAATAAATGGCAGCTATCATGGTAATTAGTTCTATTCCTGTTTCCCATCCAGCCTGCCATGCAATCAAAGTGCTAATCATACCCTCAGCCTCTACAAAGTCTGTAAGCCCTTCCATAGGCTGTCTCTGCAGACCCTCAGCCAGAACCTATTCACTGCTACTGACTAGCCATGACCAACAAGAAACACAATGTTGCCTGGGGCTCCCATTGAAATCTCAGACACTGAGGGGACAGAGAAACAGCCAGGTGAACATGGTTTCTTTTGCTCCTGCCTTTCCAGGTGCTGTCCACCAATCTGCAAAGACAAAGGACACAGATGCTATGGTGGCTGCCTGGACTACTTGGAGGAGTCAGCATATCTCAAGCCCCTCTGATTTCTACAGCCACTACTACCAGGCTACTGGAAGCATTCTGATACATCAGGCTGAGTCCTGAAGACAAAGGCACAATTTCTTCACCCAGTTCCTCCAAAGCAGCACTGCAGGTCGGCAAGCAGCTCTGCTGCTCTGAATTGCATCTCCAGCCAGTGCAAATGATCTAGTCCTGGGTTTGCTGTTAAAATCCTTGTGACCTTGGGATGCAATAACCTCTTCAGGCCTCACCCTTCTGAGACTGTTGGCTCTTTCATCAGCAGTAGCCCAACAGAAACACTGAGACACCTTTTTCTAAATCCTCATGATCAGACCTATTTCTCAGAGATTCTGAAACCAGACCAGGGTTGGAGCCGAATTAGAATTCCCTAAATCTGATGCTTTAGGATTGGTGGGCTTACAGAAGCCTATATTGACTGCTCCCTCCACCATCATCGCATCGTCCCCAGAAGGGAGCAGTACTCCAACAGTTCCACTGGACAAGACAAGAGCTGGAATGACGTGTGAAACTTCCTGTGAGGACTACCCAAATGGATTTCTTAACTAGTGAAGGCATGCAACCTATTAACAGGAGGCTGCCAGTCTTAGAAAGAATGGGGTAGGAATCCCTGAAGTAAATGCCCAACAGAGAGGAGGTGATGCCCAGAGTGATGCTTTGCAAGTATGATGTGCACATGAATCCCTTGAGGCACATGCTGAGCTGTAAATTCTAGTATGGGGCTCATTTTTAACAAGTCCCTCAAAATGCTAATGCCTAGACCAAGAGACAAACCTTGACAGCAAACCTGAATACAAGCATTCCCAGACATAACCTGAGGGAAAAAAAAAAAACTTTCCAGAAAAATGTGCTGAATGCCTCCTAAGTTTCACCCCAGACAGTGTGATGGGCTAGAGAGACAGAGATACTTAAGACGGTCATCTCAGCAAATACAATAAAACATGCTTGAACTCTGTCAGAGGTGTGGTCAAGGCACTGTGGCCACCCCAATAGGAAGCTATTCATTTTATTTAGGCAGCATAAAACGAGGCCATGAGGAACAGTGATGACATAGTTAAATTGCAAAACAGTAAGTACAGAAAGGTCCTGGGGCAAGACAGGAAGACAGGGAAGATTAAGGAGACATGGAAAGGAAAGGGGCCCTCACCTCAGCTGAAGTCTCCAACCAAGTAAGAGTCAAGAATTTCATCACACCGGGCATGGTGGCGCACGCCTTTAATCCTAGCACTGGGGAGGCAGAGGCAGGCAGATCTTTGTGAGTTCAAGGCCAGCAGAGTAAGTTCCAGGACAGCTGGGGCCACAGGGAGACCCTGTCTCAAAAAGATAAAAAAAAAAAAGAATTCCATCACAAGTAAGACTTGCATGGAGGTTACCCACACAGAGACGATAACTCTTTTACCTAGACATACTTTAAGAACGCTAAAACAACAATGAACCATGCCTATGCCCTAAGAGTATATGGCCAGGCATGGCTATCTCCTTTCCCAGCTGAAAACTTAAAATTTTCTAGGAATCTCACAAGCAGGACTATAAAGTCTACTTTCTATAAAAGACATGTCTTAACTCCCTGTGCATCCTTTGTGAAGCATGGTCTTATCTTACCAGGTTGCAGTACTAACCACAGATCCTCAGGAATCACCCTATGACCTCATTAACAACAACAAAGAAAATTAAAAGATGAGGTGCTCCCTTAGAAACCCCCTGAGCAATGTAGTTTCAAAACCCTCCAAGATCATATGTGTACAGCTGCCGCCAGATACTTAAATGTGGTTCTTTTGAGAAGCTCACACCTACACCTGGATGTGTATCATCCTTCCCCTGAACACCTCTTTAGTGACACCCCTGCTTGAATCTATGTTAAGAAGCTCTTCTTAGTGCAATCCGATTGGGCTTCATAGTGACTCAACCTGAAATTCTTTTTGTGCAAATGCAGCTGAGAATCCTGACTCCTGAGTGGAAGTCTCTAAAAAGAACTGCTGGGCTGCTGCAAGTGGGAGCTGGGTCTCCAACCCCACTCCTACCGCTGCCAACAGCCCCATGTTTGAGATTACAACAGGATCAGCAAGCAGTGCGTAACCTGCTACCTAAGAACAGATTTTACATTTTAAGAAAAAATTTAGAAGAAAGAGGAGGAGAAGAAAGACAGTATATAGCCTACAAAGACTAAAATATTTGCTCTCTAGTTCTTCATAGACAATGTCTGTCAACCCCTGGGGTAGAAAAGATAGAGGAGACGCATACAATTAACATCAAGTTTCACAGTGATTATTACGAGTAGCTACAAGTGGTTTTTATTTTCATTTTGGTATGTTTCCAGATGCTTCTAACTTTCTCTACTGACCACAAGTTTCTCTTGAAATTAAAGATAAAAACACTTCTTATCCTTTTATGAACAATTTAAAATTCTAATAATAGCCGAGTGTGGTGGCACACACCTTTAATCCTAGCACTTGGGAAGCAGAGGCAGGTGGATCTTTGTGAGTTCAAGGCCTGCCTGGTCTATATGGTGAGCTCCAGGCCAGCTGAGACTAAAGGGAGACCCTGTCTCAAAAAGACCAAAAAAAAAAAACAGAAAAAGAAAAATTCTAATAACTTAGCTTAGAAAGTAATAAACCAGATAACAATGTCAGAGCATAGAAGTTCACCACAGTGCTGTTTACAGTGATGGATGTAAAACTAGAATCACCGGGTTTTCTTACAATGGAAAAATAGTACATTATCAAATGTCATGTGTCCGGAGGCTCCTTCGTGCCTCAAGAAGCTCTCCACACTCTACAGATCAGTGAAACCATAAGGCCCAGAACCCATCCAGTGAGACCATTAATCAATACAATGCAAATGTGTAAAAAAGTAATAACAGCAACTACTCAGGAAAGAATATTAAAAACATAAATAGTGCTTGTCTCTACAATGTGAATGTGAGTGATTTCCATATTCTCTGTATGGTTTTGTTTTTTAAATTTCCTATTATGAGCATATACTACTTTTATTACAGAACAATACAACACATAATAAAACTTCTTGGTTTGTTTTTGCCTTCAGTTCTTCCTGGGGGAGTTAGATGGCACTGAAGGAGGAAGAGACATCTGTGCTGTCCTCTAAGGGATGAGCAGGCATTTACTAGATAGGAGGAAGGGGAGGGTCCCTTGGGCCTGCAAAGAAACATGCTAATACACACAAGCATGAAACAGTGAGACAGGAACGCCCTGGGGGAGCTGAAGCAGGTGTGTGACTGGCAGAGGGGGCAAGGTCAGAGGATGGCAGGCCCAAAGTGTGCAGAGCGAGGCACCTGACTCACCGCCATGGGAGGTGGTGAGGGAGAAGGCAGGAAGTTAGCTGGGAAGCGGATGGAGAAATGCTTTCCCAGGCATGCTTAATCAAGACAGAGCGGAGGAACACAGAGCCCAAGCAGGCCAGGGCAAAAGAGAACGAAGAGTCATCAGCCCTTTTCCAATCCCAAATGGTTCTCCTTCATTTTCTAATAACAAGGTATATATTTGTGTCTGGAAGTAAAAACATTTGTTATTGTCCAGAGGTTTCTAAAAGGCCCTTCTGACTTCCTCCTAAAAACAGACAGCACTTTGTCTAATACCTGGTGATAGCTTTCCACGGGTGTCAAGCAAGGGACAAGGCGTGGGGGCGCCACTGTCCAGTAGAGCCAAGGCAGGCGAGGCCAGGAAAAAGCAGAAAAAGAAAAGTCTCCCTCCTGACAGTAAGAAGAGATGCTGGAAGCTTGCTGCTGGTCTGACCGTGAGGTGACACGAGGCCACCATGTCCCTTCTCACAGCCCCAGGTCACAGTCTTGGAGGAGACAGTAGGCTGCAGAGACTGCGCTGAGGCTCGCTCATGGCTGGATTCCTAGCAGGATAAGAAGAGGGGTTCCAGTAAGCGAGAAGGCATGCTGCTGGCAGGAGACACTCAGGCCTCTCCAGAGGGCTTTAAATGGAAATGCAAGAGCAAGAAGAAACTGTAAGTGCGGCAAATGTACTGGGAGAACAAGTACGGCCCAGATATGGGCACCCAGAAGGCAGGCGGCTCTGGACTAGCAGGAAACCAAGACAAAGTGGGTCTGGACAGCCCTCCAAGCCCAGGGGAATAGGGAGCAGGGCAGGAAGTGAACTAGACAGGAGAGTTCAGTGTCTGGGAGAAGGGACAAGGCTACGATAAAGGGACGCACATGAGAAACATGCATATAAGCCAAATACTGAAGGGATACTAAGATAGGAAAGAGCAGGAAGGGAAGCCACTGATGAGGAGTCGGTGCGTGGTCTTCTGGTAATCACAACATGCTTCTGTGATTACCAGAAAATGGGGGGTTCTGGTCGGGTAGGGCCCACATCATTGCCTTCCCCCCCCCTTTCCTGACACGCCACATGTATGTTCACAGTGCCACCAGTCTACAATGCTAATGGTCTTTCTCAATTCTTGCTGCTGGGAAGCTTCCTCTACAAATTGTACAGAGACTCCCATATAGAATACTTCATCACTACTCCAGTTTAGCTTGCATGTGTTTCCTCTGGTGACTAACCAAAATGATACTTTGTATCTATTCCAAGTCTCTGGAACACAGACACTAAGGACAGACTCAATGAATGTCCCTCAGGGCTCCACAGAAGGCTGTGACTCTTCTTTTTCAGGAAGCAGAACAGCCTTTAGCTTCTCACTGTGACTAGCACTCCATGGGACTCAGTCAAGGGAAGCACAGAAGTATATGGTTGGGGTAGAAGAGCAAGCAAGGAAACCAATTTGGGAGTGGACAGAAAACAAACATTAGGAAAAAGGTTACATTCCAACACCTCGGGAAAGCTAGCAGTAACATTACATCAACCAGAGTACCTAGAGTAGCCCCTGGCCACAGAAAGAAAGAGGCAGATGGAGAAACAGGCCATCAGCCCACTCTTCTATTGTCTAGTCTAATTTTACCCACTTCAAATTACAGTTCAGAGGGGTGGGGCTTGTCCAAACCCGCAGTCAGTACATGACAACACTTGATTTTGATCCCAGCTCTTGTAGTCCCAAGTTTATTCTGTTTATTCCACTAAAACCCAGCCCTCTCCTGCTGCTACGTCTCCCAGAAAGCCACTTGTATGTAAGAACATGGATCCACTGGGGTGACTGGAGAAGAGCCGAATTCACTGTGTGCACAGTAAGGGGGGCATCGGCTAGCTTTAGCTACAACCGTGGGAGATGAGACTGCCTTGCTGTCAGATGAGGAAGTACAAACTACAGAAAGTCTATCCTCTTAGGCAACCATAGTGTCACACAATCTGTAGGGCAGACTCAAATCCAAAAACACACCAGTGGCCAACACATACAAACCAAGCCAATTAAAAAATTTAGTTGGAGAGAACCAAACAGACCCCAAAATAAGACTGACCAGACTGAGTAAAGGCAGAGAGTCTGACCTATCACTCTGAAGTAGATTGAGGATTCATATAATATTGATCCTCATCTCTCACGGATGGCAGTGAGGAACACTGTGAGAGTCAGGACTTGTGGTGTGACTGCAACTGGCAGCTGACACACCGATCCTTTCCACCAATCTCCAAGGTCTAGTTTCCCCAACTATTTATTTCTTAAAAGGAAAAAGAAATGGGGGAGGGGGCGGGGAGTGAATAGCAACTGGGTTACATCACTGGTCCTCAGCCTTGGCAGTGCCCGTGAGCTTACTGGAATCCACATGCATAGCCCCTGCCTGATGCTGTGTTACAGCCTCCGGGACAGAGTCCAGTGAATCCACCAGAGGGACCGGTGCTCCTGCTCTGAGAACCACTGACTGGGATCACAGTCTCATGGTCTTTCCAGCTCTGCCACTCGAGTGGCTAAAGCTTCTTTGGCTCAGAATCACCAAACCCTCCCAATCCTTTGATCTGGCATGAACCTATGTCAGCTGGCCAGCTCATGTGGTCAAGCATGATGGCCTCCTCCTGTGGTTATTACAGAAGACCCTAAGACATAATCAGTTTCCTCTACTGAACTCTTTTTCTATTTACCACCTCAGCAGTACACATTCTGTCACTGTATTTAAAAAGAAAAATCAAACCATGAAGAAGAATCAACCTTAAGGCACTGAGGCATCTGGCACTGTCTTTTAAAAAACTGAAAGAGGGTTTGTCCCTGGGGCAATTCAATAAGGAACTACTCTAAAATCTTAGAACCAGGGTCTTTCTAAATCCAATAGGCTCTTTTGAATACAAATCCACCAGGCTGGCTTTCTTGCAGAGATAACAGATCATTTCTTGCTTGTTCCTTATGTGCCAAAACAATACAACAATCCAAGCAGGACATGGTAGGGCATTCCTGTAATCTCAGCATTAGAGAGGCAGGAGGAACGGGAGTTCAAGGCCAGCCTGGGCTTCATAGGACTGTCTGAAAACCAACAGGAAACAAAACAATCCAGACAAAGCTTACAGTTAAGAAAACACATCCCCAAAGTACTACTGTCTCTGTCCAGACTAGCAACAAATAGACTGTTAATGGTTACAACTCTAACATATTACCTAAACCTACTGTGGAATGAATAAATGAATGAACACCTTGGCAATATAGTACCAGAACGTAGTTATGAACAAGTTAAAATCCTGCTCTAAAAGACAAGCTTGAGTTGAGTATGAGCAACCTCAGACCTAGCCAGCCAGCCGCCTGCCCTCCTGTCCTTGCATCTATCCACGCATCCATCCATTCTGCACTGTGCATCTGTCCAACTCCAGGAAGGATGTTCTAAAGAAGCTAAGAGCCAAAAGTAAGAGAGGCAAAGGGATAACCACATAAAAGACAATTAACAGTGCTCACTGTCAAGCAAGTGGCACACATAAAGAGCCATGGGCAATAAGAGAAAATGTTTCCTGTTTAGAACAGCTTGCTTGGAGAAGGAGATACTATTAACATGTTGGGCCTTGAAGATCAATTTGAGTTCAAAGGGATGATGATGGTGCAGAAGACTAATCCAAACTGAGCACATGCTGAGACAAGGGTAAGAATCGGTAAAAACAACACTATTGAGGGCCCCAAAGTCAGTTGGCCATGCAAGGCTATAAACAAGATAAGAAACTCAGGCAGGCCTGCACAGATGGCTCAGCAGCTAAGATCCCTGGCCACCCTTGCAAAGGATCCAGGTTAGCTCCCAGCAACCCACATGGAACCTCATAGCCATCTGAACGTCCAATTCCAGGGGATCCAGCAATCTATTCTGGCCTCAGTGGGCAATGCAAGTATGTGGTGCATTTACAACACAAGCAAAATACTCATTCACATAAAATAAAAGCCAATTTAAAAAAAAAAAAAAAAAAGAAAGATACACCAAGGATTTACTGGCCAGCAGCTCAACTTCCACTCCATCCCTGGCCCCCACTCACCACTGCAGACAACCTCTCTTCTACCATCTCCACACGAAGGACAAACAGATCTGTGCACCTGCTGCGGGACCTGTGCCATGCCCACTGCCTCAGCCATGCTTCTGGGTATCGATGCCCATCACAGGCTTCACTTACTACGCCATGTCTTTACACTTCTGTTTTGTGTAATTTATAAAACACATACTGCCCACGAGTTTGTATTTTTAATTCCTGTAAGAAGTTTTAGGATCCAATTTGTGTGAAAATCAGACTGCCACATAATGTTGTATTGTATGATAAAAGCTTCCAAGAATAAAAACAGACAGCACACCCTGCTTATCAGCAACTCAAACACTAGCTCCACTCCTGCGTATCACAAATGTCCTTATGAATGACTATTCCTGCTTTGTCACCAACTTCTCCCAGTCTTCCTGAAGTAAATTCTAAGGACAGTCCTCACTCTCAAGGCTTCTTTTTTAAACACTTCTTGAGAACCTCCTCATTCCATACTGCTGTGCTCCGTGAGGCTAATCTTTTAAGGCATTGCTGCTCAGTGCAGGGAAAGAAGACTGGGGAGGAGGGAAGAGCCTAAATCCAAACACAGATTTCTGGGCGTTGTCTGCTGTGCAGCAGCAGGGGCCAGATCAAGAAATGCCCAGGGCTCTTTCCTGGCCTCCTCTAAGGCTCATCCATGTCTTCTCACTGAAAATAAGGGAGTGGATTATAGCAATTTTTTTTTTTTTTTGAGACAGGGTCTCCCTATAGCCCCAGCTGGGCTAGAACTCACTCTGTAGACCAGGCTGGCCATGAACTCACAGAGATCTGCCTGCCTCTGCCTCCCTCCAAGTGCTAGGATTAAAGGCATGCGTCACCACGCCCGGCCTAAAGATAGTTCTTAGCCGCCATGTGGGTGCTGGGAATCAAACCTGGGTCCTCTGCAAGAGCAGTCAGAGCTCTTAACTGCTGAGCCATCTCTCCAGCCCCAGATTATAGTGATTTTTAAACCCTGCTTTCCCAGGACCACTTCAGGAAGAAAAGGAAGGTACAGAAGAAAAAAATAGGTCCTATTTCACTCCATGTTCAGCTGCTCTGATTTACTCATTAAACATTTTAAGTTGTAGCAGGCTTTCCCATAAAGAATCTTATTCTGAATAGCAAAGAAAATGGAAGTTTTAAAACCACTATTGGCTGGGGATATGGTGTGGTACCCAGGACTGGACCTTGGACAAGAACACTAATTTAATAAGAAGCTGGTGAAGTCAACATCCCATGGTTCACAGGAATGCACCAATGTCAGCTTCTAAGTTTTGACAAACAGTAGCAATATAAGATAGCAAAGGTGAGGAACAGTGCATGAGGAATATGTGAAAATTCTCTATACCAGGTTCACTGCACACAAAAGTTATTGCGAAATGATTATTTACTAGGAGAACAATAAAACAAAAGATCCCCCACTCGTCTAAGTGAGCTCTCGGATCTTTTCCAAATCACCACTCTGAGGCAAGAGGCCTAAGACTTAACAGCACTGACTAATATATGCATCAAGTCTTTTAGTCCTCACAACAATGTGATACATACTTTTCTTCTTCTCACTTCAAGGGTGAAGCAACAGAGGCCTAAAGAGATCCAGCAACAAGTTGAGACATTTACGCTAGCTGGAATGAAACTGTAGTGTAGTTCAGAGGCCCAAGCTTTTAAGCACTGTATACTCAGAGCATGTTTTGCAAATACTCCCAGAATTCTCAGGCACTCTATTTGATATATCAAAAGGCTAATCACAAAGACTGGAGTACGGATTTTATTATTTTTAATTTTTATTTATTTCTGTATGTGTATGAATGTACTGTCTGCATGTAGGTCTGTGCACCCGTGAAATGCCGCGGAGGTCAGAAGAGGGTGTCGGATTCCCCTGGAACTGGAGTTCTCCTGGAATTGGAGTTTCAGACGGTTCTCGGCCGCCATGTGGGTGCTGGGGATTGAACCCGGGTCCTCTGTAAGAGCGGTCAGCACTCTTAACCACTAGGCCATCTCTCCAGCCCCTGGATTTTATATTTAATATCCAAACACAAAGAAAAGGATTCTTAAGGCAAATTTATGAATTCGAAAAATCTCTAGTGAAGCAGAACCAGACCTCATCTCCATACATAAGCACTTGTCCCGAGTCCTGCCTTGCAGGAACTGTGTTCTGAGAGGCTTGCACCCTAGTTCACATCATGACCTCCAACTTGCCACTGGATGGAGATTGCTTTCTTGAAGTGTCAGTTCAAGGAGACGGTAAAATTAAACATGGTGAATGACTTTTCGGGTCTACAAATAGCTAACGCTTTGCAGTTTATTGACTCAAGTCACATGAGAACCTATGTTTTGTCCAATTTTAAAAAGGAAAATTCTCTCCTGCCTGAATATGCCAAAAAGCCATCAGATTCTCACCTCCACAATGGGCTCCCTGAGGTGCAAGATCAGTCTTACTCACTAAACAACAATGCTCAACAAAAAAAATGGTTCTGAAGAACTAGAAGAACTTCCCTCAGGAAGATTTGCAGCTGGCCAGAGCCTCCTTGTGCACTACTTGCCCACCACTGCAGCTATTCTTCTTTATAAAATTCCCAAGGAGGCACCATCCATGGCCAGAAACCGGGAGCAGGACAAGAAGACTTAGAGAAGTGAACCTGTAGACCAAGAGACAAGCTAGAGTGATAGGAAAATGTAAATAATGAATCCAGGAGTTGGGATGCAGGAGACCTAGGTGCAGTGTGGAATTCACGGAATGCCAGTCTACTCTGTCTGGGCATGCTGCCACGCTCATTACACAACTTTGCTCATGTTTGCCAGGCTCAAAAACAGAGGCTGGAGCAACAGTGCAGGTTTATTTCACCTTATATTGACTTAGTAAATGTTAAAACTCAACAATTTTTACTTGAAACAGGCCCTTTCTACTTAAGGGGGCCTTAAGTGCACCTCCCCTAAAACTGATGTTTCAATGACAAGTACACAGGCTCCAGTAAGGGAAAACATACCCAAAACTAGAATGAGGAAGAAAAAAAAATCCCAGCCCCTCTGTCTATATCTGTCTCCATACAGATCTGGAAACCAGGTGAATATTGCTGAGCTCTGAACAAATACAGTCTGAGGCCAGCTCTTCGGAGACATGGTTGACCACATTTTGTAGATAATCTCCGTATCACCTAGCTCATTCCCTCTGCGGGTTTCTTCTAGAGAAAACAGTGGTAGCACTATTTTGAGTGAAGTATAAAAAATAAAATATGAATGAGTAGCTGGTCTTAAAGGAAGGGTCACACAGATAAAAGTGAAAAATGAAAAAGGCAGGTGAGTAGGAAAAGCAGGAGGGATGGGAAAGTAGAGGGTAAGCAGCATGGTGAACCCAAACTGACCTGTGACAGTGAAGCCGTTCACACAGGAGCAAGACTCACCCTCAAAACAGGCTGCCTCACAAGGGTGAGGCTGCCCCAGAGAAAGCATCAGAGCGTCTTAGAGACAGGACTCAGCAAGGACTTTTACAGACTTCAGTAGCTCAGTTAGGACAAAACCTAAAGCCCAGCACTGCACACTAAAGTCGCTTGACTCCCCCACCCCTCTCCCCAGATTCAGGCTGTGATAAAACTAATCTAAGTTATGTCACTGTGTTAGGGATCTCCACCCAATCAGCCATGTCAGAATGGCATTCCTCTGCTCCAGTGATTCTTAGGCACCTTCCAGGCAACTCTGCTTATCCAAAGTCTTCCCCTACCAGGGCCACTTCTCTACCACAAGGAAATTGTGACTTTATTTCATCTCAGCACAAGCCACTAGTTCTTATATCAGAACTCACTTTGCACACCTTTCAAGCAAAGTAGAACATCTGATTCTCTATCATGACATCTAGAGGAAATACATGTTCTTCTTGGCTCTGAGAGGCTGGTAGACGGAACCGTAATCCAAACCAGCTTTCTCCACAGCACAGTAAATCACTAAGCCTACAAAGTATTCTGTGGAAAAAGGGGGAGGAAATTCAGGGCTTCTACAATAAATTCACTCACTAGGAAACAATCTTCTTGAGAATTTACTACATATCCCGGGGGGCTAGAGAGGGCCCAGCAGCTAAAAGCACTGGCTATGCTTGCAGAGGGCCTGGGTTCGTTCCCAGTACCCACGTGGGGGCTTACGACTGCCTGGGACTCCAGCTTCAGGGGATCCAAGGCCCCCTCTGGCCTCCTCAGGCATTAGACACAGCACCCACATGGTACACATACATACATGTAGGCAAAACACTCAGACACATGATAAAAACAAATATATATTTTTTAAATTCATTAAAGTTCTGTGATAAAGATGTCCACTTAATTTTGCTTAACTTGGAACAGTGCATACTTACTGTTTTCTCATAAAACAGCCTTAGCACTTTGGGAAACTGTTTCAAATACTCACAGTATTCTAAGGGACCATTCCTGTACAACAGCTCCCATAACAGACTGCATGTCCTCCTTAAGATCAGACACCGTGCCTAAACAGGGACTCTGTGATACCCCTGGAGCTCCAACAAAGAGGTTCTGTTCTCCACAGTCCATACTTATTTCATGAATGAACTAAACCAACTCTTCCCAATTAGATGAGAAAACAAAACCAAAAATGTCAAGATGCCCTTCACTGTCTCGCCCTTCATATTTAACGAGTCTTGAAAAATGGAATCGGAGCCCAATGGAAGTTTCTCAGCTAAAAGGCAACCAAAAGTGTCCATAACCAGATGGACTACTACTTACCTCCTCCTTCACCCAAATTGAGTGTCAACCACAAGAAAAGGAAAGCCATGAGAACATCAACCGCCCCTTAGGGGCAGCTGGGGGCAGAAGTGGGGGAGGTGGTCCGTGCAAATAGATGGAGATAAACCAGACCTTTCTGTATCTAATTTAGATTTAATAAGATAGTTTGCTGAATGTTAATTAAATACTCAGTGGTTGTTACTAACTGTGGTGATTAACTTAATTTTGAATTAAATAAGCAATAAATGCTTAACTGAAGTTCTATTAAATTTTACCCAGCAAGTGAGGAATATGAGGCTCTTAATTGGCTTTAAATAAGATAGTTATGGCAAGTTAGTTGAATTTTTATTACCTGACGATAACTGCCTTATTAAATCTATATTGACTTTTATTTGAAGGGAAATATGTCATCTGTTCCTCCTATTTACTAAAACATACTCAAATGAGTTTGCAATTAGTCCAACCTACTTGGATAAGGGTTCTTCCATTTTCTGTTCCTGTTTTAATATAGACTTTATTCACTTAAGAATGCACATGGTGCTGGGCATGGTGGTGCAGGCCTGTAAGGCAGAGACAGGTGGATCTCAAAGTGAGTTCAAGGCCAGCCTGGTCTACATACCAAGCTCCAGGCCAGCTGGGATAAAAGGAGACCCTGTCTCAAAAAAAAAAAGAATGCATGTATGCATGTGGTAACATACACATGTAATCACAGTACTTAGGAGGCTAAAGAAGGAGGTCACAAGTTCAAGGCCAGCCTGGGCCACATAAAGCCTGTCAAAATAAAACAAATAAACAAGTATAATAAAATACAAGGGGTTTAGGGAGGGATTTTACATAAGACTGAAAGAAACAGAATGAGGATTCTGCTTTTTCAATGTAGACACAAACTGGCCTTAAACTTAACAACATGCTACTGAAATATCCAGTGTCTCTGGCTTCACTAGTATAATAACCGATTTGTAAAAATCATTACTGTTCAGGGGTTGGGGCATAACTAGGTAATAGGGCACTTGCCTAGTATGCACAAGGGCCTAGGTGTGATACTTAGCACTCCCCTCCAAAAAAATATTATTTCTATTCAAATGAACTGTAAGCTCTAGTACTAAGCAAGCAATATGACCCTAGGTAATTAACCTCACTTTCTATGCTTCAGCTACTACATCTGTTAAATGAAGAGACTAGATTGGCGATCACTACCTTTATTAAACCAAAGAATTCTTTCAATGAATGAATAAAGTTTAGGCAATTCAAAATACAATATATTTTTGCCTTTTTTTTTAGTAAGCTTCTGTAGCCTACCATTTTATAATATTGTCAACAAATGACATAAAAAGAAACATGGACCCTTCCCCGCCAAGCCACTATCTAGAAAAAATTTCCATTCCCTACTAACTAGCTTTAGAAGTACCTTCAATGATCTCACCCAGCTGTGACCTCTACAAACTAAGTCACCAAATCTCCCCCAGGAGTTTTACATACTTGTCGACTGTCCATGACAGTGGAGGGGGCAACCAGCCACTCTGGTTGGATTTGGGACACATAACACAGGAGGGATTCCACACGTAGTGTGAACCTGCTCAAAAGCTCACGGCAAGGGAGATCTTAAGACCTGGAGGCGGGGTCATTAATTCTGTTGTTTAAATTAACATAGTGTGCATTTATACTAATAGATCATCAACGCCCAGCCACAGACAGGGAAGCCACTCTTTACAGAGGAGGCAGCAACCAATGGCTGCACAAGGGCTCGGACCTAAAGACATTTATATCACACACACACACACCCTCGAGGCTCAAGGAACGCTGTGGTAGAAGGGGTGGTGAGAATCTAAGAGCCAGAAAACAGAGAGAAAGGCTGCAAAATATCCTCTCCTGGGTAGCATATACATAGCCTTTGTGATCAGAAACTCACAAGAGCCGTGGATGCCTACATGGGGTGAGCCAGGCATGGGCAGGGGAAGGACTCAGAGACCCTAATCCTCACTGCGGAATTATTTGCTTACTAACAGATTCAGGGATCAGGGAAGTCATTGCCTGTTGTTGTGTATCCACTGATGTGACTATTAAGTGACTATTAAGTCACAATAGGATTTATCAATTTCAACGGTTATTTTATGATGCAGAAGATAAATAAATACCTTTGTTGTTATAGCACTAAATGAAAAGAAAGGTGAGACACAAAAAAGCGGACATATACTTTGGAGGAGTAGAAACTAGGGCTGTGTTTGTGCTCGCTTCGGCAGCACATATACTAAAATTGGAACGATACAGAGAAGATTAGCATGGCCCCTGTGCAAGGATGACATGCAAATTCGTGAAGCGTTCCATATTATTTAAAAAAAAAAATTAGGGCTGTGGTCTGTAAGAGAGTGAAAGAAGTGTTCTAGAATAAGAATTCGGGTTTTTTTATTTTAATGAAACTCAATCAATGTATTCTAAATGAGTTCATTTTCACTGTCTTTTCATAGCTGTTAAACTAGTTTAACTCGATTATCATATTACTAAAGATATTCTTCAAGAGTGAGTTGTCACTTATTACTTCATTTATAGTATTCATTCACTCAGATGTTCCTTCAACAAACACTAGGATCTGCAATAGATGCTGAGGATCTGTGTAAAAGCAAAAGTCAGCAGTGGGAAGAATCTGTGCTAAAGGAAAACTTAGATCCCAGTTCAACATCCAAATGGGATTAGCTGTGGCCAAGCCATTTACTCTCTCCCAGCCTCAAAGGCCTAAACAGCCAGTTGGAAGATAACAACACCCTCAGCACCACTGGACAATTTCCCTGCAAGGTGTCAGAGAACACACGAAGCCTTATAAAACGGTGATTGAAAGGAAGTAACATTACTATATTTCGAGGTTGTTTGATCAGGACCATGAAGGCTGCCCAAAGGCACAAAGGTCTCCCTGGGCAGTGTAGATTCATTAGCACGAAAATGTTCCCTCATAATGCTGTGTGAACTACAACGCGCCATTCTCAGAGCCCAATCATCCAAATTTAGTTCTATCTATCTTTTGTCCAAATTTGGCTAAAATGATCCTAAAGAAACAAGTGGAAAGAAGACCTCTAGATGAAATTGCTCAAAGCGTATTTTTCCAGGAATTAAAGCAACCAAAGTCTGAGTTTTCATTGTAACACTGCCATCTAACACTACTTGGTTCTTAGTGATTACAGAGTCAGCATCTCCCCAACAGCCCATCCTACTCAGGGTCAAGAGGTTTCCTGGATTCCTTACAAGATAACAAGAGGTGAGTATATATGTTCCTTAACAAAAAATTCTCTCAACAACCATGCCTTCTGTCACCCTGGGTGACACAAGGTCACCTCAACATTATGCTAAGGCCATGCTGTTGGGCACATGTCAGGGCCTGCACTTCCTCCAGTGTAAAATGAGAACCTTGGTGACCTCTAATTGTTTCCATCTCTCAGAGCCACTGCCCCAGTGCTAAATTCAGCTTTGTTCACCTATGGCCTAGGCTTTCACAGTACTGCTGGGTTTCTCTGGGACTGTTGGGATTTGCATCTGAAATTTCTCCCAGGCTTATATTCTGAATGTCCTGTCTCCAGCTTTTGTGGCACTATTCTGAAGACTGGGGAGCCCTCAGATGGGGGGGAGGGGGCATGGTTCCAGCTGAGGTCTCTGCCCTGCTTCCCATTCACTGACATGTGAACAAGCCACTGCCTCCAGCTCCCAGTGACACAGACCAAGCTGCTCCCCTTGCCTTCCCCATTGGGCCGGCATGTGACCTTCTGAATCCACAAGGCAAAATAAATCTGTCCTCTCTTCAATTGTTTCTGTCAGGTATTTGGTCACAGCAACACAAAGTAACAAAACTAAATCAAAGACCTCCCTTTTCATTCCAGGCAGCACAGAAGCCAATTACTCTGCTAAAACACAGATCCATCCAATCCCCCACCCTGCTGATGCTCCTTCAGGAACTTGGGGCAGAAACCAAGGCCTTTCTCAGTCCAGGCCCTGGTATCTCTACTGCCTCTGTGCTGTCCGCCCACCCCCAAAACTCCAACTTTCCAACCACCGTGCACCTTGTTACCTACATATTTCTGCCCAAGCTACTTACCCATATAAATTCTCTCTCCTTCCCAGTTCACCAAATCCCCACTCACGCTTCAATGCCCATATAACAATCTGTCTGTTTGTCTGTCTGTTTGTTTGTTTGTGACAGGATCTCACTATACAGCCCTGGCTGACCTAGAACTCAATATATAGACCAGGCTGACCTGGAACTCAATATGTAGGCCAATCTCTGTGAAAACACAGAGATTCTCCTGCCCTTCTTGCCCAGGTGCTGGGATCAAAGGCATATGCCACAACATCCAGCCTTAATAAGGATCTCTTTATCTGTAAAGCTTCCCCCAGGTCCATGGAGTTAGTCACCATCAAATCATAGCCAGTAAATATTGTCTACACAAAATTATACATACACTTTTTTTCTTAAGACGGGTTTTCTCCCTGTAGCAAAGGCTGGCCTAGAACTCATGGCTCTGCTGCCTCAGCCTCCCATGTACATACATTCTTTCTTGATAACATATGACCTCCTACAGGTGGGGATTACACAGCACTCATGTATCCAATTCCCAAACCCATGCTAGAGTTTCACTTATTCATATACTGATATGGTCAACACATGCAGTCCAATTGATGGATCAAATTGATGGGCAAATGTATTAGAACGTCAGGGTCCTGTCCAACTACCAATACTAATACTCTCCAAGTGATTTGTCCAAACTACACCTAAGAAGAAAGGGTTCCAGGGTAGAAATGACAAGTTATTGGAAGGATGACCTACCTTTCACCTCAATGTAAGGAAAGGGCCACTAACCTGCCTGGTCATTGCAAAGTTTACCTTTCCCATGCGTCAGAAAACACCCTGCCCTTTGAATGGCAAGACATTAATGTAGTCCCTGAAAATGATTAGGTTTCATGCCAAACAAGACAGAAGGTCCAGGTGCCAACAAAATTGTTTTCTTCCTGGAAGGTACACAGGACCGAACTTCAGGGGAAATTCACTGGAAACAGTAAGTGTGGGCAAGACTTGTGACCTCCTAGCCTTTCTTTATAACAGAATTGGACTTCCACAGTAACAGTTAGAGACTGTTATCAAGATAGGTCACGCATGGAAAAGAAGAGACTCGGCAGACCAGCTAGAGCACACACAGAGAATCGATCTCTCTAACTCTTAGCAAGGAGCCAGAGCAGCCTTGGCTGCCTGTCGCATCTTGGTCTAAGCCCTTCCCATCCCCTCATGTCTCAGCCGAGGCTCAGCGCTCCCAGCAAGCTCCTACAACTGCTCCAACCCATCAGGCCTCTTCTGTACCTCTCTCATAGCACTCCATAGATGGTTAACACGCTTTTAGCAGTCCTGATAAACTAAGTGGCTACAACTTGACAACATCATCCAACATCCGGAAACTCTGCCTTCCTAAACGTAGATCATCCAGGGATGTTTCTTGAGTGCCCAGGACCTCCTGTGACAAATGGTGGGTGTCTGCTGGTCTCTAATTTAAGCTTGACACTATGCACATCACTTACTCAATCTTCACAGATAAGTCCAATGACCTATTCTCCAAATCAAAGAAAAGGGGCTACAGCACGGGTATAAACTGGGGCCAGCCCAAAATCATGGCATTTGTTTGTTTTAGTGTATGTGGTGTGTGTGTGTGTGCATCTCTCCTCGTGCACAGGTCAGAGGACAACTTTCAGGAGTCAGTTCTCTCCTTCCAGGGCACTGAACTCAGGTCAGCAGGCTTTGGGGCAAGTACCTTCACCTGCTGAGCCATCTCACTAAAGAAACTGAGTCTAACCTTGAGGACAGAAATCTCTTAACATACAATTTTTTTTTTTTTTGTCTTTTTGAGACAGGGTCTCCCTGTAGCCCCAGCTATCCTGGAACTCATTATGTAGACCAGGCTGGTCTTGAACTCACAGAGATCCACCTGCCTCTGCCTCCAGAGTGCTGGGATTACAGGTGTGCACCACCACACCCAGCTCTTTTTTTTTTTTTTTTTTTTTGGCAAATATTTTTTAGTTGAGACTGGTAGTAGAAGACTACAATCCCAGCTATTTGGGAAGCGGAGACAGGAAGGAACATCTCCAATTCAAGGCCTACCCAGGTTACAGAGAGTTCAGGGCTAGCCTGAACAACTTATCCAGACCTCTCAAAATAAAACATAAAAAAGAAGGCTTGGGAGGTAACTCATTGGTTGAAAGCTTGTCTAGTATGTGTCAGGCTCTAAATTCAATCTTTAGTAGTCCAAACAAACCTGTTCTCTTAAAAACACCAAGGAATTTGTATTCTGTATGTTCCTATTACCTCCTCAACCCCAGCCTCTGCACCGTGGTGCTGAGCTGCCAGCTACTGAACTCAGTAACAAAGGAATGCAGATAACAGCTTCAGAAGATAAGGTCTGTGGGGGAGCAAAGCACAAGTCTTAAGAGTCAATGACCTGATCTAGCCTCAAGTGTCCCTGTCATGAACTTTCTATGGACGGCCTGGCTCCAACCCTCAACAACAGCTTTCCATTTCAACTACCTGGGACTGCCAGGCCACGACTCAAGGCCACTTCACAATCCACGATGGCAGTAAAAGAAAATCCTATATGACTAGAAAGATGAACACAACACACATGAAATGGAGACAATGCGGGATGGTCAAAGAAATGCCTAAAAATGCCTGAGGCTCTCATCCCACCTCCGGAACACGTTCGTTCTAACAGTGGCACCCTTATTAAGAAAAGGTCCAAGGGGCTGGAGAGATGGCCTAGCAGTTAAGAGCACCAACTGCTCTTGCAGGGGACCTGGGTTTGATCCCCAGCACCCACATGGCAGCTGAGAACTGTCTGTAACTCCAATTCCAGGAGAACTCCAGTTCCAGGGGAATCCAACACCCTCTTCTGACCTCCACAGCATTGCACAACACAAGTGCACAAACCTACATGCAGACAGTACATATAAATAAATAAATAAATAAATAAATAAATAAATAAAATTTTAAAAAAAGAAAAGGTCCAAAAGTAGTACCAGTGAGCCCCCTCCCCATGAATTCTATTAAATGTTAACACCTACAACTTGATCTCGGAGTCACCTATATCTACCTAAATGTTGTATTACCACACAACATAAAGTGTCACCACTGTGTACCATGCTGGGTACCTGGGTGGCCACATATTATGTAACTATCTGGATACACTTTATGTAGAGATGCTAGGTACTCACAATACACCTGTCCAGTGAACTACACAGATGCTACCCTAGAGCTTACAATGCACTGTCAAGAGAATTTCTCTTGTTTTATTAAGGGCATTCTGATATATGGTATATTCTCTTTGAAGCTCAGAAATGTTCCAGAACTGACTTAAGAGCACTGAACTTGTGAATGGCTCAAACATAGTTCTTGTTCTCCAGGCTATGAAAGCCACTACTGATGATGCTACCAAAAGGACAGCATGGTAAAACCCAGACCTTTGGGCTCAGCAGTAACAACTGTCATTCTCTGTCTTGCTTTTGAAAGCCCCCAGGCAAATAATGCCCCTAGTAAGCAGTGATGAGCCCTGTGACTCATGGAAAGGCTTTCTTCACCTGTGAACCCTTTCCCAATCTCTGAGAAACACGACTGATCTTGCCAATATCTCTTGAGTTACAATTGGGAACTAAGTAATAAAAATGATCGTAAAATGCATTTACACATAAAAGTACTCTGAAGGATATGAAATACTAATGGATTCTGAGAACTGAGTTGTGAAGTGCAGGTTTAAGAGGGAAAGAGACAATAGAAGAAAGGATCTGCCTCATAATATCGCAAAGACTGCTGGCTTAAAGACATTCAGGTAAGGAAATATAAAAGGAGAGTGGTGGCTGTCACAAATAAGCAGCCCTGAGCCTAGCAAATATTCAGGAGTTTGGTTTTTATAAAAACGTAGCAGGTATCAATGGTAGTCAGATAAATAAGCCCAAGCCATACCCATGTTCTCGCTGAACCACCACCTTAGATCATATCATTCTCAACGTGCAAAGCAAAAATGTCAAGCCTGGGACACAATCAGCTCCAAGCACTTGAGGAAGGAGAAGGAATGAGAGATGGGGTATTTCTGGTCAGATACAGCAGAAACTGAAAATGCAAAGCATCTTGTGAGGAGAGCCTAGCTTCAAATAAGGGCCAAGTGTTGCGGAGCAAACCTGATTCTTTATTGTTTCCTCCTGTGTGCAATGAGGGGCTGCACACAGACTGCAGAGCCCACCCCCACCCCCGCCCCACGTAAGCCTTAATGTCCACAACAAAAGTTCTTCCCGGCCAAGACTGATAAGCTAGCAAATAATTAGAAGAAAAAAATAAATAAATAATAAATAAATAATAAATAGAAAGACAAGAGCAGGAACCCAGTGATCTGATAGTACTCTAGCACCAAACAGCACTGCATCTGCTATGCATTCTGCTCTGCTAATAAGTTAGAAGCCCAGGCCCATCTCCTCTGGAACACTGCGGCAGCCTCCTAGCCTGAATCCTTGTCTTTAGTTTTGAATTGCTATCACTGTGCCACCAAGGTTGAAGCACAGATCTAACAAGGCCTTCCTTTGCTCAAAATATAACAAAAGCCTCTGCCCCGCCCCCACCCCACACTCAACCTCTACCACAGTCACTAGCTCGGCCTACAGCCCTTTGCAGGCTAATCTTCCCTAGCCAATGCCAACCCTCACAGTGATCAGAAAACCCAGCTTTGTGTTCCTCTAAATACTCCTAGGCCTCAGGCTTGGGTACATATTTTAAAGTTCTCCCTGCAGACCAAGATGGCCCAGCTGGTTAAAGACGCTTCCCACCAAACCTGACTATGTGAGTTCAATCCTTGAGACCCACAAGCGCGCGCGCGCACACACACACACACACACACACACACACACACACAAATGTATTTTAAAAAAAATTAAAGTTCCTACTCGAGAGGCAGAGGCAGGTGGATCTCTGTGAGTTCAAGGCCAGCCTGGTCTACAAAGTGAGTTCCAGGACAGCTGGAGCTATAGGGAGATGATCCTGTCTCGAAAAGACAAAAAAAAAAAAAAAAAATTAAAGTTCCTCTGCCTCCCTTTCCCTCTAGGCAGTGAGAACACTAGTCCTTCCTCCATGGTAACAACATCCTGTATTTCCAGTGAACACTACCACCCCCTCCTCATATGGCAAATACTCCCAGAGCACCTATCATGTGCCAGGAATTCTTTGAGGTGCACAGACATCCCAGAAAACCTCAAGAGGCATTTTTTTTCCTTCTTTCTTGGTATTGAGTATTGAGCCTAGGGTCTGACATATGCTGGGCAAGTGTTCTTCCACTAAACTACATCTCTAGCTCCAGGTAGAATATGTCAAAGTAGAAGGGAGAACCAGGCCTAACGGTTAACACTTGTAATCCCAGGCAGAGGCTGCGGGATCAAGAGTACAAGGGTATATTCAGCTACACAGTGAGCTCAATGCCAGCCTGGGCTGCAGGAGACCAACTCATGATCTTGAGAGGGCGCAGGGTTGAAGGGGGAGACAAGCTGGGGTGGGGGGGAGATAATGTAAATCCAGCTTTCACCAGGCATGAAAATCTAAAACAAGTTTTGAATTTTAAAAGATAAACAATAAAATAGATTTTTTTTTAAAAGCTAATCAATAATGTGAAGAGGCTATTAGTGCTTATATTATAAACACTTTACTCATGGAACAGCCAGCTACTAGACTTCCTCGGCAGCTGGAAAAGTCAAGGTCTTATGCATTTGGCCTGGGGATCTGAGCCTTGGAGGGACAAACCACACCCAAACCACAGCAATCACAAAACCTACTTAAAAGAATCAGTGCAGTATTGAGCACATGGCAAGCATTCAGAACTGTTTAAAACGATATTATTACTAGGAACGGATAGGAAGATAAACACTCTCTGCCTTTATGTTTACCTTCTAAACCTTCCTCCCAGTACTCCTCAGCCTGTGACCCATCAATCTCATCCCAGTGACCTACATTAGGAACACACCAGCTTCTCTTACTTACTGCAACAGATTTCCACCAGGTTCTAGCTCCCACCGCAGCAGGACGGCTTTCTCTTCCCCCCTTCCTTACCTCTAGTGAGTTTAAGAGAAGGACTGCATTCCAAGCCCATATTCCAAGAAATGTCTCCACCCACCAATGCACATACTCCGCTCTGAGGGACTCCCACCGCCCTCAGTCATCCACTTACTAAAAAACTGTTCCAGTGCCTCCTGCCTGGCCATCAAACACTTAATTCCACAGAAAAAGTTCCAAGGGCCCTGCCCAGCCTTGTTCTCTGAGTCAACAATCTCTAGAGGACCAGTTAATGGCCCCTACAGCCTGCAAGATAAATATAAACGTTACTTTGTGTAAAAGTCTAAGTCTCTTTTAGGGCAGGCAAGATGGTTTAGTAGGTAAAGGCACTTGCCACAGGGCCTTGACAACCTGTTTCTGGAACCCAGAAGACTCCACAAAGTTACCCTATGACCTCCACACACGCGCACGATATAAATTTAAAAAAAAAAAAAAAAACTCCTTTTCTCCATGTCCCACTTCAGGCTGGCCTCAAAATCTGCCAGCCTCCTCCCTGCACCCAACGATAGCTCTGCGTCTCTGTCCACCAGTTCCTGAGCTCCTCACATGCCTTCTTCCTTACTTAGACCTAGAGACTCAGTTCAAACAGCCCCCATCTACAGTGGCTTACTTCCCGGCCCTTTAAGAGGCCAAAACACTTGACCACAGTCCCAAACTCTTCTCCATTCACATGCACCTTGTGCTCCGGGACTGGACGATTGCCTCTCAGTGCCTATCCCATTTCTTGCTGCACCTCCAGCCTCTGCTTTACCAGGTTACCTGTCCCCCTGGTCTTTCTCTTTAATGCAGTAAACCTCTGGCTAAGGGGACTTTCCAGCCATTACAAGTTATACTGTCCTTGGCTACACCTCCACCCAAAACCATTTCATCTCTGAAATCAAATCAATTTGGCTCTGTTCCATACCCAATTAACTCAGGCTAGCTCCACAGCAGGGTAAAGCTACATGTTCCCACTAAGAACCCCTTTAGTTCTATAACCTTGAGCTAGAATTACAATGGAGGCACCCTGGCCCCAGGCTTAGTATTCTCAGATTCTTAAAGTTCAGTGAGATACTTGACAGAAAGGTATTTCTATAAAGTGCAAACTACTATACATTCATAGAGGACATGATTACCAAAGTTTATCAAATTTCAAACAGTGACTATAAGATGTGTCATTATCAATTTTCCCAAAATTAAAAAAAAATTCAAGTAGGACACATTCATGATTATAAGGCAACCAGATTTCAGTGGTATTAAAGCACAAAAATATAGTGTAGTTTAGAATTGATCTAATAAACTTTGTCTCAATAAAAATAAGAACCCGCCATAAATTTTTCATATTTGACAGTGGTGCACATAAGGTACTCAGTAACACATGCCAAGCAGATGAACCAACACACCATGAGCATATTCTTAGGTCAAATTATCACCTCTCCCTGCAATTGGGCACCAGGATGCTCCTTAATGGTAATTCTCCCCTCTAAATCATGTTTCAGCCTGCTCAAAATCCTCAAAAGTCACATGCAAACTCCATAGCCTGGCATTCCTGAAGTCTTTCATAATCAAGTCTCCTCTACCACAGCCTAAATCGTCTACCTTTCTCTGGAGGCATCACCGCCTCACCAGGATGTCTCTCCAAGAACGTGTCCCAGCCTTAATCAGCAGAGCAGCTCAGCTACCCCTCCCACTACTTATAGGGAACTCTGGGCCCCAGCCCTGGAGAAGGAAAGAAGGGGGAGGGGAGGAGTAGAGAGGGAAGAGGAGAAAGGGAATTGGAGAGGCAGGACAGGGCCCCACACATGTCCCCACCCTTCACCCAGAGAGTCCTCACTAGACGCATTTTAGACTGTGAAGTCCTGGGTGTTGGAATTAGGGGCTGCCTGGCAAGGATTAAATGCTAGATAGACAATTTGCTCCTTAACTGCCCCTGGTGCTGGCAAAACCTTGAAGCTCTTAATGGAGTAGCAGGAACTCTACTGGATGTCTGCACCTCCCCCTCAGTCAATTATTCACCAGAGTCTCCAAGACTGGCGCCCAACTTCTAGGGACCTCTACTTGCTTTTCTATCTTTAAAGAATGAGAGATGGTGAGTTAGGAAACCAGTTAACCCATTTCACAGCGGGCCCTATTCCCTTTCCATCTCTTCCCGACAAGGTTTTCTTGAAATGCACCTAGGCAGGGTTCGGTGAACCATTAACTCACTAACACCTCTGAAAGAAAGTTTTATTGTCCAGCCAAGAAGTTTAGGAAAGGGAATGAGGGAGAAGTTGGGAGGAGGCTGAAAATGGAGTCTTCAAAACTGCACCTAACCCTCGCTTGTGGAGGAGGGAAAGCCGTGAAGGCAGCCGGAGAGATACTTTCCCTTCCTTTGGGCCGCGTCCAGTACCCGAGGCCCAGGTCCTGCTGCTCGCAGGTCTTCCCCACCCCAGACCACCCATCTCCGCCCCCCGCCCTTTATTAGTTTCTGCTCTGCTGCAGTCTCTGGGACAAGGCCCTGCTCCACGCCCTGCCTCGCTCCTGAAAAGTCCCATCCTTCACACTCCTGACCAAGCACAGCCCCTCCAGAGCCACTTGGGGTCCCTCCGCAGGGACCAAGACACCGAGCTCCTTCCCGGGAACCCCTTAAAAACCTGATTCACGCGTTTTTTTCCCAGTGCTCCGCCCTTCCTACTTTGAGTGAGGCTCTGCTCCAGCCTTCCAGGGAGTGAGGCTCCCTGAGGGCAAAGTCTGGCCTCCACCCACCCACAGTGCGGACTGCCGGGTGGACTGCAGGGATGCCTGCAGGAAGGGCATGGGGTCCGGGCACCTATTCCAACCACAGCCCGTCCCTTCAGGGCTGACCTCCAGGAAAGCCAGCCTCCCTGGGCCTCACTTGCCCGGACTGTACAATGGGAGGACTCGAAAGCCCTTTCCACGCTGACAACTGGGATTCCGCGAAAGCTCGCGGCCGCTGGGCGCGGCCCCGCCCCCTGGAACCCTGCGAAGCCCGGGCCGGGGCGCGCGCGGGAGACGGCAACCCCGCCCAGCCCCGGGGAGACGCGCGCCCGACCCGCGGCCCCCTCCCCCACGGGGCTCCCAGCGATCGCGGCGCCGGGCACTTCCGCGGCGGGGACGCCCGCGCTCCCACCGCGGCTCCCCGCGCCCCGAGGCCCCGGGTTCGAGCCGCGCCCGCGGCGGAGGCTGCGGGGAGGAAGGAGGGTTCGCACAATACCTCGGGGAGGAGGCGGACGGGGCAGCGGCGGCTGCGGCGGCTGGAGGCGGAGGCTCGGGCGGAGGAGGAGGTGCCGGGCACTCCCCCTCGCATTGTCCCCGGCCCCGCCAGGCCCGGCCCGCAGCGCCCGCGGCGCCCGCCCCGCGCCCGGCCGAGCCGCCAGCCCTTACCTTGCAGCGCCCGGCCGTCCCCTCCGCTAAAGCTACTTGTCCCGGGAAAGCTCGCGGGGCCGGGAGCGGACCCACAGACAAAAAGTGAAACTTCGCAGGGCTAGAGCGGCCGCTGGTTGGTGCCTCTCCCCTCCTTCCTCCCCTCCGTCCCCACCCCCTCCCCTCGGTCTCCGGTCGGTGCCCTGAGCGCTGGAGGCTGACGTCAGGGGCCTGAATTCCTGACTTTGCCTGCACGCATTTGTCCATGTAAGGTATGGGAAGGCGGGTGCCCGCGGGCCGCAGCGCTGCGCTCGCCGAGCGGGGAGGGGGCAGCGCGCAGCCAAGGTGGGCGCACCCGGCCGGCACTTCCCGCAGGAGGAAGGGAAAAGAGGGATCTGCCTCCGCTGGAGGAAGAGGAAGGAGACGCGGAGGAAGCGGCCCAGTCCAGGGGCTGCAGGAGGAAACGGGACAATTGTGTGTGCTGTTCAGGCGCCAAACTGCGAGGCTGAGCCCGAACGGAAGGAATTCCCTTCGAAGAGCGTCCTCGGGAGCCCCGCCCTGGATTCCAGCCGGACTCCAAACTTCCTGGACCTTAAAGCTGGCAGAGACCAACTTCCATGCACTGCACACTGGAGATTCCTGAAGTTCCCAAGAGACAGAACTTGTGACGGGCCCCACTCTGTGCAGATCTAGAAGGGCCTGGTGCCCAGCTCCCACCCCACCTCCAGGCAGGACCCAGGCTCGAGAACCCTGAGCCTTGTTGGACGTGGCCAGACCGACCACCCAGAGAAGTGACTGGCCCCATTTCCTGGAAGGTCGTGCTTGACCGTGAGCTCTGAGTTACTATGGCAATCAAGTGCTTCAGGGCAACTTCCGCTGTCCTTTGTTCAAAGACGTGAACCTTAAGAGTTTAAGGCTAGCTTCCCAGCCAAGCACTGCCAGGAAACCCGGAAGCTTGCTCTGGGCTTATAAATTAAAAAGAAATATACGAACTGGGAGAACTGGTTTGAATAAAGACAAGCCAGTTCTTGGAAGTTTGCAGTTGGATCACTTTTGTTTCTTTATAAACGTGGGCGCTGATGAGAACCCTTTTTACCGTGTTAGGGGTTATGGCCTAGAAGACACTGAGGAACCCCTGACTTTCAGTGTTTCTCTTCTGTTCATATCCGAAGGAATAATTCCTCCCCTAAGCACATCCTAGTAGCACTTCCTCACCCGTTCGATACATCTTTGGCTGAGTTTGATCACACTAACTGTAATCTTTCTTTTACATCAAGGAAAACGAGGCAGAATGGCTGCCCAGCCAAACAACTGAGCAAGTTGACCTCAATTCCTGATCCCAGGCCGCGTACTAAGTCCACAGTGCCCCCCCCCACCTTCTTAGCCCTGACCGCCAGCAGCCCCTAAACCCAGTCATGTGTTTGGAAAGCACACCTTGAACCACTTGTGCTGGCAAGCTCAAAACATAGCTCTTTGGGCACTTTGATCAAACTTTTGACTGAGAATTAAACAGCTAACTGTCAAAGTACATATTGTTGGATTTAACCTTATTGAGCACATCTTTGGTCTTCCGGTCTGAACAGGTCTGAGTTTACACTACTCCTGAGTTTACACTACTCCTTTACTCAACTTTCTCAGCTTCATATGCAAAAATGGGGACATAGAATGATGTCCCACGCTGCCCACTGAGTAATGAAGTGTCTTCTCTGCAGCTAAGCTGATTGAAGATGGGAAAGGGGCTCTTACATTACATTCTCAGATCACTGTTTAGTCACTCCACCTAAAGCGTTTCAGCCCATTCGTGTCCTGTGTGCTACTATTTAGTATGGGAGAAAAAAAAAATCTGTTATCCCACAAGATTAGAAAGGACTCAACCCAGGGCTCATTTAGGAATAATGGAATTTGACTGGCCTTTCTTTATTTCTTTCTTGTCTCCTTTCTCATAACCCACTTATAAAGAATAATGGGGTTCTAATGAGGATTAATAAAATTTAATAAGGTACAATTAGAGTCATTCATTTCCTAGATCATACACATTTCAAGAGTGCTGTTTTGATCCAGAAATGCTTCTAATTATGTTGAAACTGTTCTATGAGTGTGTTGGGGGAGATCACCACGTTGCTGCTCCTGAGGTATTTATGAATTGCTCAGGTAGGCATGGGTCTAGTATGAGCATTCTATAAAGTGAATCACAAAAATCCATTTTGGCTCACAAGGCACTTAAAGGCCTAGAAGCCGCGGTCATAGCGGGATGCTTGGGGAACCACAGGCAGCGTTGTCAGCTGTCCTAACCCCAACCCAAAGCCCCAGCCTCCTTCTCATTTGCTGTTCTGCTTTCTTTTGTACTCTCACTTTTCCATTAAACTTGCTGTGGGCAGAGGTTTGGGCCTGATGGAAAGTTTGTATAAATTTGCAGGTACAGTGCTATAGAAATACTGGTTTCCCCTTTCAGGGAATAAAAGAAACACGGAGTTTCAGAAACAGTGGGGGTGCTGGGTCCCTGGCATATGGGTGGTCTGAAGGCCAACAGCAGCATTCTCACTGATGACACAAAAGATAGGCAGGATTTCTGACCCTGCCACACCACTGCATCCATCACAACCCTGTATCCAAAGGCCTCTCTGCAGTTCATGACAGCCCTTCTGGAGTGCTTATAATATGCCAGGCAGCATGAAGGTTTTTCCTATGCAGTTCACTTAACCTTCATAAATCCCTTTGGGAGTCAGCATCATTTCTGCAGCTAGTTCCTGAGGAAACTACAACCAGGGGAGGTTAAGCAGCTTGCTCTTAACGCAAAGCTAGGATTTCAGTATGCTGAGACACACTGAGCCCAGAAAGCCTGACACCTCACATCCCTCTGCTAAGGAGCCATCTGCTCCCAGGGCGAAAACTCCCTTGTAGAGACTCATGAACTCCTGCAGCTAGTGGAGAGGAAGAGCTATGAAGATTCTACTAGAGAAATAGTAAGAAGAAGAGGGCTGGGAAGATGGGAGATCCAAGCTCTCTGATGGTGCTTTTCATGAACTCTTCAGTGTGGTTTCTACACAGGCCTTAATAATCTAGTACCAACTTGAGCCCTCAGCCTCAGTTCTGCAGCCCAGTAGCCAGCAATGACCACTTGAGTTAGGGAAGTCTCCGAGTGCATCTCCCTGCTCTCTGCTAATTTATCTTTGCGTGGGCTCTGCTCTCAGTAGCGCCCTTCCTTCTCCATCTGCCTGACAACCCTTCAGATTCCTGGAATCTCCTCTCCCCTGAGGGCTCCTATAGCCCTCCAGTCACCTACACACTTCCTTCTCTCATGCCTTAATGAGAGTGTAATTTGTCTCAGAGTCCTTACTGTCAATCCTACCTTGGCCATTGTAGGCATTCAGTGCTTTTAATTTTTTTTTTTTTTTTCTTATTCTTGCTAGAGGAAAATGGAGAAAATGTAGGTCCTGGGTGTTTAAATAATCAGAGAACTGCATCAAGAGATTAGATATGGATCAAGCAGGCCTGTGGGAATGTAGAGGGGAAAATCTACAGACATTTGGAAGAGAAACCAAGACTCATTCATAGTGGGACACAGGAGAAGGTCTTTCAGGCCCCGACTTGCTTTGAACTTGAACAGGGTCTTTAGAAGCCACTTTCTCCATGGTCTCAATTTTTTTTTCCATGAAAATAGATTTTAGGATTTGATGTTTTAGAGCATTCTCTCCAGCTCCCAGGCTTGATGCTGCATTGTCCCCAGTGACCAAATCCACTTCCTCAAAGCATGGGATGGACACTATACCTTGTAAATATGTCTCCCAAGGACCCATGTGTGGATGACTTGGTCCCCAGTGTGGCATGTTGAAACCCTTAGGTGGTAGGGTTCAATGAGAGTTATTTGGGTTACTGCAGGCTTTGCTCTTGAGAAAAGGTTGATGAGGTAGTTCTCCTGTGACTCTTTGCTATTTCTCATAAGAGAGTTGTTATTAAAGGGGTAAGCCTGATTCTCCACCTCTCAACTTCCCAGTTTTCAATGTACTCCTGCATGCACTCCCACCATTATATGACATTATCCGTCCTCCTCAACAGAGGCCCAGCTGATGGGGCACCCAATACTGAACTGTGAACTTCCAAAATTATGAGCTACATGAATATATGCCTCTGGTATTTTGTTATATTATCATTTGATGAAGAAGAACTAAGCACATAAGGCAGTTTTAATATTTGATTTGTCCTATAATTTACTATAGTATAGTCCTCTGTCTAAATTTATAATACCAATGTGCACTGCAAACAAAGCCTCTGGATGGTGGTGAATCTAGTACAGTTAGATGAGATTCAGCCTTTTGGAAAGAGTGAAAACTTGTTGCCATCAATAGCTGTGGTAGGGTTGTTGTGAATGCAACATTAATAATGGAAAACTGCATGAGGAGTTTGCTTTGTTCTTTATGACTCGGGGTACAATGAAGAAAATGATCTTATTGTTTAAAAAAAAAGGAGTATATATCATAAACCTTCCAAAAGAAAAGTTTTCTCCCTTTATCAATGCCAGTATGTTTCATCACATCCTACTTTCTCTTCTTAGAGGGATTCATCCAACATGGGCAAGCAATGGTTTACCTATACTGGGGGTTCTATATAGTTTACCATTTCCAGTGGATGGCTATAGAGATATCACTGGGTATACTTTCCAGATTACAGATTTGGATTATTGAGATGGATTTTGATTTCTTAGTCTTCTGGATTCTGACTTTAGGTGAGCCCAGGAACTAGGAGATCTATGATTACCCTGGGAAGAAGCCATGACTGTGGAGACCAATCTGTAGTAGCAGAGATGTGGGCAGACAGAACTTTAATCCTTCTTAATTCATGAACATTGGAAAGATTCAGATACTGAAACTCCAAAATGGGTTAGTTGTCACTTCTTTTGTTCCGGCATAGTATAATTAGGCTTGAAAATGCAGAAAGTTGAGAAAATTAGATGCAATCACCACACTATATGTTAACACAAAGATCCATAAGATGAGGGATCTGTTGAGACAGCTTGGCTGAGGCTATCCAGTGGACCAATGAAGGGACTAGAGCCACTGTGAGCCCCTTTGACACTGATGTACCAGACATCAGTGGGGAACAACAGCCACAGGAGGTAAAGGATGATAGCCAAGCACTTGATATTTATAGCCTAGGCCTCTCTCAGTAGCCTCACCAGCCCTGTTTTAACATTGTACAGAAGACTATGTGCTAGTGTTTGTAATCAGCAGTCCAGAGAACAGGCTCATGAGTACTTGGCTGCAAGCCCAGTGTCTTCCCCTCATTAGGGATTGGGGCACATACCAGGGCACAGGTTTTTATGTTTGTGAGATAGGGACTCTCTCAATAGCCCAGGGTGGCCTCCAACTGACTATGTAGTCCAGGCTTAACTAACACTTGTGATTCTTCAAGTGCTACAATAACTGGTATATGCTACCGTACCTGGCCCAAAAAAGTTTTAGATCAATGGAAAGAGGATAGATGATTGATGGATGACAGATAGATATTCTCAATATATATGAATACATATAAAATTATACAATTAAATAATTTTATACAGTCTACATGTCACATATATGACTTAATTGAAGTATAATTTATGTACCATAAAATTCATTCATTTGAAGTATAAAACTAATTTTTAGTAAATTCATGGAATTTCATATTTATCACTACACTCTAATACTGGAACTGTTTATGTCTTCATTAAGTAAACTAGTACCAATTCAAAATCATTCCTCATTGCCACATTCATATGCAAATGACTATATACTTAGTATCTATATGGATTTGTCTATTCTGGATATGTCACATAATGAAACCACATAATGTGTGGATTTTTACATGTGGTTTCTTTCAATCAGCATAATATTTTCAAGGTTCACCTGTGTTCTGGCATGATGTATCAATATGTCTTTTCTTGTTATGACCAAACAATATGCCACTATAATAACTATGTTTATTCATACTATGTGTATTCATTCAATATCTAATGAATATTTGGATGACTTCCATTTGGAGACTGTTATTAATGGTCCTGAACATGCTTGTGTAAGTTTCAATATGGACATATGTTTTCATTTCCTTGGTGATATGATACTATTTTAAGGTGAAACAAAAAGCATAGCTTCTAAAAACCGTCCTGATGGGAGGTGATCCAAGTTTTTTTTAAATATTTGTTTTCTGAGCCAGGCATGGTGACACACACCTTTACTCTCAGCACTCAGGAGACAGAGGCAGGCAGATCTGATCAAGACTGGCCTGGTCTACATAACAAGTTCCAGGCCAGCTAGGGCTACAGGGAGACCCTGTCTCAAAACACAAATTTGTGTGTGTGCGTGTGTGCGTGTGCGTGTGTGTGTGTGCGTGTGTGTGTGTGTGTGTATGTGTATGTTTTGTGTGTATTTGTCTTTAATTAGTGGGATAATTATTAAATTTTATTAACATAAAATGTATCACTTAAGTTTTATTGTGCATCACTAATAAGACAAAAACAATATACCTTTTTAAAATTAAGTCCTCCCACAAATATGTGGAAGATATGATTCCTCATCTTCCACTTGACTGTTCTCAGTAACACACTCCAGACTGCTTAGATATTATTTTGTTTTTTTTGTTTTTTTTGTTTTTTTTTTTTATTTAGTTTTGTATGTGTGTGAATGTACTGCCTGCATGCAAGTCTGTGCACCCATGTCGTGCCAGATATTATTTTGAAATATTTAATATATTTATACATATTTCTAGCCCGACCCCTTTAGCTACTCATTTAGTTAAGATAGTATCAGTGCATGGGCTGGAGAGATGGCCTAGCAGTTAAGAGTGCCAACCGCTCTTACAGAGGACCCAGGTACGATCCCCAGCACCCACATGGCAGCCGAGAACCGTCTGAAACTCCAATTCCAGGAGAACTCCAGTTCCAGGGGAATCCGACACCCTCTTCTGACCTCCGCGGCGTTGCACGACACGGGTGCACAAACTTGCATGCAGACAGTACATTCATACACATACAGAAATAAATAAAATTAATTAAAAAATTAAAAAAAAAAGATAGTATCAGTGCATTCCCATTGAAATGGCAAAACTGCCTCCATTTTGTTGTAGGTGATTTTGCTTTACCCTGTCTTTTGGCCCAGACATTCCCACTACAGCCAGCCAGGCAGAAGGTCTCATGCAGGCAATTTTAGGGAGTACATTGTTTCTACAATACTGGGAAACTTAGCAGTAGCCAGGAAGCAGGTCCTCCCTCCCAGCTATACTTCTATCTCCATGGAGTCCATTGTCTCTACAATTCTGAGAATTTTTATCCTAACCAAAACTTTTTGATAACTGAAAACCTCTTTGTTAACTGACCTGCCCCTGGTCTGTTGTAACTATGGTGATTTGATGTAACTATGGTTATTGGCTTTGCCCCTGGCATGATGGAATTGTGGTTTTAAGCTTTGTAAAGCCTTCCCTACTTTTCCTCAAGGTCAAGAGCTCCTTGGAGCATTAAACTGCCAGTTAACAAAAGACTCATGATCCAATGCAGAACTGAATGGCACTTCTCACTTGATATTACATTGGAGGCCCCAGCGAGATCACAGCCCAACCTCACTCTGAATCTCTCTGGCTTGATGAATTGTTACAGGGGAGGCACTCCCTGGGGTTTTCCAGGGCCCTGTGACTCTCTCAGAGCCAGGCAGTCCCAGAATGACTGCTGTGTGACCCTGAAACCCAAACTGATTGAGTCCTTCTGGTCCACCTAGGAGGTAAGTTCTGTTACTTTTGGTTTGGAGCTCTGTTCTAGACTGATCTGGTCTATTCTGGTCTGATACTTAATAATGGGAGTATGAGCCTGATGAGCCACCTGTGACCTTTCTCAGGAGCCACCTGTGACCTTTCTCAGGAGCCAAGGTTGGCTGAAAAGTTCTAGTAAAGAATTTGGCCAAGGGCTGGAAAGATGGCTCAGCAGTTCAGAGTTCTGACTGCTCTTGTAGAGGACCTGGGTTTGATTCTCAGCATCCACATGGTGGCCCAAGAACCATCTTTAAGCTGGGCATAGTGGAGCATGCCTTTAATCCTAGTGCTCAGGAGGCAGAGGCATGCAGATCTCTGTGAGTTCAAGGCCAGTCTGGTCTACAGAGTGAGTTCCAGGCCAGCCCCAATTACTCTAGTCTCTGTTCCTGTCATTTTTTGTATATGAATAATTGTATGACTAAATGAGTGACTGGGCAGTTGCACCTGTCCAGGGGGTCCTATCTTTTGTCTTGTCTATTATAGAATGAGAGTACGTCCTTGTTTGCTTCAACTACTGCCCTGTGACTTTCCCCTTTTCCTTCCTAGCTGGTCCTCATTGGGGACAGGGGGACCAGCCTGCCCTCTGAGATGAGCAGGTGTGGTTAACCTCTGGGCCTGTACCTGCTGCCACTTCTATGCAACAGCTCTCCATTCTGAAAGGCTTGTAGCTGCTTCCCAGCTTTCTGTTCTATCCTACTGAGCCAACCCCTCCCATGCCCAGGGCCCTCCCTTTTCCCTTGTCCCTGTGCCCTGTCCTCTCTCCATCCCCAGTGCCTTTCAGTGACATTTTTCTCTGCTCTGCAAGATGCACAGGTATTTCCTCTGTGGCTCCAGTAGCAGCCACTAGTCCTAAAACCCAAAGTTGCATCTGAGTTCCTTATCTCCCCAGGACCTCTACTGCTGGAAAAGGGGGCAAGGAATAGACTGTAGCTCAGGACTTGCAGCCAGGACTCTGCCCACTGAAGCTTGTCATCTGCCCCTTTCTGTGCTAAGTGAAAGGAAAATAAAACGATTTCAGTCAAGATGAACTGCCCCAATCTGGGACTCATTTCTCTTCTCCGAAAGTAATGTTCCTGGTTATTAGAACAGGTGATGAACTCTCTGCAACACTCCTCCACCTTTTAAAGGCATGGGCTGGCATTTATCTTTAGATGACCATGCCTAAGGAAATGCTGTACTACTCCGCCTTATTACCAAAATGAAAAAGAGGAGCCCACTCACTTTTCATCAGCTTTATTGATCCTCCCCCTCAGCCTTAAATATATTCCCCAGGAGCTCAAGCAAAGTGGGAAGAGTAAAACTGGTATATTTGGGGCCCACATATAGAGGAATGAAATATGATATGGAGAAAGCCTCCAGTTTTAAAGTTATAATGTCTCAAAAACAAAAATAATAATTTTGTCTAAAATTAAAATGTGTGGGTGTGCCAGAATATAAAGGGAGACAGAAAAAAAAAACTAATTTGAGGGTATGTAATAAGTTGTAAAAAACTGGAAAAAAATTTAAACTTTGTTTGCTTTGATTTAATTTTAGTTAGATTTCTTGATAAGAGGAAAGGAACAGGGCTGGAGAGATGGCCTAGCGGTTAAGAGAACTGACTGCTCTTACAGAGGACCCGGGTTCGATCCCCAGCACCCACATGGCAGCCGAAAACCGTCTGAAACTCCAACTCCAGGAGAACTCGAGTTCCAGGGGAATCCGACACCCTCTTCTGACCTCCGCGGCATTGCAAGACGTGGGTGCACAGACCTACATGCAGACAGTACATTCATACAAATTAAATAAATAAATAAATAAATAAATAAATAAATAAATAAATAAAATATTTGAAAAAATTAAAAAATAAAAGAGAAAAGGAACAAAGATTCTTTTTTTGGGGGGGGGTCTTTTTTGAGACAGGATCTCCCTGTAGTCCTAGAATTCACTCTGTAGTCCAGGCTGGCCTTGAACTCACAAAGATCCTCCTGCCTCTGCCTCCCAAGTGCTAGGATTAAAGGCATGTGCCACACGCCCAGCAGACAAAAATTCTTTACTCCAAAATGTTTCTGTTTAAAATGGGATTATATGGGGCTGGAGCGATGGCTCAGCAGTTTAGAGCGCCGACTGCTCTTGCAGAGGACCCAGGTTCGATTCCCAGCACCCACATGGTGGCTAGGAGCCATCTTTAACTCCAGTTCCAGGGGAATCCAATGCCCTCTTCTGACCTGCGCAGCATTGCACAACCCGGGTGCACCAACCTACATGCAGACAGTACACTCATACACATAAAAATAATAAATAAATAAAATTTATAAAATATAAAATAAAATGGGATTATATTTTTTAAAGGAGAAGGGAAGGAGGGCTAATTCCCAGAACGATCCCAAGTTTATAACACTATTTAATTCAAGTCAGTGTTAACCATTACATGAAATATCTGACAGTGAAAATAAAAATTAAAAGGGCTGTAAATAAATCTCCTTGCTGGAAGGTGAGGCATGGCACAGTGCTGTTCCTGCCTTCCTGTACCTCCCCACCCCCCAATCTTCTGCTCTTGAGGGCCGGATGCTTCCATCTGTTCTTTGTCACAGATCTGCTCATCTACTAGTCCTGCTGACCTCATCAGGTTTGACTGAGTAAACTAATAAAACACCATAAAATGGAACCGGCCGTGGTAGCGCATGCCTTTAATCCTAGCACTTGGGAGGCAGAGACAGGCGGATCTTTGTGAATTCAAGGCCAGCCTGGTCTACAGAGTGAGTTCCAGGACAGCTGGGGCTACAGGGAGACCCTGTCTCAAAAAGCCCAAAAAGAAAAAAAAAAAAAAAAAAGCCGAAAATGGAGCTGGGCATGGTATCACACGCCTTTGAACCTAGCACTCCAGAAGCAGAGCGGTGGACTTACAAGGACAGCCTGGTCCACGTTCCAGGACAGCTGGAGCTACAGAGAGACCCTGTCTCAAAAAGACCAAAAAAAAAAGTCATAAAATGGGATGATGGCTTACCAGACCTCAGACAGTACTTGCTGTCACTTCCTTCAATCCCAGAACTTTTCCCAGTCTCCTCACACTTTCCATACGTGGATCTGGGAAATATTACAATTTAAAAATGAGTAATTACTAATGCTGATGGGCAACAATGATCTTCAGGGTCTTTGCCCATTTATTCTATGGTTGTTCAAAAGTTGCTGCTACCACATCTCTCTCTCCTGGGGGCACTTGTCCCTTGTGGCCAGGCCGAAGTCCTGACTTAAGGTTGCTGTAAAGCTATGACTGTTCTGTGGGCTCCGGTGTATACTGGCAGTGTCCTAAACTCTAAGACCCTAAACTCATAACCTCATAACCTTCTTCCGTGTGGCCAGGTTTCCTGCTATTCTGGTCTGTAGCAGGCAGATCAGTGCCCCGCCCCCCAACTTCCCACAGCCAAGCTGTGAAAGCGTGTCCACGGGTGTCACCCTCAGTGCCAATTACTCAGTGCTGTTACATACCCAAGGTGCTATGAATGTGTACAGGCATCCTGCCAGGACCTGGGTAGAACCTCAGGACCTGAGATATGCTAAAAAAAAAAAAAAAAAGTGGAAGAATCTAGGTTTTTTTTTTCAAATAAACTCTTAACTGTAACGTTCATATTGTTAATTTTTTCACATTTTTATTCTTTGTTTTGATGTTTTCTGATGTTTCGAACTAACACTTGTAATATTTTTATAGGTCTGTTATCCAGATTTTATGTAAGTTCACCAAATTCATCATGGCTCAAAATTACATCCACTAAGTCGTTCCTCCAGGCCTTCCTTTCCCACTCGTGATACACTAACCCACCCAATCACAATCCAGAGACTTTTCTCTCTTACTAACTCCTCTCTTCAGTCAGTTCTGAAAGATCTGTCCTAGAACTTTCTCTCCCATATGTCTTCTTCCAATCTAGGTTCTCATTACAGTGATGACCCAACATTTGTGTCCTTAGCATTCACAAATGCAGTGTGTGAGCGGAGAGGAGAAACGTGACAATTTTTTTTTTTTTTAGAATTTTTTTTTATTTCTGTTATGTGTATGAATGTACTGTCTGCATGCAAGTTTGTGCACCGTTGCGTGCAATGCCGCGGAGGTCAGAAGAGGGTGTCGGATTCCCCTGGAACTGGAGTTCCCCGGAGTTGGAGTTTCAGACGGTTCTCCGGCCGCCATGTTGGTGCTGGGGACCGAACCGGGTCCTCTGTAAGAGCGGTGGTGCCTCTTAACGCTAGGCCATCTCTCCCGCCCCGAAACGTGAACAATTTAAGTGCTACTGTTAGTCCTCTCCCACAAGGTACTTGTGAGCAGAGAGCCCACACTAGTTCTTACAGCCTCTACTTGTTCCACAGAGTGTATGTTTCTCACTTACTTGGTGCTATTGTTTATATCCTCTTGTGGCGGGGGCAGGGAGGGTTGTGAGAACAGGGTCTCCCTGTAGACCAGGTGGCCTGGAATTCANATCCTAGCACTTGGGAGGCAGAGACAGGCGGATCTTTGTGATTCAAGCCAGCTGGTCTACAGAGTGAGTTTGCCAGGACAGCTGGGGCTACAGGGAGACCCTGTCTCAAAAAGCCCAAAAAGAAAAAAAAAAAAAAAAAAGTAAAAATGGAGCTGGGCATGGTAGCACACACGCCTTTGAACCTAGCACTCCAGAAGCAGAGGCAGGTGGATCACTAGAGTCAAGGACAGCCCTCAGGTGATTCCAGGACAGCTGGAGCTACAGAGAGACCCTGTCTCAAAAAGCCAAAAAAAAAAAAAAAAAAAAAAAAAAAAAAGTCATAAAATGGGATGATGGCTTACCAGACCTCAGACAGTACTTGCTGTCACTTCCTTCAATCCCAGAACTTTTCCCAGTCTCCTCACACTTTCCATACTTTGGCTGGATCTGGGAAATATTACAATTTAAAAATGAGTAATTACTAATGCTGATGGGCAACAATGATCTTCAGGGTCTTTGCCCATTTATTCTATGGTTGTTCAAAAGTTGCTGCTACCACATCTCTCTCTCCTGGGGGCACTTGTCCCTTGTGGCCAGGCCGAAGTCCTGACTTAAGGTTGCTGTAAAGCTATGACTGTTCTGTGGGCTCCGGTGTATACTGGCAGTGTCCTAAACTCTAAGACCCTAAACTCATAACCTCATAACCTTCTTCCGTGTGGCCAGGTTTCCTGCTATTCTGGTCTGTAGCAGGCAGATCAGTGCCCCGCCCCCCAACTTCCCACAGCCAAGCTGTGAAAGCGTGTCCACGGGTGTCACCCTCAGTGCCAATTACTCAGTGCTGTTACATACCCAAGGTGCTATGAATGTGTACAGGCATCCTGCCAGGACCTGGGTAGAACCTCAGGACCTGAGATATGCTAAAAAAAAAAAAAAAAAGTGGAACGAATCTAGGTGTCTTTTACTTTTCAAATAAACAATCTTAACTGTAAGCTCCCTAATATGGATATTTTTCACATTTTTATTCTTTGTTTTGATGTTTTCTGATGTTTTCTGAACTAACACTTGTAATATTTTTATAGGTCTGTTATCCAGATTTTATGTAAGTTCACCAAATTCATCATGGCTCAAAATTACATCCACTAAGTCGTTCCTCCAGGCCTTCCTTTCCCACTCGTGATACACTAACCCACCCAATCACAATCCAGAGACTTTTCTCTCTTACTAACTCCTCTCTTCAGTCAGTTCTGAAAGATCTGTCCTAGAACTTTCTCTCCCATATGTCTTCTTCCAATCTAGGTTCTCATTACAGTGATGACCCAACATTTGTGTCCTTAGCATTCACAAATGCAGTGTGTGAGCGGAGAGGAGAAACGTGACAATTTTTTTTTTTTAAGAATTTTTTTTATTTCTGTATGTGTATGAATGTACTGTCTGCATGCAAGTTTGTGCACCCGTGTCGTGCAATGCCGCGGAGGTCAGAAGAGGGTGTCGGATTCCCCTGGAACTGGAGTTCCCCGGGAGTTGGAGTTTCAGACGGTTCTCGGCCGCCATGTTGGTGCTGGGGACCGAACCTGGGTCCTCTGTAAGAGCGGTCGGTGCTCTTAACCGCTAGGCCATCTCTCCCGCCCCGAAACGTGACAATTTAAGTGCTACTGTTAGTCCTCTCCCACAAGGTACTTGTGAGCAGAGAGCCACACTAGTTCTTACAGCCTCTACTTGTCTCACAGAGTGTATGTTTCTCACTTACTTGGTGCTATTGTTTATATCCTCTTGTGGCGGGGGCAGGGAGGGGTGTTGAGACAGGGTCTCCCTGTAGAGCCAGGTGGCCTGGAATTCACTATTTAGTCCAGGCTGGCCTTGAACTCACAGAAATCTGCCTGCCTCTGCCTCTCCCTCCAAAGTGCTAGGATTAAAGGGGCGTGCACCACACAGGACTTAATATCCATATTTTATTCAACATACACCCAGCTAGAAGCTGCCTGCTGCTTTTGCCATCAGCCGGTGATCAGTGTTGAGTTGAAGGAAAAAGGGATTGTGTTGGGCTCCAAAATTATACCTTCCAAAGCATTGTTCAAGGATAATTTCAAGAAAATTTTATTCTATTTTATTATTTTTATTTTGTGTGTATGCTATATTGCCTGCATGTATGTAAGTGTACCATTGCTACACAGTCCGTGCAAAGGACAGAAGAAGGCGTTGGAACCACTGGAACTAGAGTTATGGACAATTGTTTAGCTGCCATGCAGGTCCTGGGATTTGAACTTGGCTGTTCTTGCAGAACAGCCACTGCTCTTAACCACTGAGCCAGCTCTCCAGTCCCTCAAGAAAATATTTCTTCTGTATGCTTTCACTGAACTTACAAATACTAACAATGGAGCATATTAAATATTCACCAGGAAATGCTAAAATAAACACACATGAATACATTTTTTCCTATAATAAATAACTGGACAATGACTGGTATTTGCATTTTTTTTTTTTTGGTCTTTTTCGAGACAGGGTCTCCCTGTAGTCCCAGCTGTCCTGGAACTCACTCTGTAGACCAGGCTGGCCTTGAACTCACAAAGATCCGCCTGCCTCTGCCTCCCAAGTGCTAGGATTAAAGGCGTGCGCCACCATGCCCGGCTGTGATTATATATATATTTTTTTTATTTATTTATACATATATTTGCCCTCCCATCTCCCCACCCCTCCAGAGATTATGCATTCTGCCAAACATATATTTTTAATAGCACTGCCCTTCAATTCTAGGAAATATACAGATGGAGATAAAAGACTTCTTAGTTACTCTGTGGCATAGGATAAAAGTTCAAGTGAACTTTTCATCAGTAGCTCTTAATTCAGATACTCCTGAACATAGTACTTGAAGTAGTCATGAAGCCTTCTGTAACAGATACTTTATACAAGAATAAAGTTCTTATATTAGAAAGTACTGTGCGTGCTTAAAGTAGGAAACAATTGCCTTGTATTATTCTTTTTCAAATATCTCAAGTATGCACTATAAATGAAGTGTTTGACTCTATGTTAGAGATGAACCAGGAGTACACACTAGTTGAAGATATAAACAAAAATGTTCAAGTCCTATAGAGAATGATATATGTTAAGATAAAGATGGGTTGGAGTACGATGGCAGCTCGTAGGAGATGCACCTAGGGCTGTGGGAGGGCAGTCAGGTGCTAAAGAAAGAACAAATAGTGTTGATGAGATGGCTAAGTGAGTGATGAAGAGCGTTTTCCAGAGAACCTGAGTTTTGTACCCAGCACCCACATTGGTCAGATCATAACCACCCGTAACTCCAGCTCCAGGGAATATGATGCCCTCTTCTGCCTCCATGGGCACACACACACACACATACACACACACACACACACACACACCAAAAAACAACTCTTACCTTGAGAAAACAAAAACCTTGGTTAATCTGGGCTAACTATGTGGCCTTAAACATCCAAAAGGAAAGTATAACCAGAAATAAATAATTAGTAAGGCCTGAGAAATTGTACTTCAGGTATAAAATTTGAGATCTGCCAGGCGTGGTGGTGCACGCCTTTAATCCTAGCACTCAGGAGGCAGAGGCAGGCAGATCTTTATGAGTTCAAGGCCAGCCTGGTCTACAGAGTGAGTTCCAGGATAGCCAGGGATACAGGGAGACCCTGTGTCAAAACAAAACAAAACAAACCTTGAGATCTTAGTAAAAAGACAAAAAAAAAAAAAAGAAGGAAAGAGCACAGTTGTTTTGCCTATCTTACTGGCAAGTGCAGCTACCCTGTGGCTGCCACTGCTTCTGGCATCCTTCAAAGACATGAGACACAGCTTTTCAACCTTCCAATATGGACTGAAGACTCAAGTCTCTCCAAGAATCCTCCAAACCTTCAGTGCCAGATGGGGACTGCTGAGACATCCAACTTGTGGACTGAGCTACTAATGGGGTTTCTGCCTCTTCAGAGTATAGACTGCCATTGTTGGACTACCCAGGCTGTATCATGGAGACCAGTACAGGAAGATCTGGACCTCATTTGATGACCATGGGAAGGGAAAACCCCAGTGTGGAGCACAAGGGCAGAACTTGGGCTTGCCAAGTAGGAGCCTTCAAACATGACATCTTTCAGCCTAATAAAGGATAAAAAATCATAAGCTGAAGATGCTAAAACCTATGATTGTGTGGCATGCATATATGCATATTTTGGAGTGATGCAGGTTGGAGGAATAATAACAACAACAAAAAGACTGGGTCTCCTGCCACCACGCCTCCCCACCACAATGGACTCTAATTCCCTGGAACTGTCAATCGTAAGCTCAAATAAACTCTTCCTTTATAAGTTCCCTTGGTCATGGTGTTTTATCACAGCAACAGAAAAGTGACTAATAGAGGGTGCAAAGACAGGGAAGTCCCTGTAGGATCAGGGACTTAAAAACAGGTCATTGAAGCTTCAGCATAGAAAGTGGGGAAGTCAGAAAAGATGAGCTTATGAGGGAAGAGGGATGGACGTGACACGATTTGGACTAAGGAAGGAAGAAGCTTGTTATACAGGGAAAGGAACAGAGGAAAAGACGAGAATGTGGCAGTAGAGCCAGGTGCTTTTCTTAGACATTGACTTTAATTATCCACAGAGGGTTCTTGAGTAAGGGTTAGGATTCCCATGGAATAGTTGTCCTAAGCAATTATGCGATGCAAATTTGTTCCCTACATCTGCTCCATCCTAGCTGTCATCACCTGTATGTATACAACCTAGAAATTCACGGATCCAATGCTCTGGATTGATAGGTGAAAAAACTCCGGGCCTTGTACAAGATTTCTACCAAACAGAGCTGAGAGGGAGACTCGGCTTCTGGAAAGGATTTGCTCAAGGAATCAGAAAAAAACAGTAACAGAGTTTAGGGCATTCTCTAAAAGCTTAACCTTTGGAAATAAGAACATAAATAATGCCTGGCCTGGTGGCGCATGCCTTTAATCCCAGCACTTGGAAGGCAGAAGCAGGGGAATCTCTGTGAGTTCAAGGCCAGCCTGATCTACAAAGGGAGTTCCAGGACAGCTGGGGCCACAGGGAAACCCTGTCTCAAACAGACAAAAAAACCAAACATAAATAATAAATAGAAAGTCTGACATGAAAAGACAGTAGGATGAAGAAAATGGAAGGTGGATAAAATGCAAAAGTATTTTAGGACATTAAAAGAAATATCACAGAATTAATATCAACTTTAGTATAAACCAAAGTGCTGGTGACCTGGAATTATCACATCCATGATATTGATGATACACTTGAACCTCTTCTAGATTGTTAAAAAATGCCGAAGAGATGAAATTTGAAAAGAGAATGATTCATGTCAGAAGGGGTCAGATATTCTGGCTAAGAATTACTAAAAGCCCTTAGGATAAGAATCAGGACAATAGGTCAGAAATGTGATGTCTGGAGTGCACAAGTAAAGATTTTCTGAACTGCAACCCTTATGTAAGGGGCTAAGCAAAAAGGTCCACTTCATTCAGATGAAATCAAAAGCTGGCAATTAATTCCCTTTTAGACACATCAGGCTGAAAGGTTTGAAACACAATAAAGCAAAAACAACAGCAAGGAACCTAGGTGGCAATAATAATAACAATAATGAAACTAACCCTGTAATTGGAAGCGCCATTTCTCCTAAAGACTTAACTCACACATAAGATTGAACGTAGATCGGAGGAAATCACATGTGATTAGAACAACGTTTTGAAAAACATTAAGATGCCCATGTCCATGAAAAGAGTAATGGAAGCCGGGCGTTGTGGTGCATGCCTTTAATCCTAGCACTAGGGAAGCAGAAGCAGGCAGATCTTTGTGAGTTCAAAGCCAGCCTGGTCTACAGAGTGAGTTCCAGGACAGCTGGGGCTACAGGGAGACCCCTGTCTTGAAAAGACAAAAAAAAAAAAATNNGTTCTACCTTCTCACTCTCCACCTCATTCCAGACAGACTCTCATACTGAACCTGGAGCTAGGCTGGCGGCCAGGAAGCCCCAGGGCTTCTCCTGTCTCCATGCCTCCCCAACAGCCCTAGAGTTTCAGGTATGTGCCACCGTGCCTAGCTTTTAACCTGGATACCAGGGATTTGAACTCAGGTCTTTGTGCTTGTACAGCACTCTTACTCACTGAGCCATTGCCCCAGCCCAGAAAAGCTGTTCTTCTGGCATCTCTTACAAAGTTCTAGAACTGTGGAACTTTATATCAAACATACAGAAATGCTCCCAGCTGTGTTCAAGGGCACAGGCATGGCTCATGGGATATGGAGAGAAATCTCATCCACAGAGGAAAGGTGTTCTTACTAACATGTTGTCTGAATAGAAAATTGTCTTCATGCTGGGTGTGGTGGCACACGCCTTTAATCCTAGCACTTGGGAGGCAGACGCAGGCGGATCTCTGTGAGTTCAAGGCCAGCCTGGTCTACAGAGTGAGTTCCAGGACATCTGGGGCTATGAGGAGACCTTGTCTCAAAAAGACAAAAAAAAAGAAAATTTTCTTCATTGTAATACAATTGGATCATTTTCCCATAACTTTTTAGAATTGTAGACAAACTATTAGAAGTTATAGAATTATGGGCTGTTGGAGAGCTGGGGAGATGACTCGGTGGGTAAGATTGCTCCTTATACAAGCATGAGGACCTGCGATCAGATCCGCAGTAGGAAAAAAGCTGGATGTCCTGCTCACACTCAATCCAGTGCTGTGGGAGCAAAGACCAGAGGATCACTGGGGCTTGCTGCTAGATCCAGTGTCAAGAGAATGAGGCAGAGATAATGGAGCACGACACCCAATGTCTTCTGGCCTCTGTGTTCACATAGACTTGCACACCTGCATTCACATGTATGTGTACATCATATATATATATATATATATATATATATATATATATATCACCCCCCCCCACACACACACATAAGAATTATGGGCTGAGAATGTAGCTTGGTTGGTAAGAGCACTTACTTTGTGTGCATGAAGCCATGGTTTGATTTCCAACACTGCAGAAACTATTCATGATTGGTACAGGTCTATAATCTTAACATTCCAGCAGGAAGGCAGGATCAGAAGGCTAAGGTTATCTCTGGCAATATAGTGAATTTGAGAATAGCTTAGGCTACATGAGAGCCTGTCTCAAAAATTAAAACAGGGCTGAGAAGATAGCTCAGTCAGTAAAGTGCTTGCTGTGCAAACTTGAGGACTTAAGTTTGGACCAGGGCCTGCATTAAAACCTGACTTTGGGAGGCTGGAGAGATGGTCTAGTGGTTAAGAGCGCCAACTGCTCTTGCAGAGGACCTGGGTTCAATCCCCAGCACCCACATGGCAGCTGAGAACCGTCTTTAACTCCAGTTCCAGGGGAATGCGGCACCCTTTTCTTACCTCCGCGGCATTGCACGACACGGGTGCACAAACCTACATGCAGACAGTACATTCATACACATATAAAAATAAATAATATTTAAAAAACAAAACAAAAAAACCTGACCTTGCGGCTGGAGAGCTGGCTCAGGGGTTAAGAGCACTGACTGCTCTCGCAGAGGACCCGAGTTCAACTCCCAACATCAACATGATGGTTGACAGCCATCTGTAAACTCAATCCCAGGGGATCCGACTTCCTCTTCTGACTTCCTCCGGCATCGCATGGCACGGGTGCACCCACCTACTGCAAGCAATACACTAATATACACCAAATTGAAATAATAAATAAAATATTATTATAAAGTTTTAAAAAAACAAACCTGACCTTGTTGGTAAATGCTTGTAATCTTGATGTTGGGGAAGTGAGACAGACAAGCACATCCTTGGGGCTCAGTGGCAGCCGGCCTAGCCTACTTGATGAGCCCCAGTGGGATACTCTGTCCCAAAAAACAAGGTGGATGCCTCTTGAAAAATGACACCTAAAAAAAAAAAATTAAAAAAAAAAAAAAAAAAAAAAAAAAGACTGTTCTAAGGCCTTCTGTAATCCTAAAATGATGACGAAGCCAAATTTGCTTTCAGGAATTTCTGTTGTTTCAGATGTTATAGTGTCAGAATACCATAATTATTAACCATTTTACAGGGTGCTTAGCCATTTACAGGGTTCAATTTGATTCTGTCTTGATCTCCCAGTCTCCTACAGTGTTAATTTTTTTCATTCTAGAATAACTTAAGGTCAAAGGTTTAAAGTCTCTGATCTCTTGGCCTTCTCAAGTTCAGGCATGCCTTCTGCACCCCAGGCATCCCCGCTTCACCTTCTCTTGGGGGCTAGACCATTCATACACATGACTCAGCAAGTCCAGCTTCAGAAGGGGCCCCTCCTCAGGACAAGCAATCGATAATCCCATTTCTCATCCACTAGTTCCAAGTTGAGATAGCACTATTCTGTTCACAGTGTGTATCTATTTTTAGCTCCAGTTAACTGACCAGCTTTTTAAAAAATTTTTTATTTATTATTAATTTTTATGCATGTAGGTTTGTGCACCCGTGTCATGCAATGCTGTGGAGGTCAGAAGAGCACGTCAGATTCCCCTGGAACTGGAGTTAAAGACGGTTCTTAGCTGCCATGTGGGTGCAGGGAATCGAACCCGGTCCTCTGCAAGAGCAGTTGGTGCTCTTAACTGCTGAGCCATCTCTCCAGCCCCATGACCAGCTTTTAATACAATGCAAATTGCATTGGTAATCTATTAGGTTTCTAGTTATACCTTATATATGGCACATATTATATAACCTACCATCACGTAACCATGGATGACTAACATTCATTTATGTTATAGTTTATGGCTGATTTTGACATACATGTGGAGGAATTCCTGTCATGGTTGTTGAGTTGACTCTCTGTTTAGTTTAAAAGTATCAAGAGAGGGCTGGAGCCATGGCTTAGTGGTTAATAGAATATGCTGATTTTGCAGAAGATCTGAGTTTGGTTCCCAGCACCCATGTCCCCGCTTCACCTTCTCTTGGGGGCTAGACCATTCATACACATGACTCAGCAAGTCCAGCTTCAGAAGGGGCCCCTCCTCAGGACAAGCAATCGATAATCCCATTTCTCATCCACTAGTTCCAAGTTGAGATAGCACTATTCTGTTCACAGTGTGTATCTATTTCTAGCTCCAGTTAAATGACCAGCTGTTTTTAAAAAAATTTTTTATTTTATTATTATTAAGTTTGAATGCATGTAGGTTTGTGCACCCGTGTCATGCAATCCTGTGGAGGTCAGAAGAGCACGTCAGATTCCCCTGAACGGGAGTTAAAGACGGTTCGTAGCTGCCATGTGGGGTGCAGGGAATCGAACCCGGTCCTCTGCAAGAGCATTGAGTGCTCTTAACTGCTGAGCCATCTCTCCCCCCAATGACAGCTTTTAATACAATGCAAAATTGCATTGGTAATCTATTAGGTTTCTAGTTATACCTTATATATGGCACATATTATATAACCTACCATCACGTAACCATGGATGACTAACATTCATTTATGTTATAGTTTATGGCTGATTTTGACATACATGTGGAGGAATTCCTGTCATGGTTGTTGAGTTGACTCTCTGTTTAGTTTAAAAGTATCAAGAGAGGGCTGGAGCCATGGCTTAGTGGTTAATAAATATGCTGATATTTGCGAAGAGTCTGAGTTTGGTATCCCAGCACCCATGTCGTGTCAGATAGCTCACAACTTCCATAACGTCTCAGTCCCAGAGATCTGGGACACAGACACACACAGACACACAGATGGTGTTTTGGGTTTTTTTTTTTTTTTTTTTTTTTTTTTTTGGTCTATATTGTAGTCGGTCGCCCTAATAAACTATCCACCTGTCATAGAACGNACATGTCAGTTGTACAATAGCGCACAACTTCCCTCCATAACTCCAGTCCACACGAGAATCTGGACAGACGACACACAGACACACAGATGGTGGTTTGGGTTTTTTTTTTTTTTTTTTTTTTTTTTGGCTTATTGAGTTGGTCTCCCTATGCTACCAGCTGGCCTAGAACTTTTATGTATAGACCAGGCTGGCCTTAACTCAAAAAATCCACCTGCCCCTCCTGTCTTCCAAGTGCTGGAATAAAGGTGTGTGTCACACCTGGCATGGGCGGAGATTCTTTTTTGTTGATTTTTTGTTTAGTTTTAATATTTTTATTTTATGTGTGATTGTCATTGTCTCATCACTTTTTGTACCTGTGCTCATGCAATGTTTCAGATACTTTTTTTCCATTCCCCCACCCCACCTGTTCTTTTGTATTGTTTTTTTTTTTCTGAGTCTTTTAAAGTTTTTCAAAGAAGAGGATTATCATTTTTGGGGAGAACTGTAACTGTTTAGAGGTTGGTTCTTTTTCCGTATCTTTTTGTTTGTTGTATTGTTTCCCAATCCAATTGTGTATGTTCATAAATATGCATATATATATGTCACACCTATACTATAATTATGGCATCTCAAAATAAAAATTATATGCTCTTTATCCAAATCAGTTTTGAGAGATTCACATTTTTCCCTTTAATTTTATATTACTCTAAAAATAGGCATACATACCCCCTCCCCTATATACCAAGATTACAAAGTCTTAAAATAAGTGGGTATTTAGTACTTTTGCCTGTTAAGGGATTCACATTATAAGAGCACAGTTGCTTTCAGATAAAAGAATATAACATAATACTCAGTTTGCCTTACAACTAGGGTACTTGGATGCTAGCATACCACACATTTGTTTTTCTGGGGACTATTTTAATTCACGTTAGCATAAGATATGATTTTATTTTAATTATATTTATTTATTTATTTATTTATTTATTTATTTATTTATTTATTTATTTAAAAATTTAGAGGGTCTCCCTATAGCCCCAGCTGCTGGACTACTCTAAAACCAGGCTGGCCTTGACCACAGAGATCTAGCCTTCCTCTGCCTCCCAAGTGCTAGGATCAAAGTGTGCGCTGCCAACCATGCCCAGCTTAAAGACAGTTCTTAGCTGCCAATGTGGGTGCTGGGAATCGAACCGTGGGTCCATGCAAGAACAGTCTGCTCTCTTAAGCTGAGCCATCTCTTCCAGCCCATAATGCAATTTATTTTTTTTTTTTCAAGACGGTCTCCTTAGCCCAGCGTCCTGGAACTCACTCTATAGACCAGGTTTGGCCTTGAACTTACAAAGGTCCACCTGCTCTTCTGCCTCCCAAGTGCTAGGAATGAAAGGCAGCGCCACCACGCCTGGCTTGTTATTACTTTTTTTTTTGAGTTGTGTATTTTACAGCATTGTTTCTAATTCCATCCATTTCCATGCAAATTTTATGATTTCCTTTTCCTTTACCACTGAATTTATACTCCCTTGTGTAAATGTAACCACATTTTCATTATCTACTTCATCAATTGAGGATGATGTTAGGTTGTTTCCCATTTCGTAGCTATTGTTGAAAAAAGCGCAATAAGCAGGACTGCACAAGTAGCTCTGCATAAGGATGAGTCCTTTGGGTATGTTATATGCCAAGGAGTAGTATATGTGGATCATATAGTAGATTTATTTGTAGCTTTTTAATTTAATTTAATTTTATTATTATTTATTTTTTTTTTTTTTTGGGGGGTCTCCCTGTAGCCCCAGCTGTCCTGGAACTCACTCTGTAGACCAGCTGGCCTTGAACTCACAAAGATCCGCCTGCCTCGCTTCCGAGTGCTAGGATTAAAGCGCGCTCCTCCAGGGCCCAGCTTTATGTTAGCTTTTTAAGAGTTCTCCAAGGTGATTTCCACAGTATCTGCAACAGTTTGCCACCCCAGCAGCAGTGAATGAGGGGTCCCCTTCCCCATATCTCACTAGCATTTGGTATTTTGTCCCCATGATGGGTAGCTTTGGTATCAACTTGACACACCTGGGTTAAGGAGGCTTCAATTACAGAATTGTCTCCATGGGCCTGGGCCGTGGCCATGTCTGTGGGTGTTTTCTGATTGTTGAGTGATGTCCAAGGACCCATCCCACTGTGGGTTTGTGCCACCCTGGCAGTGTGTTCTGTATGATAAGAAAGCAGTGCTATGTAGACCAGGCTGGCCTTGAACTCACAGAAATCCACCTGCCTCTGTCTTCCAAGTGCTAGGATTAAAGGTGTGTGTCACCATGCCTGGCACAAAGGAATTCTTTTTTGTTGATGTTTTGTTTAGTTTTAATATTTTTATTGAAGTTTTGTGCATTTCATACATCATTTCTCAGTCCAATTTAGACTCATTTACCTTTCCATGTCCCCCACCCCACCTGAATTCATGAATTCTGCCATATATGTCTTGTATGTTTTTCTGAGTCTTTTTAAAGTTTTTCAAAGAAGAGGATTATCATTTTTGGGGAGAACTGTACTGTTTAAGTTGGTTCTTTTTCCCAGTTCTTTTGTTGTTATTGTTCCCTCCAATTTGTATTGTTCAGTAATGCATATAAATATATATGTCACACCTATACTATAATTATGGCATCTCAAAATAAACTATATGCTATTTCCAAATCAGTTTTGAGAATTCACATTTTTCCCTTTTAATTTTATATTACTCTAAAATATGCATACATACCCCTCCACCTATATACCAAGATTACAAAGTCTGAAAATAAGTGGTAGTTTAATTCTTTTGCCTGTTAAGGGATTCACATTATAAGAGCACAGTTGCTTTCAGATAAAGAGGAATATAACATTAATATTCCACAGTTTGCCTTACAACTAGGTACTTGGTGCTAGCATCCACATCATTTGTTTTTCTGGGGACTATATTAATTCACTTAGCATAATAGCATTTTATTTATTTTTATATTTATTTATTTATTTATTTATTTATTTATTTATTTATTTTGAGACAGGGTCTCCCTATAGCCCCAGCTGGCCTGGAACTCACTCTACAAACCAGGCTGGCCTTGAACCACAGAGATCTGCCTTCCTCTGCCTCCCAAGTGCTAGGATCAAAGGTGTGCGCTGCCACCATGCCCAGCTTAAAGACAGTTCTTAGCTGCCATGTGGGTGCTGGGAATCGAACCTGGGTCCTCTGCAAGAACAGTCTGCTCTCTTAAGAGCTGAGCCATCTCTCCAGCCCATAATGGCATTTATTTTTTCTTTTTCAAGACAGCCCCAGCTGTCCTGGAACTCACTCTATAGACCAGGCTGGCCTTGAACTTACAAAGGTCCACCTGCTTCTGCCTCCCAAGTGCTAGGATTAAAGGCATGCGCCACCACGCCTGGCTTGTTATTACATTTTTTATTTGTATTTATGTTTTACAGTTTCTAATTCCATCCATTTCCATGCAAATTTTATGATTTCCTTTTTCTTTACCACTGAATTTACTCCCTTGTGTAAATGTACCACATTTTCATTATCCATTCATCAATTAATGGATATTTAGGTTGTTTCCATTTCTTAGCTATTTTGAAAAAAGCAGCAATAAGCATGGCTGCACAAGTATCTCTGCAATAGGATGAGTCCTTTGGGTATGTATATGCCAAGGAGTAGTATATGTGGATCATATAGTAGATTTATTTGTAGCTTTTTAATTTAATTTAATTTTATTATTATTATTTATTTTTTTTGGTCTTTTCAAGACAGGGTCTCCCTGTAGCCCCAGCTGTCCTGGAACTCACTCTGTAGACCAGGCTGGCCTTGAACTCACAAAGATCCGCCTGCCTCTGCCTTCCGAGTGCTAGGATTAAAGGCGCGCTCCTCCATGCCCAGCTTATTTGTAGCTTTTTAAGAGTTCTCCAAGGTGATTTCCACAGTATCTGCAACAGTTTGCCACCCCAGCAGCAGTGAATGAGGGTCCCCTTTCCCCATATCCTCACTAGCATTTGGTATTTTGTCCCCATGATGGGTAGCTTTGGTATCAACTTGACACACCTGGGTTAAGGGAGGAGCTTCAATTACAGAATTGTCTCCATGGGCCTGGCCTGTGGCCATGTCTGTGGGGTGTTTTCTTGATTGTTGAGTGATGTCAAGGACCCATCCCACTGTGGGTTGTGCCACCCCTGGGCAGGTTGTTCTGTATTGTATAAGAAAGCAGTCTGAGAATGGGCCAGGGGACCAAGCCAGTAAGCAGTTCCTCCATGGTCTGTGCTTCAGCTCCTGCCTCCAGGTTCCTGCCCTGAGTTCCTACCTTGGGCTTCTTCAGTGATGAACCGTGTGTGACCTGGGAACTGTAAGATGAATAAACTCTTTCCTCCCTAAGTTGGTTTTGGTCAGAATATTTTGTCACAGCAATTGAAAGCAAACTAGAACAGTTCTCTTGATCTTATCCATTTGACTGGGGTAAGATATCTTAAAGTAGTTTTGATTTGCATTTCCCTAATTACTAAGGATGTTGAACACTTTTTTTTTTTTTTTTTTTTTTTTTTTTNGCCCACTTTTTACGGTGTTCCCTAGCCAATACTCTTCCTTCCTTCCTTCCTTCCTTCCTTCCTTCCTTCCTTCCTTCCTTCCTTCCTTCCTTCCTTCCTTCCTTCCATCCTTTCTCTGTCTGTCTGTCTATCTGTCTGTCTGTCTTTTTGGAGATAGGGTCTCCCTATAGCCCCAGCTGGCCTGGAACTCACTCTGTAGACCAGGCTGGCCTTGAACTCACAGAGATCCACCTGCCTCTGCCTCCCGAGTGCTAGGATCAAAGGTGTGTGCCACCACTCCTGGCTTAAAGACGGTTCTTAGCCACTATGTGGGTGCTGGGAATTGAACCCATGTCCTCTGCAAGATCAGTCGGCACTCTTGACCACTAGGCCATCTCTCCAGCCCCTATGATTTCTTTTTTGAGAGCTTTCTCTTCAGATCTGTAGCCCATCTTTGAAGTGGGTAATGTGATTTCTTGTTTTGGGGTTCTTTGTATATTCTAGATATTAATCACCTGTCAGATATATTTGTGAAGATGTCAGACGTAGCTTGTGAAGATTTTCTCTCAGTCTATAGGCTTCTTCTTTACTTGATTGGTTGTTTCCTTTGCCATACAGAAGCTTTTTAGTTTAATGAAGTCCCATTTGTTAATTATTGACCTTTTTTTCCCCCTGTAGCCCCAGCTGGCCTGGAACTCACTCTGTAGACCAGGCTGGCCTGGAACTAACAGAGATCTGCCTGCCTCTGCCTCCCAAGTGCTGGGATCAAAAGTGTGTGCCACCATGCCCAGCCTTTTAGATGTTGACTTTAATTCCCGTGTGACTGATACCTGATTTAGAAAGTCCTTTACTGCACCTATATCTTGCATGGTACTGCCTATGTTTTCTTCTATCAGTTTCAGCATTTCAGGTTTCACGCTGAGGTTTTTGATCTCCTTGGAATTGACTTCTGTGCAGGGTGATAGACATTTCATTATTCTACAAGTGGAGATCCAGTTTTGCTAGCACCATTCATAGAAGATGCTGTCTTTCTTCCAGCGTGTATTTTTGCAACCTTTGGCTGAAATTGTATGCAAACATGTTGGTTTTCTATTTTGTTCCATTGATCTACATTTTTTTTTTCTAATACCATGCTATTTTTGTGATGATAGCTCTGTAATAGAGTTCAAGATCTGGTATGGTAATCCGCCCCCACACTTCCCTCTGTGCTCAGGATTGCTTTGCTATCTGGGATATTTTGTGATTCTATTTGAATTTAGTAGTTTTTTCTATTTCTATGACGAATGTCATGGGGATTTTGTTTGGGATTGCATTGAACCTATAAATTGCTTTTAGTAGAATGGTAATTTTCACAAGATTAATTCTACCAAATCCATGAGCATGGGGGGGGGTCTTTCCATCTCCTTGTGTCTTCCTCAATCTCTTTCTTTAAAGATTTGAACTTTTTTGAGAGGTCTTTAATGTCTTTGGTTTATTCCTAGATATTTTTTGAGGTGAATTGGATTATTTCTATGAACTCTTTCTCTGATTGCTTGTTATTGGTCTATACAAAGAATAATGATTCTTTTTTCTTTTTAGAATAATGATTCTTATAAATTTACTTTATATCCTACCATTTGCTGAAAGTGTTGATCATTTCTAGAAGTTTTCTGGTGGAATTTGGGGGATCACTTATGTATAATATATCATGTCATTTGGATATTTTGGCCTCCTCTTCTCCAATTAGTATCCCTTTATTTTCTTCTCTTCTCTTATTGCTTTAGCTAGAGTTTAGAGCACTATACTGAAGTGGAATGGGGATAATGGACAGCCTTGTCTAGTTCCTGATTTTAATTGGAATGCTTTGGGTTTTTCTCCATTTAGAATGAAGTGGCTATGGGTTTGTTTACTATAGTTTTTTTTTTGTTTTGTTTTGTTTTTTTGTCTTTTTGAGACAGGGTCTCCCTGTAGCCCTAGCTGTCCTGGAACTTGCTCTGTAGACCAGGCTGGCCTTGAACTCACAAAGATCCGCCTGCCTCTGCCTCCCAAGTGCTAGGATTAAAGGCGTGCGCCACCACACCCGGCAAATCTTGAAGCTTTGTATTACTGTTTCATTCCTTATTTGTCATGCCTCTGCTTAAGTTTTTGCAATATTCTTGTTTTAACTTTGGTGGTTTCCAGGAATTTAGAAATTTGTCCATTTCTTTTAGATTTTCTAATTTAATGGAATATAGGCTTTAAAGTATTCCCTTATAATGTTCTTGATCTTTTTGGTTCTATTGTCATGTTCCCCCTTTTATCACTGATTTTGTGGATTTGGATTTGCTTTCTCTTTCTTTTGGTTAGCTGTGGTAAATGTCTATTTTATCTTTTCAAAGAGTCAGGTCTTGGAGTCGTTGACTTTTTGCACTGTTTTCTTTCTTCTCTTTCATTGATTCTTTCTCTGATTTTTGTTATTTCTTGTCATCTGCTGGGCTTGGATTTGGTTTGTTTCTGCCTTTCCAGATTCTTGAGTTGCACCATTAAGTCAATTTACTTGTTCTCATTCTGATTTTCTAATATAGGTACTTAGAGCTATAAACTTCCCCCTTAGGGTTGCTTTAATGTGTCCCAAATGTTTTGTTGTATTGTATTACCATCTAATTTAGTTCCCAGAATACTTTCATTTCTTGATTTCTTCTTTGACCCATTCATCATTCAGGAGTGTATTACTTAGTAACCCAGCCTGCAGTTACTAGAGCTTCTTCTGCTGTTGGGTTTAAGCTTTATTATGCTGTGGTCTGATAGAATATATGCAATTATTTAAATTTTTTTTATTTCTTGAGGTTTGTTTTGTGCCCCAGTATGTGGTCTATTTTAGAGAAATTTCCACGGCTGCTTAGTGTAATATGTATTCTTTGGTGCTTGGGTGGAATATTTTGTAGATGTCTGTTAAATCGATTGATGTATGACATCGTTTAATTCAAATGTTTCTCTGTTTATTCTTTTTTTTAAATTTTATTTATTTCTGTATGTGTATGAATGTACTGTCTGCATGCAAGTCTGTGCACCCGTGTCATGCAATGCCGCGGAGGTCAGAAGAGGGTCTCGGATTCCCCCAGAACTGGAGTTCTCCTGGAATTGGCATTTCAGACAGTTCTCGGCCGCCATGTGGGTGCTGGGGATCGAACCCAGGTCCTCTGCAAGAGTGGTCGGTGCTCTTAACCGCTAGGCTATCTCTCCAGCCCCCTCTCTGTTTATTCTTTATATGACCATCTATTGAAGAAAGTGGGGTATTGAAGTCACCTACTATTTTTTTTTTTTTTTTTTTTTT
>VZQC01014004.1:499279-535527 GCA_009823505.1 Rhizomys pruinosus | reverse complement strand
CTAGCACTTGGGAGGCAGAGGCACTCGGATCTCTGTGAGTTCGAGGCCAGCCTGGTCTACAGAGTGAGTTCCAGGACAGCCAGAGCTACAGGGAGACCCCCGTCAAAAAAAAAAAAAAAAAAAGCATTGGCCTTCTTCCATCAGTAACTCACATAAAAAGACAAATTTGTTTTTCTGACCCCAGAGGACTAGAAGTAAGTTCAAAAGTTGGAGTTAGCAGGAGTTGGAGTTACTTAAATAAAATAATAGTAGTAGTAATAGTAATAGTCATACCCTAAAACAATGAACCATCTCCTTAGAGCTGTTCAAAATAGGGTAGACTAATTCTCGATGAATTAGGAGGATACAGAATATAACATCCAAGATTCAGATAAGGAAGTTTTTAAAAATTTAGGTTTTGAACTTTGATATCACTTTCATTGACTAGAAGGAAAAGTGGAGGCCTCTTATAACTGCTTCCCCAAGACTAAAGGACCCTTCATTCAGGCTTCTTCTAGAACATAAAGCACATTAGCCCTACTCATTCTGACACCCGAAATCTTTCATATATGCTACCACCTTACCAGGCATATTTATCAAGGACCTTTTTTTTTTTGGTCTTTTCAAAACAGGGTCTCCCTGTAGCCCCAACTGTCCTGGAACTTGCTCTGTAGACCAGGCTGGCCTTGAATTCACAAAGATCCGCCTGCCTCTGCCTCCCAAGTGCTAGGATTAAAGGCGTGCGCCACCACTCCCAGTTTATCAAGGATCTTAACTCAAGGATCTTAACATCAAGGGTCGGTATGCCCTTCTTATTGAGGAGACAAACTCCAATTAATAGAATAGGACAACTTGATTTTGCCTGATTCAGTCCTCAAGAAATAATGATGAAATGGAGTAAAAAGGAAGTGAAATTTTATTCATCCTTTAGTTTATGTAGGGTAGGGGGCTCAGAGTTTACTAAAAATAATGTCTTTCAGTTTTGAGCCAAGTAGGTAGGCAGTTTTCATCTCCCTGTTTTGCAAAGGGGTAAGGTTTACTGTGGTTAGCTTGTCCAGTACCACATTCCTAAAGGGGTTACTAAAGCCAGATTTTTTTACTTCAGCATTTAAAAAGGAAGGCTTAGGAAGCAGGAAATATGGCTTTACTAAAGTTTAAAAGAATGTTCATTTAGTGTTCTTCAGCTACTTAATTTGTGCCGTCCACACAACACCTCCCACTGCATAGCCCACCTCGGGGAGTCCCTGAGGAGCAGAGAGCTGCTCTGAATCACAGAGCTCTGTAGCAGGCCAGATGTACTTCATTGCTCTAGGTCCTACTTTACTAACTTACAAAAAGAAGAATTCAGACTCCTTCCTTTCTTAGGCCTACCTCTAGTTCTAGACATTTCCATGGGATCAGTCAAAGGAAGTATTACCTGAGTAATGTGTGTTAAGGAATTTCTTTCAATGGCAGAGAATCCCTATCTCTGTGAGTTTTATTTTTAAACATTTTCTTTGCTTTTCATGTGCATACTTGGTATGATTAGAAGGTGTTAGGATGGGGAAACTTATTTATTCCCAGGGTGTTTTTGGCATAAGCAAGAACGGTTTTCGAGAGCTTCCCCCATACAGGAGCATCACAGACACCTCTCTCAGAGGGTGTGAGCGGAGGCCCTCAGGCTCTGCTGAGAAGATAGCAGCCTGCCAGGTGGGGTGGAGGTGACGGGGAAGGTGATGTGTGCCAGCTGGGAAGAATTCCAGTCTAGAGCAGACCCCAAGTCAAGGTGTGGGGCATGGTTCTCCTAGGCCTGCTCTGAAACAAGCGGTTGGGCTGACAGATGGCCGAGAATCCTAATGAGGTGGTCTGTGCAGGATTATTTAAACTTTAGCTGTAAATGGGGGTCTTCAGTGCTTTGAGGGTAGATGTGAAATGATTCCTTTGTATTTTCTTAGTGCCTCATTCATCATCTTGGACTAGTGTCTGTGAATTAGCTTCTTGGTAGACTATCTGACTCAAGAATTCAACTCCAGGAACAGAATTTATTTTCTGTTTACATAAAAGCGCATTTCTTGAGAATGTACAGAGTCACTTGGAAAGCACCCAGAATTCAGATTAAATGGTTATAGGGAGATTATGCACTCAGCATTGAACTCACAAATAAGCCCATAATAGGTCCAGACTTCAGTCTCGAGGATATCAGAGACTAATCTTTCTTTCTCACTGGTTACAACAAAAGATGGAAGCATAGCTGGGCAAATATCAGTGATCTCTAGTATTCAAAAAGCATTTTGTCAATATTTGATGACTGATTTCTGGTCCTTCCTCCTGCCAGGGCCAGGAATACCTTCCAGAAGCTTCCCCGACAAATGATTCTTTACTCTTTGTTTCACCTTTTCTAACAACTATAAATTTGCCACTTTATTCTTAGATAGTATTTAGTTAGCAAGTTCTACCATGAAAACCATCTCTCTATAAGTTAGTAGAGAATATCTTTGGATGCTGAGAATGTAGCTTATTAGAAGGCGTGCTAAGCATGTATGAAGGCGTGGGTTTAATCCTCAGTATCATCATCTCAGCATTTAGGAGGTGGAGGCAGGTGGATGAGAAATTAAAGGTTATCCTCTCTTTGGCTACATAAGGATTTTGTGGCTAGTCTGGATTCTCTCAAAAAAAATGTCTTCTGGTCACTCACTTACATCAAGTCCATTAGTGTTGTGATCTCTAAAGGATAAATCATCTCCTTTCAGGATTGTTGGCTACAAACAGCAGAAACAGACTTTTTTTCCTTGTTAAATGGATTATGTCAATGTGATATTTTATTTGCTTACAGGACTTAAAGAATGACCTTAGATAAGGAATAGAAATCTACAGTTAAAGTGATGTGTCAGAAGGAGCCAGGTCCAGTGTAGTTGCTTTGAATTCAATCGTCTCTTTCTTTTGACCTTCATTTACTAAAGACTCCTGGGACCAAGGATCCAGTTGGCCAAACTTCAGTTGTATAGTTCAAGTCTGCCTTTTCTTCTAAAGAGATGTTCATTAACCCTTTGTTAGAGGGTGGACATATGTAGCTCACTGCTTTAAACCCTACTAGTACCTTCCACAGACCACAAATCCCCAATCCTGTCCTCCAGAGGAGAACATAATTATCCTCCAGAAGAATATTTTGTAAAGTGAACAAATTCTACCATCAAATCCACTTGTAATTTCCAGCTCATTAATATCTGGTATAGCACTACACCTCCATAATCTTCAATGCAACCTTCCAGTATAACGTTATGAACTTTTAAATTAGCTTTTTAAAATAGCAATGCAATCAACATCCTCATTTGATTCATAAACAAAAATCTCCAGAAAGGCTAAAAGGGAAAATATGAATCATAGTCTAAAGAGATGCTTTTTAACTGCTCCATAAGACAAACAGGTGTATTAATCAGTACATCCCTTAGGGTGTGCTATACTTACCTAGTGGAAAGCAAGAAGAATTCCATCCCACCAGAGGCAATAAAGATTTGAGCTTTGGCCCTAGATACAAAATAGAATTTGTTTCCAGAAATGCCTAGTTCTTGGAACCGTGAACCTGAGGCTTACTACAAGGTGTGAAGGACTGAATGGGCAGAGAAAGCATCTCTGGATTTATTAACAAGGACATTCTTGTTTAAGTGTAAATAAAACTGAAACCATAGCCTTCATAGTGTTGGGAAAGCATGCATCTGTATGAAGAACCCCAATCATCAGAGAGCTAAGACTTTCCCAAAGGTCTTTAGAAATAGCACTTACGTGCTATTTCTAAATAGTGCTCTTACGTGCCCAGAATTTAAGAGTAAGGAACTTTTCTTGTTTAAAAAAAATTTAGTGGGCTAGAGAGATGGCTCAGCAGTAAACAGCACTGGCTGCTCTTGCAGAGGAGCAGAGTTGGATTCCCAGCACCCACATGGAAGCTACAACTGTCTGTAACTCTAGTTCCAGGGGAATCTGACGCCCTCTTCTGACCTCCCACAGACATTTCATGACAGGGGTGTACTTACATACATGTGGGCAATACACTCATACACATCAAATAAAAATAAATAAAATATTTTTAAAAATTAGCTAGGCATGGTAGATATATGCCTTTAATCCCATCCCATGAGAGGCAGAGGCAGGTGGATCTCTGTGACCCCAAAGACAGCCTGGTCTACATAGCTAGCTCCAGGCCAGTTGGAACTACATATGGAGACTCTGTCTGAAAACAACAACAAACAAACAAACAAAACCCAACCACCATACCAATCCCCCACTCATGCCAAGCAGGGCATGCTAGCAGGCATCGATAATTCTAAAAGGATCAGGAATTTGAAGCTAGCCTGGGCTACACAGCAAGCTTTAGGCCAGCCAAGTCTACATAGTGAGACTCTGTCTCAAAAAAAACCAAAAACATTTAATTTATTTTTAAATTAATTTATTTTTATTTTACATGTATGAATGTTTAGACTGCATATAACACACACACACGCATATATATATATATGTATATATATGTATATATATATATATACATATATATACATATATATACACACACACACATATATATATATATATACATATGTGTGTGTGTGTGTTGTTAGCTGATGGTTGTTAGCTGCCATGTAGGAACTGGGAACCAAACCTAGGTCCTCTGTAAAATCAGCCAGTGCTCTTAACTGCTGGGGCATCTCTGCAGTAGAACATTTAATGAAACAGCAGATATGAGGATCCTGGTGTGTGTGTGTGTGTGTGTGTGTGTGTGTGTGTGTGTGGTATTTCACTGAATATTATAGAGATAGTAATGATAGGTTCCTGTTGATGAAATTTGAAGGGATCATATAGATGTGTATATTGGCTTAATGAAGCAATATTCTTTTTATTGTGTTATTGTGGTAAAGTAATCCTTTTATGTGGAAGATGAACATGTTTCTTTAGAATGAGGAGCATGTGATTCATCACTTGATCTTTGTTATCTACCCCACTCAATGCAGGTGGTTATTTGCACATGGGTGTAGGTCTTATCTCATTGGACTTAGGTGTGAGAGAAAGGATTGTGTCTTCTCCTCAAGTAATGCTTGCCTAGGACACAGAGTATTCTCAGCATGTGCCTGCTGAATGAACGAGTCAGAAAATAGAGCCAGGGAGACATAGTCCATCAATAATTCTCTTCATTGTTAAGAGGTGAAGTCTTGGCCACACAGGAGATGTAAAGAAGTCTCAACTTACATGTCTTACATACTTAGTCTATTTTTTTTCTTTATGATCAGATACTATCTTTGGCCAGATTGTATATTGTTGGTATGGACAGACCTTTTGGGGGAAAAAATTGATCATTTTGAAATTTCTGTATATCTGATAACATGTATGTGTAGCTCACCTATGGGTTACTCTAACAACAGATATTCATAGAATGAAGAAGAAATGACTTGTGAAAGAAAACCTTAACAGCATGCAAAAACTGTGAGTCACTGCCTGTCCTTTTATGAATATAGAGTCTTACCCCCTGGGCAGTTCCCTAGAAAAATCATGTTTATCAAGTGTGCTGTGGGTGAAACCAAGCAGAAGAGCTTGTGATATGCCTGGATTGCCAAATGCATTGTAGAGAAGGCTGCTTCACTGACTAGTGAGACCCATCTAAGATGCTTGCTTTAGATACATTTTCTGAACCCCACCCTATAGCAGATGATTCAAATGCTTGACAATGACCTTGGGAGAAATAGTTATGCTCAAAAAATTTCCAAGACGATTCTGGCATGAAATCAAGATTGGAAAGTGCTGTTTTTGATGGCTGAATCATAGTCCAGAAGTTCTGGACAGGGCGAAGCAACCAAGATAAGATGTCAGAAACAAATGTAAATTCCTCAAGTGAACAATAACAGGAACTGGGAAAACTGATGCTGGCAGCTCTGTGTGTAGTCAAATTGCTGTGTGTGGAAACAGCTACTGTAGTAGTAGACTGAATTTATAGGAATGCAATTTCCAGACCACATGCAGCTTGCCTTTCTCTATTCTGCATTCTGATTTAATAGTTCCTGATTTAATAGTAGTAATTGTTATTCTTAGTAGTAGTATCTAGTGTCAGTGGTAGTAGCAACAATTTTTATGTAGCACTTTATCAATTATAAACTTTTTGTTTAACATTTTATTTACTCTGAATAAAACCTATTTATTTGTATTGATAAGCCATATGGCCTTGTTGGTAGGTACACAACTCAAATGTAGATCTTTCCTCTTCCAAGTCTCATGCCCTCTTTGACAACTTGGGGAATTTATGGTGAGATAGTTGAAAATCATATCACCAGAAGAATTAGCAGCCTTTATCCTACAATAGACTAAGAAGTTATATCTATTACCCAAAGCCTGGCGGGTTTCTTTGGAGAGGACCTTGTTAAGGCCTCAGAGGCCAAAACTTAATCAGTGGTAAAGGTTACAAGGAAACAGACCTTGGATCACACCTTCACCTAAGATATTTCTTAAAAGTCAAAGTCCTCTAAAGATAGAGCAGGCTACCTTTAGAGGGAGACCGGAAATTGCTTACTAGGACAGTATAGGAAAGTTTGAGGTCAGTGATCTCAGAGTCCTAGAAGGAACTAAGTTGTTAGGAAACTGGACCTGTGTAGTGTTTTGAGGATCATGGTGGTTAGGACAGGCGGAGGTCATGAAGGAAGAGGATGGCCTCAGGCTTGAAAAGCCAGCAGCCTCACTCTTTGACCCCTGACTTTTATTGGAGAATCTTGTACAATACTGAGCTAATATTGGGAGCTATTTGATAATCCTTTATGCTTTGGGGAATCACAGCCACTCCTTTCCCATTAATTCTATGAGCTTGCATTCAGGTATATCGCCTCCGATACCCTAAGTTTAGAAAACACTTAGATGACACTTAGAGGTTGCTTAGTCAATCTGCCTATCTTGTAGATATCAAAAGAGATGTGATTTTGATCACAAACAAGAATCTCAGGCCATGCTCTACTGTTTCCCTGAAGAATGATTGCTCAAGATCAGAGTGGAGGATGGCATGGTAGAGACTGCATCCCATCCACTTGTCCCTCAGTGTACACCTTCTGTTTCCCACTGAGGACTGTTCTTCTAGCTCTCCCTCAAAGCAAAGTAGTCATTGCCTTGGGAGCCAGAGAAGCCAGAACTCAGCTCACAGAATGTCAGTCCTGCCATTTCTCAGCGTCACTCTCTTCTTTGAGCACCTGACCCTCAGGACTGTGTGCAGTATTGCTGTAGCTCTGTATAAAGGATTCTCCAAGTTTTGGGGCTGGAGAGATAGCCTAGCGGTAAAGAGCACCGACTGCTCTTGCAGAGGACCTGGGTTCGACCCCCAGCAACCACATGGTGGCTAAGAACCGTCTGTAACTCCAATTCCAGGAGAACTCAGTTCCAGGGGAATCCGAGACCCTCTTCTGACCTCTGCTGCATTGCACAACACAGGTGCACAAACCTACATGCAGACAGTACATTCATACACATACAAAAATAAATAAAAATTAAAAAAAAGGATTCTCCAAGTTCTCAGCACAAATGAATCTGATAAGCTGTGACTGAAGTTTATAGAGGAGTAATCCTGCATGTTAATTTCTCTGGAAGTTATTTTCATGTATTGTGTACTAGAAACCAGTTAGTATCATGGTTAGAAAACAGAATTTAGAGTAGAATAGAATTTATCTCTCTGTGTGTGTACACATGCTCACGCACACACATGTATTATGCATGTGGTATGTGCACATGAGGTACATGTGTGTATGCATGTGCAGAGGCCACAGGAGGATATCAGATATCCTATTCTAGCACTTTCTGCCTTAGTTCCTCCGGACACGGACTCTCATTATATCTGGACTTGGCTGGCAGCCAGTGACCCCCAGAATCTGTCTGTGTCTACCCCCTTAGTGCTGGGGTTATAGGCAAGAACGGACATGCCTGGCTTTCTACATGGGCTCAGGGTGTTTGAACTCATGTCCTCATGCTCCTACTAGCCATCTCCCCAGCCCTAAATGTATCCTTTTTAAAATTTTTTTATTTATTTTTGTATACGTATGAGTGTACTATCTGCATGTAGGTCTATGCACCCGTGTCGTGCAATGCCGCAGAGGTCAGAAGATGGTGTCGGATTCCCCTAGAACTGGAGTTAAAGACGGTTCTCAGCCACCATGTGGGTGCTGGGGATCGAACCCAGGTCCTCTGCAAGAGCGGTTGGTGCTCTTAACAACTAGGCCATCTCTCCAGCTCCAAATGTATCCTTTTTAATGAAGTGAAGCATTTAGCAGTTGATAGTTTTCTCCCCCCCACCCCCTCCTATCCTTTCCACCTTTTCTCTCGTCCTCCTTTCTTTGCTCTGAATTTTTCCAATGCCTGTCTATAAGTGTTCATTGGTGAAGAAAGAACATCCCTTACTCTAAGAGCTTGTCCACATAGCTCTAATTTAAGGACAGGCTATTCTATTCTGCCTTTCAGCATCTTTGCTGATCTAAGAACAGAACTGGGCCATCAGATACTGTTTCTTCTGAAAGTCTCTATGCAAAGTCAGCCCATAGTCCGAATGTTAAGTCTGAGGAATACAGTAATTTGTTCTGAAGTTATTACCTTTGAAAAGCCTAGCATTTGTAGTAACAAATATCAGAGGTTTCGGAGTGCCTGTTTATTTCTGTGTCAAGTTCTCTTTGTGATTGCTCACTACTCTGTAGAAAATTCCCTTTCTTTCCTGGAATTTTCCACAGGGTTTTTTTTTTCTACCTCAAAGGTAAATTTTTCTGAGGAAATATAACCATTCCATTTTCAGATTAGAAATCATGTTTACCAATTTTAGAAGGAAAAATCCCCACACCAGAAGACCCCATTTCTCTCCATATCTATTGCCCTAAGAAGTGACTCTCTTGGGTAACAACCAATTTCCCCAAATGAACTCAAGTAAGGAGGAGTGATATAACCCACCCATTTGTTATAATGAATAAGCTGCAGATTCTAAGGCATGTGGATTGCTTCCCTGGAGCAGAAGTGCTAAAGAAGGCTGGAGTAAGCAGAAAGTGGGCTCCTCAGACGAAGAGAAGATGGACAGAGCATCTGACCTGGACACTGCCATGGTGAAGAGCTGGGGGAGGCAGGAAGCCAAGGCTGGCCAGCCCTGCTCACCAAGTGTCTTGAGAACATCCAGGTAATTGAGTGTGCGTCAGAAGCTGAGAGTCTCAGTTCTCAAAGGATAAATGGAATTCACAGCTGGGGGCAGAAGCAGAGTGTCCAGTATTGTGTTGGAAATTAAAGCTTAGAAATTAACAGGGGCCCAGTGGGAGAGGCTGGAATGATGGCTCAGCAGTTAAGAGCACTTGTTCTTCCAGAGGACCCGAGTTAGATTCTCAGCAACCATATCAGGTGGCTCACAACCACCTGTAACTCCCACTCCTGGGGGATCTGATGCCTCTGGCCCCCGCAGGCACCTGTACTCTTGTACATATGTCCACACATATGCACATAATTCGAAAAATGTTTTTAAAACGTCTTTTAAAAACCTATCAATATATAAACAATCTCACTATTTTTTTCATTCCTTGAGAATTTCATACACTTATACAAGGTGTTTTGATTAGGGACATTAGTCTTATTTCCATGTTCTAGGAACTGGCTATTTGCAAGTAACTTGTTCTCCCCAAGGCCTAACTGCCCTGTTACTTACTAAAAGAACCAGGGCTAAATTACTAGGTTTTCTCCTCTGGCTATGATATTTAGCAATTTCTGGTTTGGTAGCACTCCGTTTAATGCTTAACAAGGAAAGAAAAGATTATGCTGAAATGTAATTTTCAAAGGAGAGAAGAAAAGGAATCCTTGAGATTTAATAAGACCTGCTGAACTGCACCCCATTTCTAGTCATTCCTGACAAATGTTTTCTAACAGAAGCAGCTTGCCTACCCTTTATGGAGTATTTGCAGGAGATGCAGATTGTAAGCAGGAAGACACAATCTTCCTGTCTTCCTGACAGAAATATCTGTCAGGGAGATGTTGAATATCTTTGAATGTCTGATAAGGGAAGGAAAAAGGGGAAATGGCATTTTATGTTAATTTATTCACTCAATTCATGCCAAGTACACAGTATGAGCCTATGTGCATGGTCCATGGGAAGCCCGTTCTTTTGGGTCCTCAAGAAGTTACATAGAGTGTTGTACAGGAGAAAGATATGTAATAAAAACAAGACAGCAAAAAGTACTTTATAAGACCAACTGAAAAAAAAGTTGGAGAAAGAAGGATTCACCCTGAACTGGGCGAGTCAGAAAACGCTTCATGTGGTGACATGAGCTTAAATTTGTTCACTAAGCTCAAGTCAGTGGAGACTGGGAGAAAGGACATTCCAGGATCTAACGATGACCTGAATAAAGAGTGCTAAGTGACAAATTGAGGCTATTTCTAGGGTCCTCCTGAGGAAACACATAGGCATTTCGCCATCTCAGAGAAGTATCCACAAGGATGGGACTTGTTCATCTCTCTTTAGATTTCAGTCAGTTTAATTGTACTTGAATTTCCTTATTCTCTGGTAATTCTCTGGTAATTCCTCATTCTCTGGTAAATACCAGAGAATTGTATCCAGAATTTATTGGAGGGTCAAAGAATCCTAACTAAAATTGCTTGGGAAATTGATGTCAGTGTTTAACAATTTAACAAGATGTGTGCTCTGCAGGCCTGGAGCCACATAGAGTTGATGACATTCCTGAGAAATGGATCTCAGTTTTAATTCTTTTGATTATTATTAATTGGAAGAAATCTCATGAAGACTTAGTGATTGTGGTAAGAGTCTTGAATAAATCATTTTATGCTGATCAGGTTGCATAGTAAGAGACGTGAGATGGCTTAAAGGCGATTTTTCAAAATAAAGTTTCTGTGGCTGCCTTTTGAAAGTTTATCTGGTCCCCTACAAACCATAGACCCAATCAACTGATTTTCTTGGCAGTCAGCTTCTTCCTCAGAAAATTGTGGCGATGCTACTGAGGCCTAAGTCTCGTGGGAAGCTCATGTAGGTTTGAAAGGCCACTAAAGAGGGATTTCAGGCTTGCAGTATTGTTCCACATAGGGCAGTTCTCCCCAGGGTCTGGTTGGACTATCCTCATCACAGACTTGCAAGAGAATTAAACATGGCCAGCCAGCTAAGACAGCACTATAAAAATGCATTTGCAGGTGCTGGAGAGTTGGCTCAGTGGTTCTGCTCTTGCAGAAGACCTGGGTTCAATTTCCGGCACCCAAATGATGGTTAACAACCACATATAACTCCAGTTCCAGGGAATCTGACACTTTCTTCTGACCTCTGCAGGCATTGTATGACCCAGGTGCACTAACACACATTCAGGCAATACACTCATACACATAAAATAAAAATAATAAAACACTGAAAAAAATGCATTTGTTAAAATTAGCACTGTTTGGAACATTTATTAAACACATATATGAACATTTAATGCAAATGCAAGTTGACTAGTCCAATCACATATATTAACCACAAAATATATTTTCAGGGTGACAGAAAAAGTTAGGACAGTGAACACTCATGGAAGATTGAAAGGAAGAAGATGTTTCTAAAAAGATCTCTGGGGGGCTGGAGAGATGGCCTAGCGGTTAAGAGCGCCGACTGCTCTTACAGAGGACCCGGGTTCGATCCCCAGCACCCACATGGCGGCTGAGAACCGTCTGAAGTTCCAATTCGAGGAGAACTCCAGTTCCAGGGGAATCCGAGACTCTCTTCGAACTCCACAGTGTTGCACGACACGGGTGCACAGACTTGCATGCAGACAGTACATTCATACACATACAGAAATAAATAAAATTAATAAAAAAAAAAAGATCTCTGGAGTATAAATAACAAAACATAAGAAGGCCCTGCGCAGATCTAGCTGAAGACAAACCACTGCAATCAAGGAGTTGGAAGACACCTTGGGAATTTCCCTTCCTACCAGTGGCAAAAAGTCACAGGCACAGGGCAAGCTAGGCCCCCAAGGACATATGGTCCCACACCATTCAAGGTTTCTTTTGTTGGAGTCAATCTTCTCCCTAACTTTTAGAATCTAGAAACTTGGAAGTAGATGAGCCTTTGGAATTAATCTAAGGGAAGGCCACCCAGGAGTGCAGGAATGCCGTCTATAACCCAACATGGGCTGTTCCCCCACTTCCCCCCTCCCATAGTGTTTACCTATGGTTTTCTCAGAGCTCCAAGGGATGGGACTGGAGAGATGGCTCAGTGGTTAAGAGCACTGACTGCTCATGCAGAGGACCTGGGTTCGATTCCCAGTACCCACATGGTGGCCAAGAACTTTCTTTAAGCCTGGCATGGTGGCGCACACCTTTAATTCCAGCACTAGGGAGGCAGAGGCAGGTGGATCTCTGGGATCTCTGCGAGTTCAAGGCCATCCTGGTCTACATAGTGAGTTCCAGGCCAGCTGGGGCTAGAGGAATACCCTGTCTCAAAGGAAAAAAAAAAAAAACCTCCAAGGGAACATCCAGCCCAAGCAAATATAATTGCCAGGACAGATGTGTCTCTTTCTCTGCCATGGTGTCCTGTCTGCTCGCTCACTCCTTCCCTCTACTGATGATTCTTTCTGGGACCATGGGCCCAGTGAACTCACTCTTTGAAGTCATAACTTCACAGAATAAGACTTGACCATTGGTTTGACTACTCATCAGGCACAAAGAAGTGCAAAACTGTCTTTTTTTCCAGCTAACTATTCTTTTTTTTTTTTTTTTTTTTTGGTCTTTTTGAGATAGGGTCTCCCTTTAGTCCCAGCTGGCCTGGAGCTCACGATGTAGACCAGGTGGGCCTTGAACTCACAGAGATCCGCCTGCCTCTGCCTCCTGAATGCTGGGATTAAAGGTGTGTGCCACCGTGCCCGGCCCAGCTAACTATTCTTGTGGTATTCCAGTCCGGCCATTTTTTGCAGCTTTCCTCCCTGCAACAATACTCAGTATCTGTGCCAAGCACTTTTCTCATACTATTCATAGAAACCCGTGTGACAGACCTCCTCAGACACACGTTTCCTGCTCCCACTTGCAAATGCTCATCCTTTCTTCTTTCAGACTCTGGGGCCCAGGGTCCTTTCATCATGCCTGGCCAACATGTCTGTGACTATTTATTAAAAAGTCCAATTTTCTTCTTATTATTCTACATTCTGGGTAGTATTGAAGCAATCACTGACCTTTAACTAAAATATATATGTTTAAGCCTTGGCTAATTATTCTATTTAATATTTACATGCATGCTGTGGGAAATGGGAAAGGAACAATATTCTCTAAGTTACTGTCACCAAAAAGTTCTATGAGGGGTCATGTGCTACTACCAGCGGGCACAGAGGTCATCAAAAGGGCATTCTTGAGGCTGTGGTAACTCTCCTTTCATCTCTTAGATGATGATAACAATATCTTCCACACAGGAGAGTTTGAGAGCAATGAAGAGCTCATGTGACATGAGCTCACAGCAGCTGCTCCATTGGTGTGAGATAAGGTCGACTAGGGTAGAGTCAGAACTCAACATGACCTCTATGTTAGAGAAGTTGACATGACTATGTAGGGTTATGCTTAACTGCCTAGAAATGAATGATATGACAGAAGAATATATACAAGAAGAGGGACAAGTCCTATGCTCCAAATGAATATCAGAGTACTTCACAAACACCAGGAGTTCAGCAAATGAACAAAGTTAGAAATTAGCCCAAGTTCAGGAGTAGTCAGAGTTGAAATACTATCTAAAGTCCTTAGACTTTCTTTACAGTTCTTTGTCTTGACACTGTGATCATGTAATTATCTTAGCAATATTGTAGGTATTAGAACCTCAGGCTTTCCATGTGCAAAATACAGGTGTCTAGAAGGCATGATGTCTAAGATCCCATCCCGCTATAAAACTGAGACTACCATGTTTTTTCCTCACTATGAAACTTGTATAAAACATTGCTGTAACATTAACAACAGCAGCAAACCCCAGTGCACTGGATTAGGAAATGCAATGAGCATTAGGAAATTTTAGGGAAAATGGCCTCAATACTGGTCATCAGGCAGCACTGTGCAGGAGGGATGTAGAGACAGCCATTTACCATTTCTACTGAAGACAGAGCCAAAGAAAACTACTTAAGTTGAATGACGTCTTTCCAATTATCATGGATGTCTAGTCTAGAAACTTATCAGAGCTTGGGAAATCAGGTCTTCAAGAACAAGCAAAGTGAGTGGATCACTTTGGGATGCCCAGGGTCCAGCCCGCTGGCTCTGCAGGGCACTTCTGTACCGGGTTGCCAACTGGGATTTTCTGGTTCTGTGTCCCAGCCTGTCTCTGATTCTTCCCACTTGCATTTAGCATTACTAGGGTGTGTGACTCAGAACCCAACAGACAAGCAGGATTCCTATTTGCCTAATGTTGTATCCATAGCAGGTAAATGATACTATGGAATGTGGTAAGGTGTTGTAGACTAGCTGTCTCTTGTGATTATTTTGGGCCACTTTTGCTGGTGAGGTATTAATATGGAAAAGCTGACATTCAGAACGATGATGACAAAGTTCCAGATAGCACCAGAATGCAGAAAGTCCCAGGTATTGGTCTTGGACCTGGTCTTCTTTTGTCCACATTACCAAGTAAGGGCTATTGAGTAGCAAAGTGTCTACTGTACCATGGTCAACAGGGCGTGTGGGTTCATAGCAGGGAGACCATTTGTTTCCACTACAGAGGCCTTTGCTGTGCATATTCCTAGAGTGGAAAGAGAATACAGAAAGCCTAGCTGAAATCACTTGAGCAATTGTGAAGAACATGGTCCTCATCCATGTTAGGCCTGTGACTGGGGTTTGAGGTCATGGTGCTATAGAAGTATAACCAACACAGTCTTCTTTGAAGAACTCCAAAGCTGCTTAAGGAAGAGGAATGGGATGTAGGAGCCGTCCTCAGAGACGTGCATTCCAGCACTGAAAGCTTGCTATGGGACCTTGGGTCCTTCTCTATATTAAGGCAAGTCTGCAAGTGTTGGGGAACAGGAATAGTGGTCAGCTCATAGGTGGATGGCCTCTTTCTGCCCCTACGTGGGTGGATGTCATCACTTCAATGTGGGCTTGTGGATGTCACATCGTCAAAAGTAACAAACTATTACCAGCTTGGTTGGCTGGGTGTTCAACCAACATGCATGATAGAGATGCATCATGGTACCAGATCTGAGCAACACAAGCCTGAAAATAATGGCTTCCGTCCAAGAGACATTGGTTTCTCCACCACTGTAGTCTCACAAAGATGTCCATGTCCTCATCTCTGGGTTCTGTAAATGTGTTAGGCTATGGGACAAACTGGAATTAAGGAAGAAAATGAAACTAAAGTGCTAATAAACTGACTTTAAAATAGAGATTATTCTGCATTGTCTACATAGGTTCAACATAATCTCAAGGGTTCTTAAAAAGGAAAGACTCAGAAGAGAGCAGAAAGGTGACTGGGCAAGAACAGGCTTGACATAGCTGGTTTTGGAGATTGATGAAGGCCAGTATTCAAGGAATGTGAGCACTCAGCTTCTAGAAGCTTCACAAAAACAGGGAAACCAGTTTTCCTCAACAGCCTCCAGAAAGGAATGCACACTGCTGACACCTTGATCTTATCTTTCTAAGATCCCTGTCAGACTTAGGTTCTACACAACTGAGAGATTTAAACACATTGTGTTGTGCTAAGCTCTACATTTGTGAAAATTTGTCAGAGCAGCAGTAAGAAATGAATATAAACACCTGAAAGACATCTGATGTGAGCAGTCAGCCTGAGGTGAATGGTGTTGGTCCCATAGGTCAGGTACTGTGTGATCTATACTCACAAGGTTGCCTCAAGGACAGTGGCAGTTGCTGGAGCTCCAGCCATCACACCTGCAGTCTGAGTGGATAAAAGGATAAAGAGAAGAGAAGATCTCCCCCTACAGAGAGTTTCTAAAAGTCTCACATGCACCTCTGTTTTCTCTCTGCCTTCGGGGAACTGGTCACAAGGGGACATCGGACTGCAGGAAAGGCTAAGGAAGGCAGGGTTTCCCTGTTTGATGCATTTTGTGTATAGTCAAAACCCCAGGGTGGGGGTAATAAGGGAGATTCTGGGTAGAAACTCACACTCTTTGGTGCAATAATAACATGGTTCTTTCTCTCCCCAACACATAATTGCAAGGATCGGAGCTATTGACAGTGCGCTGACTCTGAGTGCGAGCTCCTCTCTCCCCGGCCTTTCTGATTGCTACTACCCCTTCCATGGCTGGCCACTTAGCTGCGCTAATCGCTCTCCACCCTTCAATGCTGCTCTTCAGATAGACACTCACCCCATGTTCTCTGGGCTCTTTCTAAGTCCTTTGTACTCTGTTAAGGTGGACAGCATGGATATAATTACCCTACTCTGTCCAAATGAAGAAAACGGAACATACGAAGAGGAAAGGACTTGGTACCTGCCACAGATGACAAATGTGTTAAAGAGTGCTTGGCAGAGTCAGCTGGCTATTTTCACCAGAGTCCTTGTTAATGGCTAACCAGGCTTCTGGATGGGGAAGGAATTTGCTGAGCATATTCTGGAATTTGTTTTCTAGCTTGCCAGAAATGGTGGCACTTTATAACAATATGTAATACTGCGTGCTAAGCACAGAGGTGAGGAGAGAGAAGAGGTAGAGCAGGCAGATACGGTGGGCTGTAAACTGGACATTCTCATCTTAGTGTCTGGGTTAAGAGGTAGAGCAGGCGGACACGGTGGGCTGTAAGCTGGACATTCTCATCTTACTGTCTGGGTTATGAGGTAGAGCAGGCGGACACGGTGGGCTGTAAGCTGGACATTCTCATCTTAGTGTCTGGGTTAAGAGGTCAGTATTTACAATAGGAACTCGCCCACCCAGCTACCCAGTGCCCTCTTGCTCCAAAGTCCCTATGTCTGTGTTCCTGGGGAGTGCGCACACGTGTGTGTGTGTGTGTGTGTGTGTGTGTGTGTGTGTGACAGTCGGGCTTGTCTTTTATTGCCCTCTCACTAGCTTCTTTCCAGTTTCCCACCATCTAGTTGTTGTCGGCCACTGACAACGCCAGCTTTGTCACCCAGCTGCCACTGCCTGCTCCTGTTTTGTATTTTTTAAATTTCATTTATTCTTTATGTGTATGAATATACTGTCTGCATGCAGGTCTACGCACCCGTGCGGTGCAATGCCTCGGAGGTCAGAAGAGGGCTTCGGATTCCCCTGGCGCTCTTAACCGCTAGGCCATCTCTCCAGCCCCTCCTGTTTTGTATTTTAAGAGTTGCCCAAGGGCCTGCTCTCTCCTGGGTATCCCTCTGCCCTCTGCCAGTTCATGTTTCTGAAGTCTGCATGGACTTTCCCTCTATTGCAGCATTCATACCATGGATGCCTTAGACATTGGGCACAATGGTTCTACGCATGGACCCAAGCTGTCCCCAAGATCTCCTAGAATTTTAGTTTTCTAGTTTTAATCTTATATTTACTTGCATAATCATTGACTACACCAATTCTTGCATAAGTTCCATTCTCAATGAATTTTTGGTTACAATTATATGACAGGACACAGTGCCTAGCACCTTCTAGGTTCTTTATACATGACTGTTGAATGAATGAATGAATAAATGATTCCATCTCTTGAGTCCCTGGTCACTGGAGCATATTGGTTTCACTTGAGTATATAAGTAGTTATCTATTGGGATTTTTTTCTTTTATAACTAAGTATTCACATTATCAAAAGAGCTAGATATAACAGAGGCAAGAGGTTGGATTGCCTAAATATCTCCAAGTTGTCTGCTCTAGGCAAAGGTACTGATGTTTCCTAAATTAGAACATATAATTCTTCATGGCATTTAGTCCAGTTGTTGTTTGTTTTCTGAAGGCCTGGTATGTCTAGGTACTGAACTCTAGCCAGAAATATTTCTAGAGAGACTTATTTACATTTACATACCTTACCATCTAACAGAAAGAGAAAATGAGACCACAGCTCCTTGTAGCCAGCTCCTTATCCCCCCGAGCTAACCAAACAACCGATAATGAGATAAACACAGTGGTCCTACATAGCGTATTTTGAAAAGTGCTTAAGTGATCCCAGTGGTACCTCTCCTGTCCCTGCCCTGTTGTAGCCTACAGAATTCGCTCTCTAGCTGTATTAAAGGTGTTAGTGTCTCTGCATTTTTCTACCCCATCTAGATTAGTTTTTTTTTTTTTGAGACAGGGCTTGTGTAGCTCTAGCTGTTTTGCAACTTGTGGTCCTCCTGGGTGCTGGGACAGTCTTCAAGGGCTGGACTATACCTCATTCATCTGTGTATCTCTACCCCCTTGCCATTCCCCACCACAACCTGGCTGTGTTATTCATTCAGGAAATGAACAATATATTTATATATAATGAGCAAGAAGTGAACTATAAATGTTATAGAGAATTACACATGATGAATTTAGGAAATATCTTTGTCCTCCTTTGCCTAGAGCAGATTTGGTTGCGGAATATTTAGGTAGTGTCACCTCTTGCCTGTGGTTCAGAAAGCCCTCTGATAAGAGAGTACTTAATTTATTTAGAAAAAAAAAAAAAAGCAGAGTTTCAAATGTTTCAAAACGCAAGCAGGTGGGCCCTGCAGGTAACTTTAACTCAATGCTTTAAACTGCCCGGGCTGAAATCAGTGCTAGGGGCTGTCTTGCTTGTCTCATTAGAAAGCCTTTCCCTTTCTAAGATGTGTTTCAGAGAGAGAAATGAGGGGAGAAGAAAAGGCAGCTGCCAGGCTGTCACCACGGGGAAACTGTGTCTAAAGATGAGGCTGGCACTGGAGGCAGACTGGGCGTCTTGGTTTTCATCGCTTTATTAACTCTGCACTCCTGTGCTAAGTATCAAGCTTCATGTCCCATTAAGATCCTTGAAAAGAAAGGAGCTTGGCCTTTTCTTTTGCCTCCACGAAGCTTTCAGAGCTATCTCTGATCTCCTCAGCTATGGCTAACCTTGCAGTGCACAACCCTGCTCCCTTCTGCTGCTCTGAGGAGGAGAAGGCAGGTGGCCCAACTTCAGAGGTAAAGGGGGTTGCTTTGCCTGAATTAACATCACAGGAAGAACTCAGAGGTTTTCCTCCTGGCCCAGAATCTGATTCGGGGTAGGAGACTGAGAGAAATAAAAAGTGTGAAGGTTAACCTGCCATCCTATACAGGGAGAAAGGTAAGCGCAGCAGACAGCCTCTCACCCCTCACCCAAAGAACTACGCTCCTCCCCAGCCTTCTGGCACTGCTGATTGGAGTCCGAAAGATACAGGTTTGGGGAGATGTATTGTTACTGATTTTTCCCAAACTGGCTGAGTAATTATTTATCCTGGTCACTCCGACAAAGCTTGATTGCAATATTCTTTGGGCTTCTTGCTATTGAAAGACATAGTTCAGAGTTGTTTGACTATTGGTGTCTGGATCAACATTAATTTCTTTTTTTCAGTGAGCAGCAGTGAGTTCAAAGACTTTTCAGAGCCCGCAGGTGAATTGTGACAGTCCACTCTGGAAGCACAGGCCCTCTGCACCTTTCTTGGCAAGGAGAAGACAAACCTAGTTTGAAACTGACTTAACTCTAGCTAGGGAAGAAGTGCAGACTAAAAGAGATTGAGATTAACAGGGCAGATACCCAAGTGCTCCTGGAGAGACAGGTATCTGGGGACAGGACTGCAGAGGCCCTCCTCCACACAGCACCGTTTGTTGAGAAATGACCCTACCAGAAGGTGTTTGGCCAGAGAAAGGGATGTGTGTCACATAGACGTACCTCCTGTAGAGGAAGTCACAGAAGCACTATGGAAATATGGAAAGGCTCCCCCCCCCACCTCCCCAAGGAAGCTGGCTGAACCCTTTACCTTAGCCGTGGGAAGATGAGAAAAGAGGAGAGAGCCTAACATGGACTCTTTGGAAATCTTGTCACAGGGTACAGATGATGCACATTTGGAGACTTGCTGGTGAACCGGGTCTGCCGCAGTCACTGGCGTTCAGTCGTTGGGTGTGGGGGTGGGGCAGGTAGAGCTATATACTTCTAGTATACTAACATATATATATATTAGATATATATCGCATAGTTGGGGCAGGTAGGGCAGGTGGAGCTATATTCTTCTAGTCTATCTATCCATCTAATATATATTATATATAATATATTATATATATTATATATCTAATATATATTTTATATATATATATATATATATATATATATATATCAGTCACACAGTTGGGATAGGTGGGGCAAGTGGAGCTATCTTCTTACACACACACACACACACACACACACACACACACACACACGCGCGCGCGCGCGCGCCAAGCCTCAGGTGAGTATTAGGAAGTCACCAACCTTTTCCCTTTGGTATTAGTCAGGAACAAATGTCCTTTTTACATCAGTTCATCTGGTCTCAGTCTCCCTTTGAAGCCTGTTCTTCTCTGATATCAATTATTTAAGATCTAATATTAGCTTCCTTTGTGGATGTTCACCTGGAGGATTTACTTGCTAAAACCTACCATTCTGTAGGAGCATAAGCCTCTTGCTGAAAGAATTCCGGGCATTCAGCTTTAAGGACTTTGGTTAATGATGGACAATGCACCATCTGAAGTCACTGCCTACCCAGACACGATTACGTCAAATAGTGGAGCCTTTTGCACATGGAGTTTTCAGTTGATGTCCTCAGGCTGGTGTGTATACTATCCAAGGAACCCTGATGTAGAGCTCCACTATCCGGTTTGAGTCAAGGCATTTGTAGTGGGGCTCTAGAATCTATATACTTCTAGTATATATATTTCTGATAATTGGTCTGTTAAAGGAATAGTCAACCTACTTTTCTAGTTCACCTTAAGTCTATATGAACTTGCTATTCACAATAACCAAGTGTCCCTGGATGGACAAGAGGACAAATTGTGGTATATGCCTACAATGGACTGTTTTCCCAGCTACAAAAAGGAACGGAGTGCTGGTGCATGCTACAGCATAAATTAATCTTAAAAATATACTAAGTAAAAGAAGCCAAATACCCAAGATGGTGTATTTCATAGTTCCATACACATAGCACATAGAACTAAGCAAGATAAGTCCACAGAGACAGATGGCAGGTTGTTCTTACCTGGGGCTATAGGGTGAATGGATGGGATGAGGTAAACAATGGTATTTGGTTTCCTTTGGGGGCAATAAAAATATTTTGGGACTGGATCAAGGTCATGGTTGCCCAAATTGTGAATACCATTAAAATTTTCATGTTAAAGCTAGGCATGGTGGTGCACACCTTTAATCCCAGCACTCAGGAGGCAGAGGCAGGTGGATCTCTGTGAGTTCAAGGCCAGCCTGGTCTACATAGTGAACTCTAGGCCAGCTGGGACTAAGGGAGACTGTGCCTCAAAAAGACCACCCCCCAAAAATTTTATGTTAAAACAATTGCTTTTACATCCACAGTTTTAGTCTTTAGAGCACACACCCACCAAGCATACATTCATCTCTTGCTTCAGCAATGCCTGTGTTATAAATGTGTCACTTTCCTCTCACAAAGTCAGTAATGGCATGATTTCTTTTCACTGAACCATGTTATCATGAATTAGGAGTCCCGAACTGTAATACCCTGGATGTTTTAATACCAGAAAGTGCTCTGGTAATACAATGGAAGAGAATTTTCCACAGTCAGGCATGGAATCTCTGTCTACGACAGGGCATTATCTGAAGAAGGCTCTGTGGGAGGTACTCAGAACCCAATCTGAAGTCCAGATGTTGTCTGGACTCCAAGGGAAAGGGGTTAAGAAACACCCAGATCCTTCTATGGGAAAGATCTAAAGTGTACCTGCAGAAGGCCCCGATGGGGATAGATTATGGGTCTGCATTCTATTGCTGTTCATACGAATTATCACAAGCTCTGTGAATCAAAAGAATGCAACTTTATTATTTTACAGCTCAGAAGTGGAAGTGTAAACTGAGTCATGAGGGCTGGAAGCTTGATGGAAGACTGTTTGCTTGCCTAGAGCTTCTAAAGGCTGGCCACATTCTTGGGTACTGGCCCACCCTTTTTTCTGCTACTATCTGCCTTCCTCTTGGTAAGAACGCTTCTGAATACACTGGGCCAGATCCAGGGCAACCTCCCCACCTCAAGGTTCCCGAGTCACATCTGCTACACTTTTTGATTATGCAAAGTGACAAGACCAGGAGCTTTTAAGGTGGGAACTTGGACTTCTATAGGCACCATCGCTTTACCGATGGCAGAGGTGAAGGTCGGCAAAACCTAATCATAAGATGACCATCGGTTTTCTTCTACACCTATTTGCCCTTAGGATACAGTTTGTTTGACAGCCTTAATCATTCAGGGCTTAAGTGTCACCTTCAAACCCATTTCCTCTGCCTTTCTAGGTTGGTGTTTAATTTCCAATGGAGCACAAAATCCCTGTCAATAAAAGTAATATTGAGGAAAATTACAAATTAAAATTACGATGAGTATGAAAGCTATAAAGGAGTTTGTTTCTCTTCTTACCTCAGTGGCCTTTCTCAAAAGTATATTTGTACTGGGGCTGGAGAGATGGCCTAGCGGTTAAGAGCGCCGACCGCTCTTACAGAGGACCCGGGTTCGATCCCCAGCACCCACATGGTGGCCGAGAACCGTCTGAAACTCCAATTCCAGGAGAACTCCAGTTCCAGGGGAATCCGAGACCCTCTTCTGACCTCCGCGGCATTGCACGATACGGGTGCACAAACTTGCATGCAGACAGTACATTGATACACATACAGAAATAAATAAATGCCGGGCGTGGTGGCGCACGCCTTTAATCCTAGCACTTGGGAGGCAGAGGCACGCGGATCTCTGTGAGTCTGAGGCCAGCCTGGTCTACAGAGTGAGTTCCAGGACAGCCAGAGCTACAGGGAGACCCTGTCTCCAAAAGACACACACAAAAAAAGTATATTTGTACTGGTTAGTATTAGGTTGGCTACAAGTCACAGAGCACCCAGATGACGGGTGCTTGAATGTGAAAGAAACATCACTATGTTCTGAATTCTCAAGAGTCAGGTTCCTACCAGTCTTGCCTCTGTACCATCTCTGGTATATGGACCTTATCATCATGGTCCAAGATGGTGACTAGACTCCAACAACCACATTAGCCTTCTAGAGAGGAAAGTCACAGGAGAGACACAGGGAACACTTATTATCTTTTAAGCAAGGTGACCAGAAGCTGGGACACAGCTTATCTGCTTATACTCTATTGGTGAAATTTACCATGTAGTAAATTTTTACCATGCGGTTTGAGAATGACACCCAACTACTTGGACATTTTGTCCCCAGTTGGTGGCACTGTTTTAGGAGGTTTTAGGAAGTGTGGCCATGCTGGAGGAAGCACGTCACTAGGTGTGGGATTTGAGAGCTCTGAAGCCTTATCAGATTTCTAATCACTCTGCTTCCTGTGTCTGCTTGAAGATGTGATTGCTTGGCTTTCTGTTCCAGCTAAGTCTGCTGCCATGCTTCCCCTGCCATTATGGATTGCAACCCTCTGAACCATAAGCCAGACAAACCCTGGTATAAGTTGCCTTGGTCATAGTGTTTTATCGAAGCAAGACAAAAGTAACTACTACATGGGGTCAGAGGCAGAGTCCCCCCTTGTGTATGCAAGGCCCTGGGCTTGATCCCTAACACTACAGTAATAAATAAAGAAATTCATATGGTCACCTGCATTTGCAAAAGATACATACTAATGTCATGTTTATTTGAAAGACATATTTCTCTTTTTTGTAAATGGATGGGAACATGGCACTACTTGGCCATGTGGAGCCATGTAGTGGTTCTCAGCAGCTGACTGGTGTTTGCCTTGAGGCATGCACAGTTGTTGACATCATATTTGACAAGTAGACCATCCCTTCTCCATCTTCTGTGGTGATTGTCCCTCACTATCCTCCAAAGTACTTTGTGGCAGGCACTTTTCTGTTGTCTTTTCTTTTAGTCAGGCTTCACCAGAGTTCAGAGCTGAGGTAGTGGAATGTGTTGATTAGAATTCCTCAGACAAAATACCAAGAGACCAGGAAGCACAGTCAGTGTAAAAATGGCGGTTTGGCCGTTCTTGTTAAGTGATGGTGGTCACCAGTTACATATCAGATTTCATCATCATCACTTTCTGCCCTGTATCAGCACCTTCCTGCTAGCGCTACTTGATAAGACCTACATGCCTGGCTTAGACTGTTGAAAATCACCTTTGACCAGAACCCCATGGTCTATCCCTTCTTCTCCCTGTTCTGTCTTCATGAGTGTTACCAGAGGGAATTCATAACCAGGCAGCTTGGTTGGTGCATGTGATCTCACACAAGTGTCTTCCCTTGCTCAAACAGTGGTGTCCAACCTCTTTAGCCTTGAGCCTAGGAACTTGCTAATTGTGATCTGACCCCTACTGGATTCCCGGTGTTCTCTCTTTCCACGGGCTCTTCTAATCTCATGCACTGTGATCCCAGATGGCACCTCTGCTTGCAGCACACCTGTGCTCATGACTCTTTCACATATTCTCGTCACAGGTACAAACAATCAAAACCCCCCAAAACCTTAGGTTTATCTTATGAGGCCAAATACAATGAACATGGAGAATGAGAGATTGCAGGGGTAGTCAGTCAGGAATCCAAGAGAGAAGCGGGCAGGAGAATCCAAGGAGAACAGGGCAGCTCCGAAGCCACATCAGGACCCCCTTTTCCTCTTGCTATGGACCCTGTTTCTCATCACTCAGTCCAGAGTGGATCTATTCTTCTTCTTTTTCTTTTTCTTTTTCTTCTTCTTCTTCTTCTTCTTCTTCTTCTTCTTCTTCTTCTTCTTCTTCTTCTTCTTCCACTTCTCTCTTCTAGATACTTCATTTCTTTTTTTAGGTAAAAGACTTCAGAACTAGTAGTAGGTTTAATTCACTGAAAATAATGTAATATTTTAGTACTGGGCTTTTTTTGGAGATGGGGTTGGTCTCTGGTATCCCCAGCTAGCCTGGAATTTGTTATGTAGATGAGAATTTGTTATGTAGATGAGGCTGGCCTCTAGAGATCTGCCTGCCTCTGTCAGAGATTAAAGGCAGGCATGCACCATCACACTTGGCTTAATGTGTAATATTTTAGAATAAACGTGTAAATATTTAGAATAAGCAAGATAAAAATAACATCTGTGACTTGTTCAATTTACATCAGGGAAAAGTATGCCAATCTCACATTCAAGTGCTTCTGTCATCTCAAGAAGTTTGGTTCTTAGAAAGGTCAGCCCAAAAGATGGATTTTCATATATGCGTGTCCATGAAAATAAATCACTTATGAGTTTTGAAAAATTTCTTGAAAACCTATTGAGTTTTTTGAGCCACAATTACTCATATATTAGTCAATATATCCCAGCCACTATGCTGTGCAGAGACCATGATGATGTTCATGCTGGCCATCACTGGACTCAACGATAGTCAGGAAGAAGGACAGTTAGCAGGAATTCAATACAGGAGGGAGCAGTCAGTAGTATAGGACTACATGTGCAAGCAGGAAATGATAGAGATGTGTGTTATCTATAGAGGGAATAGAAAAGAAATGGCAATTGAATCAGTGGATAGGTTTGTCTCTCCACTATTCATTGATCTGTTTCTTGAATCATTTTTTGTCGCTATTTGTTTTTGCAGTGCTGGGCAAGCACCCTACCACTGAGCTGTAGCCCTAGCCCCCCATAAACATTCTCTAATTATTCTCTTAGTGTCTTCATTCAGCAAGTATTTATTGGGTCCTGTGGCAGACACTCTTGGTAGGTTTGACCTCATCTCCAAATCTATCATTTCTTAATCACCTTCCAATTGAGGGTCTCCTTTTGACCCCATCCTAGCTAACAAGGTAAAAAGGTAAAACAGATCTCCAGATCCTTGGGAATATTTTGACTTTCTGACGTGGCTACTAGCGTTTTCCTTACTTGTGTCTTTTCACCAGATTAGATGCATGGCAATCGGAGCTGGAGCCACTAGAATTCAATTATGAATAAAAGTCTAGAGAGTTTTGACTTAACACAGTTGCAGTAACCATACTTAGTCTCTATACTAATACAAGCAATATTTTGGGGGGGGGAGGGTCTTTTCAAGACAGGGTCTCCCTATAGCCCTGGCTGTCCTGGAACTCACTCTGTAGACCAGGCTGGCCTTGAACTCACAAAGATCTGCCTGCCTCTGCCTCCTGAGTGCTAGGATTAAAGGCGTGCACCACCATGCCTGGTGGCAAGCAATATTTTATGTGAAAAAAAGCCTTTCCATTTATTTTGGAGCTGAAAAAATATCTTATAAATTTGAGATTGTGCCTTTGACCAGACCTCTGGTTTTGTTATCACTTAATAAAGTCATCTGTTGCAAACAACTTAAAAAAAAAAAAAAAAGAAGAAGAAAAGACAGAAAAGCCCACTACAAAGGAGACTCGAATAATATCTCTTTGGTTACTCCTTTTTTTTTTTTTTTTCCTCAATGAATGAGGCTCTAAGATTTATCTCTAGGAGATCGGGACAAGAGTTATAGGTGTCTGGGCTCCTGTCTCTGCACCATAGTCCTTTTCTTTAATGAAGTGTGAGACCAGAATGGCATAAATTCACGTAGTAGCAGAAGCAGGCAGTCACTCGTCAGCTGAGCTATTCGAAGAGCCCAGCATCACTCTCTGCGTATTAGAGAAGTTCACAGCTGGTTAAAAATAGGCTTGGAGAGAAGTCACTTTTAGACCGCAGCTCATTTTGGATTTCTCTGGAGCCCCATTCTGGGCCACAGTGTATTTCCTTTCTCCTTTCGTTCTAGTAAGAGCACCCAGGCGGCTCAGAGACAATAGCTGCATGGTTATCTTTAGTCTGTTGGGCACTGAAAGCAGAACTCTGAAGAAACAACAGCAAGCCTTGGGGTGCCTGGAGCATTACAGCTTTTTAATAAGCACTAACACAAATTGAGCCTTTCCTACGTCCTGGACTCTGTGCTTGCTTTAAACTCTCAAAACAACCCTATGAGAGAGGAGAGAGAGAGAGAGAGAGAGAGAGAGAGAGAGAGAGAGAGAGAATACTATTAATAACCTCCTTCTCCGATGATGAGGGACCAAAGATTCAGAGCAGATTGGCAGACTGCTTCAGGTTACTCAGCGGGTAAATAGCAGTGCTGAGATGTGAACCACATCTGTCTGGTTCCCCTCAGAGCCGGTGCCCTGGGCATGCAATGTCACATGGGACTTTCTGCATCGCTTCATTTCACTCCTGGTGTGGACCTATGAATCATGTAGAGGAGAAACCGAGGAGCAGCTCAGTGAAATGAATTCACTAAGTCCAATCTGTCCATACATATGGAACTGGGACTCAAACCATATTCTGACTTTCAGTCCTGGGATCTTCCAAGATACAGTAGCTCAGCCAAGAAAGAACAGGTCAAATTCCTTCTTGCAATGACTGCTTGGATTCAACAACAGACCTTACGTCAAGGAACCTCCTAGCCTAGGGTTGCCCTGAGTTATTCAGGGTCTTTAAAGGCAAGTTCCTACCTTAGTGATATTATATTATACTGCATTTAAAACCCCCATTGTTTTCATTGTTAACCTAACAGTCCTTCAAATCACAGGGGCAGGGAATGAGCTGGAAGGGATAGATGTCTTTAATGGGAATCCTGCCAAGTGAGCTGATAAAGCTAATATAATATCTCTTTGAACAGTTAAATTATCGAGTGACAAGAAAGCTGAGAATTAGCTTATAAAGGTTGAGTGTAGGTATTGTGCATGCGATTTTTTTAAAATACCCAAGTTTTGAAAAATAAAGGTGTTCTGCCCACATTTCTAAGCACAGTGGTAATCAAAAGAAAGCTCTATAGAGGTAATAACACCTTTTATTTTAAATACTGCTTGTCTCTGAAGAGCTCAAAGCACTCTATAATCATTTCCTTATTATGATTCTCAAAACTTCCTGGGTCAAAAAGTTACAAAGTTTATATCTTAAGAACCTGGCCTCAGTTTCCTCTTTGGGCATGGGCAGTGAAAGGTGGAGCTGAGGTCTAAGAACTGCCCCTTAAGACGCCTTTCCTCTCCCCTCCCCCAGCCACAGAGGCTCTGCCCCTGCCAATCAGCTATCTTGCTCAGCCTCTGTTTCTAGATCTAACAGGGCAGTCTCACTGCCGAGTTTCACACCGGTGATCTGGAGACTGAGCGAACACTTGCAGACCGGTAGGAGGGGCAGACCCTCAAAATCAGCGTGGCTCTATTTGGATCAGCTTTTTTTACACTTGGGATGGGTCTGAGAGTTTCTTTTTAAGGAGGATTTTTGGTATTAAAAAATATTGAGATTGATTAGCCCAGTCTAACTTTTGCATTTATAGATGGAAAATAGACTCAGAGCAGCAAGATGACACGCCTAAGGTCTTACTTCACTTTCATATGTCTTCCTGCTCTTGAACCCTGGACTCTTGAACCCTGCCAGTCAGTAGTGTCGACCACCACTTGGCCCTGTCTCCCTCAGATGCCAGTTCCACAGTGTACATCCATAATGCAGACCCACAGTCCAGGGCTCATGCCCTGGGGTCTACAATATCTTTGAAGGAACATTCTTCATCATATTTTAGACTTAAAGAGACTTATTTTACCTGGAAAGATTTGACTGGAACGCTCAGGAAGAAACAGGTAGAATTACTAGGTGCCATTTTCACGTAGTCCAAAAATGGATTTCCACCTCACTAGGTCACAAAGAAACAAAGTATAAGTATAGACATACACATCCATTTAAATAGCTACTTCTCTCCAGTGAGCTCAAAGCATGTACATACCTGTGCATTTGTGTGTGTGTGTGTGTGTGTGTGTGTGTGTGTGTGTAATTTCATTAGTTCTTTTGGAGGAAAAGGAGAACTAGCTATTGGCAGCCTCATGGGACAGAATAGCTGATCTCTACTCAAATCATGGCTGAGTTGGTGGCATTGACTTCAGAGGTTTCATATTACACTTTGTTCCAGGAGGAAAATCTACAAAGTTGAGGATATGACTCTAAACTCATGTTGGACAACTCATGTTGGACGTGCCCCCGGGCCAGGACTCCCTCCTCTTAAGCCCCAGTTTCCTCCTTAGATAGAGAAAAGATGTTGGTTGTTTTCTGACCACGGCTCCCTCCTGTGTACTGGAAGAGATGTGCAGAGAGATGAAAAAGGTAGATGCCATAGTTTTATGGGAGATCTGAATAGGACTAGACGTTATGGCAGGTCCATAGGAAACCCCAGGCCTCAGCTGCTCTATACCTGGGACTGAAATGAGAATAGGGAGTGTTTCTGTGGGCACGGGTGAGGGGAGGGGGCAGTGTCGGGAAAAACGGGACAGGGTCTGGACTGAGTCTGCTTATGGTCCCAGAAGTGATTGGCTCTTATAAGAGTTTTAAATAATTTTTGGATTTATTTTCCTTTTGTTTCCTTAGAATGTTAGGGATCCTGTTAAAAGTTATTCTTGACATTTTTCCAAGAAGTACATGAAAAAATGCTTAATATCATGAATCACTAGGGAAAAGCACACTGAAGCCAGAATATGGTACCATGTTCTTCTACTTACCCAAATGGATATCCAACAAATAAATTACAAACAGAAAATTATAAGTGTTGGCAAGGAAATAGAGAAAAAGGAATGTCACACATTGCTGGGGAAAAATGTAAAGCTCTCCAGCCGTGCAGGTAACAGGTTTGTAGTTTCTTAAAGCCTTAAAGATATAATTGTCCTATAACCCAGCTATTCTAGTTTTATAACCCAGCTATTCTACTCCTAAGTGTATGTATACCTAAAAAAAAAACCCCTGAAAACAAGGGCTCTGAAAATATTATTATACAGCAATTTTCATATAGATGAATAAACCAGAAAATGAAATAAACTATGCTGGGTGTAGTGGCGCACGCCTTTAATCCTAGCACTTGGGAGGCAGAGGCAGGCGGATCTCTGTGAGTTCAAGGCCAGCCTGGTCTACAGAGTGAGTTTCAGGATAGCCAGAGCTACAGGGAGACCCTGTCTCAAAAAGACCAAAAAAATTAAAAATTCTCTTTTGGCCTAAGATAGCCAGAGTCAGTTTCTGATGAATTAGCATGAGGACCTGGGTTAGATTCTGATGAATTAGCATGAGGACCTGGGTTAGATCAGCAGAATTTGCCCAAAAAAGTAAGGCATGGAACATGCACTTGTAATTCCAGTGCTGGGGAGGCAGAGATGGGAGAATTCCCGGTCCTCAATGGCTGGATAGCCTGGCCTACTTGGGCAAGTTGTAGGCCTGTGANGAGAGAGAAAGAGAGAGAGAGAGAGAGAGAGAGGAGAAGAATAAGGGTTAATAAACCTCCTTGTTCGGTCCGATGATGAGGTGGACCAAGATTTTCCGAGAGCAGATTGGCGACTGCATCAGGTTACTAGCGGTAAATACAGTGCTGAGATGTGGGGGTGCAACCACATCTAGTCTGGTTTTCCCGCCTCAAGCCGGTGGCCCGTGGGCATGCCAATGTCCAGCCCTGGACTTTCCTGCCATCGCGTCCATGTGCAAACTCTGGTGTGGGCCCATAACTCAATTTGGGAGGAGAAACAGAAGCCCAGCTCAGTGAAATGAAATCAACTAAGTCCAATCTGTCCATACATATGGAACTGGGACTCAAACCATATTCTGACTTTCAGTCCTGGGATCTTCCAAGATACAGTAGCTCAGCCAAGAAAGAACAGGTCAAATTCCTTCTTGCAATGACTGCTTGGATTCAACAACAGACCTTACGTCAAGGAACCTCCTAGCCTAGGGTTGCCCTGAGTTATTCAGGGTCTTTAAAGGCAAGTTCCTACCTTAGTGATATATTATACTGCATTTAAAACCCCCATTGTTTTCATTGTTAACCTAACAGTCCTTCAAATCACAGGGGCAGGGAATGAGCTGGAAGGGATAGATGTCTTTAATGGGAATGCCGGCCAAGTTGAGCTGATAACGCTAATATCAATGTCTCTTTTGAACAGTGTAAATTATCGAGATGGACAAGAAAGGCTGAGAAATTAGCTTAATAAAGGTTGAAGTATAGAGTATAATGATGCATACAGCGATTTTTTTTAGTAAAATCCCAAGTATTTGAAAAATAAAAGGTATTTTACTGGCCCCATGTTTCCTAAGCACAGTGTAATCCAAAAGAAACGCCTCTCTAAAGGAAAATAAAAACCTTTTATATTTAAAAGACTGCTTGTCCCTGAAGACTAAAAAGCATCGCTGCTATAAACTCCGTTCCCTTATTAATGATTTCAAAAACATTTCCTGGGTCCCAAAAAGTTACAAATATTATATCTTAAAGAACCCCTGGCCAGTCCAGTTTTCCCCGCTTTTTGGGCAAGGGGCAGTGAAGGTGACCTGAGGCCTAAAGAAACTGCCCCATTAAGGACGCCCTTTCCACGCCCCTCCCGCCCAGCCCAACAGAGGCCTCTGCCCCTCCCCGCCAATCAACTAATCTTGCTGCGCCTCTGTTTCTAATCTAACAAGGGCAGTCTCAATGCCGAGTGTCATCACACCAGGTAAATCTTGAAGATCCTCGCCAAGAGGCCCTATTTAGGGAGCGAAGAAAAAACACTTGCAGAAACCGTATGAGTGGGTCAAAGACCCGTAGAATCGCGGGCTCTATTTTGGATCGCTTGTGTTTTGACGCTTGGGAGGGGTCGTGATAGTTTGCTTTTTAAGGGAGGAAGGTTTTTGGTAGTAAAAAATACGTGATGATGTGGATTACCTCAGTCCCCTACTTTTTCCATTATATTGATGGAAAATAGAGTACAGAGCAGCAAGATGAAAACGCCTAAGGGCTTCCTGTCCCTTTCATATCGTTCTCACTGACTTGAACCCGGGACTCTTAAACCCTGCCAGTCCCAGTAGTAGGGTCGCCCACCACGGTGGCCCCTGGACCTGCTCCCTCAGAAACTGCCCGTTCCCACAGTGTAACTCATAACTGGCAGAACCCCCAGTCCCAGGGGCCTCATGGCGCCTGGGGGTTCTTACAATATTCTTTATGAAATGAAACATTGCTTTCAATCATATTTTTAAGACTTAAAAAGAGGATTTTGTACCTGAAAGATGTGACTGGAACGCTCAGAAGAAGACAGGTAAAAATGGAATTTACTAGTGCCATATTCATCAAACTAGTCCCAAAAATGGATTTTCCCACCATCACATAGGTCACAAAGAACAAAGTAATCAAAGTAAATGAGCGCGCAATACACATCCATTTTAATACTACTTTCTCTCCAGTGGCTCAAGCAGTGTACATACCCTGTGCATTTGGGGTGTGTGTGTTGTGGGTGGGTTGTGTGTGTGTGTAAATGTCCAATGAGTTGTCCTTTTTGGAGGAAAGAGGAAGAAACTACCTATTGCAGCCTTCAATGCGAACAGAGATCTGATCTCCACTCAATCATTAGCTGAGTTGGGTGGCATTGAACGTCATAGGTGAGGTCTAAATTACACTTTGTTTATCCAGAGGCAATACTGACAAAGTTTAGAGGATATGACTCTCAACCTCATGTTGGGACAACTCAATGTTGGAACGTGCCCCCGGGGCCAGGAACTTCACTCCTCTTAACACGCCCCCAGTGTCCATCCCTTAAGATAGGAAAAGAATGTTTTTGGATGGTTGTTTTCTGACCACGGCTCCCTCCTGTGTACTGGAAGAGATGTGCAGAGAGATGAAAAAGGTAGATGCCATAGTTTTATGGGAGATCTGAATAACGAAGACACGTTTGGCAGGTCCAGGAAACCCCAGGCCCAGCTGCTCATACCTGGGGAACTGAAAATGATAACAGAGAGTGTTTCGGTGGCCACGGGGGGACGGGGAAAGGGGCCAGAATGAGGTGCGGGAAAAGCGGGCACAGGGATCTGGACGAAGTCGGCTTAATATGGTCCCCAGAAGTGATTGGGAGCTCTTTAAAGAGGTTTTTAAATAATTTTTTTGATTTTTTAATTGTCCTTGTTGTTTTTCCTGTAGCAATGTTTAGGAAATCCTGTTAAAAGTTATTCTTGACATTTTTCCAAGAAGTACATGAAAAAATGCTTAATATCATGAATCACTAGGGAAAAGCACACTGAAGCCAGAATATGGTACCATGTTCTTCTACTTACCCAAATGGATAACAACAAATGATTCAAACAAAAATTATAAGTGTTTGGCCAAGGAAAAGAAAAGAAGGAAATGTCCACACATTGGGCTGGGGAAAAATGTAAAGCTCTCCAGCCGTGCAGGTAACAGTTTGGTAGTTTCTTAAAAAGCTAAACATACATTACCCAAAAGACTCTATATCATAACACAAAGATACTGGTATATCCATGTTTATTGCTACTCATGTCACAATAGCTAAGAGATGGAAGCAAAAAAAAAAAAACCCCTGAAAACAAGGGCTCTGAAAATATTATTATACCAGCATTTCATAGAAGATGAGAAACAGAAAAATGAATAAAACTGATGGCTGGGTGGAGTGGCGCACGCCTTTAAACCTACACTTGGGAGGCAGAAGCATGGCGATCTCGGTGTAGTTCAAGGCATCCTGTTCTAGACAAGGTGGGGTTTTTATCAAGATGAGCCAGAAGCTACAAGGAGACCCGGTGTCTCAAAAACGAACCAAAAAAAAAAAAAAAAAAAAAAAGGAAATAAACTAAGGAAATAAACCAATGAAATAAACCAATGAGTACAGCCTGTTGTTAGAAAAGGTTCTCTATAGATTTACTCACCCAGAAAAAAGAAAAAAGAAAAATAGCACAGGCGTGGTGTGCGCACGCCTTTAATCTAGCACTCAGGACGCAGAGGCAGGCAGATCTTTGTATTCAAGCCCAGCCTGTCTACAGATGAGTTTTCCAGGACAGCTGGGGCTACAGGAGAGACCCTGTCTCGAAAAAGACCAAAAAAAAAAAAAAAAAAAAAAAATTACTCAGCCATTAAAATGGAAAGTTTCTGTAGCTTCAGAATCATGCATTAGTTAGAGGATTAGAATTAGAAATAAGTAAGAAGTAACAAAGCCTCGTCCTAAGGTTTATGATGCCTGGGCTATGGAACAAAGTTCCTTGATCTGTTGCTGTCCTTTCTCTCTCTACTCCTGATTCTTCTTACATGGTAATGGACTCACAAGTGTGCAGCCTCATGACCAAGACCCAGTCTGCACCTCGCCCTATCCCTATGCCCTACCGACTGCTGTCCCTTGGCTGATCCTAGCATGGTTTTTATCCTCTAAAGGACTTTGCCCTAGGAGTAGATTAAGAATCACATCAACAGGTATTTCTGGAATCCTCTAGGGTAGAGTGGTCTAGAAGTTGAACATGACTCTGCGTGGACATGTTGTCTACATCTCATAAACTCGGACAGAAACCTCTGAGCAACAGTGTGGGATGAACTGAGCCAGAACTGTTCCATGCTCGGTTCCTCCACTCTGGAGGAGAGCCAGGGTGAGCTTCTAGTGTGCAAAGCCCAGGTGGGAAGGACAGGCAGGAAGGAGCCGCAACTTGCTGGGAAAGACATGGCAGGGTACTGTCTGTTTTCTGTCTTGATCCTCATGACAGTCTGTGAAAGTGTACCTGCACCGTCTTACAGTTACATCCCATGAAGCTGAAGGGGGCCTGTCCAGACTCACAGAGTGAGTGTGTGGAAGTGATCCCAGGGCCGTGTTCTTCCACAGGACAAGCAGAGAGAGCACAGAAGACACTTAGGATGCTTCTGGACTGGGATGGTGTCAGTGTCCCTAGAAGTCAGCAGAGCCCAGCAGACACTTTGTTCTCAGGCTTGCTCAGTAATCCAGAGGAGCCTTTGGCAGGCTTCATCTGCTGCTCTGTGGCGCCCACCCAGACACTGTATGGTCTTCCCAGCAGTGCAGGTTGACAGTCTTGGCAGTGAGTCACTGCACGGACACATCTGTCCAGGACCACACAGCCTTCTGTCCAAATGCTTCCACTAGGCACAGCTGTGAAGAAGGTATCCTTGAGTTCTCTGGTAAACAGGCACGGTGTTGCCTTGTTGTCTTTCCATCTCTTCCTGTCTCTTAGGAGATTATCACAACTCAGAGCAGAGAAATCTCTGAGCCACACGGGGAGGCAGAGCCACAACTTCACTTGCTCCTTTTCTCACTGAAGTTTCTTGTCTTTACCAGTGAGTGCCTTGCTTTCCTATTTGGAAAAAAAAAAAGCAGAAGGTATGAGCTTCATCTGATGAAGGGCTTTTGCATGTGTTATTGTTGCTTTTTTAATCATCAGAGCTGTTCAAGTTTGGAAGGGTGGAATGTGTTACCTGGGAGGTAGCAAGTTCCCCCGAACTGTGAGATTTAAACAGATGACGGAAGATTTGGCAGCACATATGGAAGATTTAAGAATGAGATGATCTCTTAAGTACATCTTAGCCTTATGACTAAATTATACATATTCTTTCGTTAAAAGAAAATAAAGTTTGCTAATACCATAAAAAGGCACAGATTGGGTCATTAAACGGTATGGGAGAGCTTCCTAGAAGGTGGCATTTGAATTTTGACTTTTTTTGAAAATACAGGGAATTTTGAAGTTGTTCATCGGTGTGCTTTTTGGTTTTTGTTTTATTTTATTTTTTTTATGTGGATGAGTGTGCTGTCTGCATGTAGGTCTGTGCACTCATGTCGTGCAATGCTTTGGAGGTCAGAAGAGGGCGTTGGATTCCCCTGGAACTGGAGTTAAAGATGGTTCTCAAGCCGCCATGTGGGTGCTGGGAATTGAACCCAGGTCCTCTGCAAGAGCAGTTGGTGCTCTTAACCACCAGGCCATCTCTCCAGCCCAATCTGTGTGCTTTTTGAACAAAGGAGTCCTATACTAGTCGTCAACGCTGTCCACAGAGTGTGTGTTAATGCTGCTCTGGGCATGCATCTTGGACACCTGAGCAGCACCTGCCCTGCCACTTCTAGACCCGCGTTTCACTGTCGATCTGCAATCCCTTCACGCTTTTCTCTTTTCTCCATCCTCAGCAGCGTTTCAGATAGCTGCCAGTCTATCCACCTGGCTCTCAAACTGAGGGAAACAATGTTGTAGACACGAATTTCTAACTGCCAACCGATGGCTGCGTAGCAAGAGTGAGGAACTGGCTTCCGTTGTTTGAATGGTTTGTTTGTTATTGCAGCATAGCCTAACCTATTCTGAATGGTCAGGTCTGAAAGGGACAGGGTCAGTTCCCACTTTAGGAGTAAATCTGTCATGATATGCAAAATAGATTTCTTTAGAAAGTAGAGGCAAGAAAAACAACTAAGAGAGAGAGAGAAAAACTAACAATCTGAGTGCCTGAGGGATGGCAGTGGGCGGGGACTGGGGGTGGTGGTTCAGGTGCAGTGGGCAGGACTGGGGGATTCAGATGCAGTGGGCGGGGACTGGGGGG
>VZQC01014004.1:456962-496726 GCA_009823505.1 Rhizomys pruinosus | reverse complement strand
CCCCCTCCCCTCCTCCTCCCCTCCCCCTCTCCTTCTTCTCCCTCTCCCTCCCTCTCTCCCTGTTCCATTCTATAGCCTCATGTTACCTAGGCTATCTTTGAACACTTTGGCTCCAGTTATCTTCCAGCCTGTTTGCCCAACTCTAGGACCATAACACATAACCAACCACGTCATACTACAAATTCGGCCTCTGGCAGGATCTAGAAGGCTTCCTTTCCTACACAGAGAAGAGGCTCTGTTCTTGAACCCAGCTTCTTATGAACCTCCGAGTTGACAAGTGTCAATTACTCAGCCTTCTTTAGACATCCCAGATCAGGACAAGAGTAGTGCCCAAAGCAGCATGTAGAACACTCCAGGACGGGGCCCTTAGAGACACTGACTGAAATTGAGAAGAGGATCACTACTGCTCAGAGTGGACCAGCCTGCCCACTACCAGCTCTAACCTCTGGCCACTGCCCTTGACACGTTCTCTGAGGATCACAAGGCCTGTATAGCTTACCTATGTGTTGGGTCCAGGGGTTCTGAATTTTTTTTTGCGGGGGGGGGGGGCATTCCAGGTATACATAGTCGATAATGTTTTCACTGATAAGTCAAACCTTGTCATATTTCTCTAAAGTCTTTCGCCTCCATAGTATAGTGAAGCATGGCTGGGCTTGGTGGCACATGCCTTTAATCCCAGCACTTGGGAGGCACAGGCAGGCAGATCTCTGTGAGTTCAAGGCCACCCTGGTCTACATAGTGAGTTCAGGCCAGCTGGGGCTACAGGGAAACCCTGTCTCAAAAAGACCAAAAATAAAATAAAATATAGCGAAGCATGGTGTGATTATGTTAAAAATAGAAAAGCACACACTAGTCGTTGACTGGTACTTTTGTTTGGCTTTTCAGGTGGCAGGTGGGTACCTGAGAAAAACAGAAGATGAGGTTATTGATAGAGACTTTTGCAGAGTTTCTCACAGTAACTTCTGGGTATTTTAAGGACTTTTTGAAGCTGATGAAATGGGTTCTGTGTAATATCTAATTTCACTAGAAAATGAAACCTTTCCTCTACTTTCACTTGAGCTACGTTTGTGCCACTCTGAGATTGTCAGGCTCTTGGCAGAATAGATGAGAGAAGTGAGCATGGGCAGTGGAAAAGAGCAGGAGAAGGAAGGAGGACTGAGAGAACCAGCGAGGGGGTGTTTGTCTGTGCAGACACACTCACTTGAAGGGGGCCACCCCATAGGGTGGAGGAAAGGGGGCCGGGAGGGCGCAAGCTTCAAGATCCCTGAGAGGGACAAAACCGTGTAAAACATAGTCTTACTGGCCGACATTTTTGTCTGTCTCATGTGTGGGAATGTGCAGGGGGTGTGCGGTGCGCTGCAGGGGACAGATAGGTGGTGTGCTTCTCAGCAACCGCTGCGGCACCGCAGTATAAGAGGAAGAAGTGGAGATGTTTAACTCTTCTGTTCTGACTTCTGCTTTAATTCACCAACTACACAGTAATGCTTACTAGAGAGGGTGATTTATATATCTGGGCAAGAGGGTTTTCTAATACTGGACCTAGGATTATGGTGACTTACCCACCCTGCCACCAGCAGTGCTAAATCAGGAAAGGCTTCCCACATATTCAAGGTCTTCCTTCAGAAATTTTTATTTATCTGATGCTGGGGATCTAACTCAGGGCCTCAGACATACTAAGTACGTGTTCTGCCATTGACCGGCTCACTTAACCTATGTCCCTGGTCACACTCGCTCTGTTTATACCAGAACAATTATATAATTTATTATCATTATCTGTCCTTAAGGACATATAGACTCAAGAAAGAAAAGAGGAAGCTGGGAGGTGCTCGGGGCCTCAGGCTGTGGGCTTACCTCTAAAATGGTCTGACAGAGACATTATTGCTCTTCTCTCCAGGCAGAGAGAATATTGAAGCCTTTGCGGTGGTCCATTGTGAAAGAATTATCAGACTGGAGTATGGAGAAGAAAGAGGCCTTACCACTTAACAGATCTATGCAGGAAAATGGATTCTGTCCCACAGTTCTCTTTCCAATTCCATTGGGATAATATTGCTCTAAATTGCATAGGAAAAGAAACGATGAGACAAACCTGTATACACATGCATACTACATACCTGACTAGTGTGTCTGTCTGTCTGTCTCTGTCTTTCTCTATGTCTCTCTGTTTCTTTCACTCAGCAACAATGTTCCTTTAAACTGAAGTAGACTGCAGTTTCGATAAATGATAAAAAAGTAAAACTTGCCCACAAAGTGTCCTTAAATTGTGAAAGCATAAACTGGACCTGGAATTGTGTGTTGGTCACACTTTTATTTATCCATCAACATCCTCCCAAGAGGATGTTGTGGATATTGACCTATGTCAGTGTCCCTGGAATTGTTAAGGATTCCTGAACTATAAAATATCACTGTTCAAACTTCTGATTTCTCCTGTGAGATACTTTTCATACCTTATTTTGATAACTGAATGCAAATGAGCCTCAGCCAACCCTTTTCACCTGTGTTCTTTGCATGATGGTAAACTGTATCTATTAAAGACTATTAACAAATATATAGCCCATTTTAGATATATGCAAATTAACTACATTTGGAGAGTTAACAATTTTTTCAAGGTAAAAACAAGCTGTCCTTAATCACAGCTGTCTTGATTTTGCCTTTCCGTAACTAGTTTTGATTCATTATAGTCCATTAGTTTGCCTAGTGCTAAGCACTCCCAACTGAAAGTGGAGCGTTTGAATCATTGTGAATCTCAAATCCAGACTGGCCACTGTTTCTGCTGATCTTGGTAAAATGAGGCTGTGCCTTCTTTCTGGGGCTACTTTAATGCCTGCAGTCGAGCATGGAGAACAGGATAGATGGTATTTTCCAAACACAAATATATGAACATAACTGCTGTGATGAGCCCAGGACACAGGGCCCATCTGTTCTGTGTCCCAGCAACTACAGACACTGAACTCTTTGAGGAAAAGTTCGTTTTGCCATTATTACTTCAATTATTCTTGTTACTGTACTTATGACTGCAGTTAATCACCATTCAACTTCAACCCTGTCACATGCCTCGTAACTCACATAAACGAATTCAACAAGCACTGATTAAGCACTCACCTTGCCTCACACAGTTACGGGGATACAGAGTCAGATAAGAAGAGCTCCTGCAACACACAAGTCACATTAATGAAAGGCAGAAGTGCAAAGAGCCTCTCATAGCAATACACGGTTTTTATTGGTGATCTTAATTCCCAGATGATTTGGACGGGTGCTGTAGAAAAGATGGGTTGGGGGCTGGAGAGACGGCCTAGCGGTTAAGAGCACCGACCGCTCTTGCAGAGGACCCGGGTTCGATCCCCAGCACCCACATGGCGGCTGAGAGCCGTCTGAAACTCCAATTCCAGGAGAGCTCCAGTTCCAGGGGAATCGGACGCCCTCTTCTGACCTCCGCGGCATTGCACGACACGGGTGCACAAACTTACATGCGGACAGTACACTTATACACATACAAAAAAAAAAAGTTTAAAAAAAAGAAAAGATGGGTTGGAGCAGGTCCTCATGAACTCAACACAGGTTCTGTGGTCACAGCACTTCAGTCTGCTATCTAGTTACTGGATGGATAAGGAAAAGAATTGTGTTTAACAACATGGTTTGTTGAGTCAGGCCTGATCAGTGGTCTGGCTTTTTTAAAAATTATTTTATTATTATTATTTTGGTCTTTTTGAGACAGGGTCTCTTTGTAGCCCCAGCTAGCCCGGAACTCACTATGTAGAGCAGGCTGGCCTTGATCTCACAGAGACCTCCTGCCTCTGACTTCTGAGTGCTGGGATTAAAGGCATGTACCACTACATCTGACTCGTGGTCTGGTTTTATACTGTTTTTGTTTTTTTTCTTAACGTCTGACCTTCAGGGTTCAGCAGAGAACAACATTGTAATGGGGACCCATCAAATGTTGTGGTAGTAAATAAAAAGCAAAGTAGTATTTTGTCTTGGATGGCGGATGGGGGACAGACTCCATATAAAGGATTCCTACTTTTTCTAAGACCTTGGCTGAGTTGCTTGCTCTGTCTCCCCGTCTTGACCCCAGTAGCCGTGTCTGCCATTCGCTGCCTGGGACATCTGAGTTGACTGCCAAGTCAGAAGATCAAAGAAATTTGATGAAAGCACACGGGAATGGAAATGACATCATATGAGATTTGAGGCTGGGGAGGCTGTACTGAGAGGCGTCATCACTGTCCCTTTTAGGAGAACTAACCTGAACACTAGCACTCCTGGAGCAATGAAAAACAAAACAAAGGTAATTGTCTACTATGTCAAGAATTGCTTCCCTGAGTGCTTTGAAAAAGAGGTTAATTATCTTCATAGATAAATAAATATCAGGCTTATGGGGGGATTTAATAATGTTTAATCTGTAATTATGATGGAATGCTAATGAACTGAAGGAAAGATAGCTGATTGGTCCAGAGGTTTAGTATGGAGATTGCATTGTGGGATAGCACAGTGGGCTGGCCGGTCCCTGCATGACTGATGTCCAGATAGCTCTTAAAGGGCCACTGTTTCCTATTTAATTGAGGTGATACCAGAGGGCTTGGCAAAGCTTTAAGGGCTCTAAGTCTGCTTTGGGAGGTGTCTTTGCCAGGCCTCTCAGTTTTTCTGCTTCAGTTCCATTATTCAATAACTGAGAGACCCAGGAAAGGTCACATAAACCTTGACAAAACTCATCAAGACAGTAAGATAATGACATCTCTATTGCCTAAGTCATGGCATTTACTAGAATCAAATATAAACATACTTATAACCTGGTCTGTAGAGAACCATCATTCATCTCTCTGTTTCGTGAGATGAGTCATGGATGTGATGTGACCAACTGCCTCACATTCTTCCTGCTACAACCTAAGCTTCTGCTTTCACTATCCCTTCCTTCACTATGGTCTGATTCCTTCTTTCTGATGTCCAAGGTCTGTGTGGCGAAGTTTGAAATGCTTGACTTCTACATCCCGATAGGTAGCCCCTAGACAAACTCCTGAGACTCTTCATTTTCCTATCTGGGAAATAGGTGTAATAATGGGCTGTTCTCTTAAGCTATGAGCTGAAAGAAACTCTTCCTTCTCTAAGTCACTTCTCACAAGTATTTTTGTCATGGAAAAGAAATATTGGCTGTTGCTGTGATAAACCTCTCCATGTGGTGTTTAGATCTTCGCGGGAGGAATAGGGAAGATTTTGGAGCTGTGGGCTAGCAAAACCTGAGAATGGTGTAAACAAACTTAATATGCTGTTCTGATAGGCATTTGGAAGACCAGAATGTGGAGAGAAAGGCTTGTAGTAGAGCCCTGGCTCATGAGGTTTCCGCAGAAACACTGAGCTGGGACCTGGGCAGAGGACACTCATGCTGCGTTCTGAAGCAGAATCTGACAGCATTGTTAGAGAGTTCCTTGAGTTTCAAAAGAGGCTTTTGCCCAATATTAGAAATGCTATGATTGTGAAGACTTTTACACATGAAGTATGTGCATTCTGTATTATGAGATGTCCACAAGCCTTTGAGGATCAGGGGTGGAAGTTTATAATTTAATAATGATCTGTTTGGGTGTGAAGTTGATGAAGAGTGGACTTATGATGGTTAACTTTGTTGTCAAGCTGACTGGCTTTAGAATCTCCTGAGGGACATATCTGTGTGTGTCTGTGAGGGTGTTTCCAGAGAGATCTCCTTGAAGAAGGAATGGGGCATGACCATCCTGTCGACTTGGGTCTCAGACTGAATAAAAAGGAGAAAGTAGAAAAAATGTTTTAAAGTTGTAAAATATGATGTTCATGTAGGGACTTACAATATAGTCGTCTCATAGTTGGTTTTCCATTTCATTCTTTCATTGAAGTTTGGCTAAGGTTGAACTTCCAAACAAAATATTGTTAGAAGCCTGGGAGTAAAAGTAGAGGATTTGGCAGATGTAGAAACCCAGCAGTGGTTTTATGGACCTGAACTGAGGTGGGCCTGATTGTTGTTCTAGAGAAGGAAGAGTTATTAACTTCAATTTCTCTCTCTCTCTCTCTCTCTCTCTCTCTCTCTCTCTCTCTCTCTCTCTCTCCCCTCTCTCTCGACAGGGTCTCACTATGGAAACCTAGTTGACCTGGACCTCACTATGTAACTATGTAGACCAGGCTGGCCTCAAACTCATAGAGATTCACCTGGCTCTGCCTCCAAAGTGTTGGAATTATAGGTGTGCACCACACCTTTTCTTGCATTTTTAAAACATTTCCTGCTGCACATTTCATACTTCCCCCACCAGTTCTGCTTTAAATTCAAATCATGTTTCTTTCTATATATTTAACTATATACCAGGCATGAAGGACCATAAAGTGTTCAAAGCGTCATGACAAAAATGGGGTGCCATACAGATCATTATAATCCAAGAGACCACAGAGAAATAACAAGAGTAGCCTGTGACTATGTGGAAGGTGAGAAATGACATTGACTTAGGAGATCAACACATGACTCATGAAATGTCTCTCTCTCTCTCTCTCTCTCTCTCTCTCTCTCTCTCTCTCTCTCTCTCTCTTTCTCTGTCATCTTGTGATTTTTGGATAAAGTCTCCTTGATAAGGAATCAGGCCTCCCAAGTTCCTCCAGAGCTTACAGGCCAGAGTAGAGAAGTTTCCTTAGCAACCTTTCTTTTTCAGAGGCAATGGCGATGGTCTGATTCCTTCTTTTTCACGTCCAAGGTCTGTGTGGCTAAGTTTGAGATGCTTGACTTCAGTGTCCTGATGGGTAGTCCCTAGGCAAACCCCTTAGACTCTTCATTTTTCCATCTGGGAAATACGTGTAATAATATTTACTTCAAAAGAATTTTGTAACATTTAATTGATGTTTGCAAAACCTTCTGAGATCTGCAGATGAAAGGCCTTGGAGAAGAACACAACACGGTTATTAAAGAGACATTAACGCTTTTGTCAGCTGTTGGGAGCAATGTGTTTGTCCTACCCGTGCCCTTGTGGAAACCACTGGACTGCATTTCCAGATGCAAAGCATTCATTCTTACAGGAAGAGACATGTGTTTCTTGATCTCCTAGCCACCTTCTTGGACTTCCTCAATTTGACATCATCCCTAGACCACCCTTCCTCCTTGCCTTTTCCACTTTTGAGGCTGCAGATTTGCAGCCTGGTCAACGGTCTACCTGAGTGTTCCTTGGAGCCTGGTCTGAGTGAGAAGAAGCTCGACCATTAGTAGTAAGTCTCTTGAATTCAAAGATTCATTACTTTCTGCTTCTTTAACTATGGTAGAAATATTATGCTGACCCTTAGCTATCGGAGACAACATCTTCATATAGATCCCTTGTCTGGAACTTAATATTCCATCTCTCCATTCTGAAAATTAGACAAATGCTCTGTTTCCTTGTTCTGTAGTGGGAAGAACGGAAACCTAGCGTTTATCATGGATTCATTTCTCTCAGCCTTTCCTTTCTTTTACATGGCTCAAGTATAAAATGGAGATAATATTTGTGCTAATTTTCTCAAATGGATGTCTTGAGGGTGGGTAGCACAGCTGTGAGGCAGAAGACTATCACGATGCAGAAATCTCGATGCAGAAATCTCGATGCAGAAGTCAGCCAGTACAGCCAGTGCTATAGATAGGTGCAGAGTGAGAGTTAGTGTACTAGGTAACAGCATCGCCACCCCCCATTTTCAAATGTACTACAAAAATCTAATTTGCAAACTTCTGTCTGTTGATCATCTGGCTCCTGGACACCTGTAGCCTAGGGGAACTCACTCCCTACTCCTGCTGTCTGCATTGTGTTTTTGAAGTTTCTCATTGATTCAAAATCTTTCCTTTTGTGGAAACATCCATTTCTCCAACTTCCAGAACTGCCTTATAATTCTTGTCCCTTCTTCCTACAATGGTCTTTCTGATTTGTGAAAGCAATGATTCGGTCTTGTATTCTCGCTTTACTCTATCTCCATGAGGTAGTATCCAACAATGGGGGAAGCAGACTCCAGAGCCGCAGCAGAGTGGGTGGGAAGGGCTGGATCTGTGTGTTCTCAAGGATACAAAGAACAGCATGTCTGGAACATGTTTTATCATTTAGATGAGAGTCAGCTATCCCAGCACCCAATGCTGCAAGTGCCTCAGACACAGCTGGAATAAATACTGGGATGAGTAAGTGTAGTGAAAGCTTTGTTGTTTATAAGAGAAAAAAAAAAAAAGCCTATCCACCGGCATGGTGGCGCACGCCTTTAATCCCAGCACTTGAGAGGCAGAGGCAGGTGTATCTCTATGAGTTCAAGGCCAGCTTTGTCTACATAATGAGCTCTAGGACAGCTAAGACTAAAGGGATACCCTGTCTCAAAAATACCAAAAAAAAAAAGAGACATTTTTTCACATAAATTTTTAAATGGATTTTTGTGTATTTTATATATAACATCTCAATCAGTCTTAATCACCTTTATACCACTTTCTTCACCAGCCAACACCCTCCCACACAGCTCCCCTCACCCCCGACACTAGAATTCATATAGTCTGTCATTTGTGTTAAGATCTATTGTGCCAAATTAATCTCCCTGGTAAGTTCATCCACTGAGCTCTAGTCAGCCTATCCAGAGTCCCTGGCTTTAAGAAGACCAGCTCTTCCTCACCCAGCAGTAATCAGCTGCCAATATTTCTTCAGCTAAGACTGGGATCTGCTGCCCATTTCCCCAGTTCCGTGCTTGGTTTGTGTCTGGTTTAGCTTGTACGGGTCTTGTGCATGCTGACAACATTGCTGTAGGTTCATATGAGCAGGGTCACAGGAGCTTGTAGGATTCTATTTCCATATGGCTATGCTCTTACAATCTTTCTGCCCTGTCTTCTGCAGGGGTTCCTGAGCCCTGGCTGAGTAAAGCTGAATATAGGAGATCTGTCCGTGGACCCACACTCGACAGACTCCTAGTCTCCACAAATTGGCCATTTATGACCTTTTGAGTTTCTGGCCCCCTGTTGCATGGAGGAGCTTCCTTAATGAGAGTTAAGAGATGAATTAGTGTCTTCTTGGCCCCTTGTTCTATGTCACATGAGCCTCAGGTTGCATTGTTATTGCTGTACTTCTCTCTCTCTCTCTCTCTCTCTCTCTCTCTCTCTCTCTCTCTCTTTGGTCTTTTTGAGAGAGGGTCTCCCTGTATCCCTAGCTGGCCTGGAACTCGCTCTGTAGACCAGGCTGGCCTTGAGCTTACCGAGATCTGTCTGCTTCTGCCTCCTAGGATTAAAGGCGTGTGCTACCATGCCCAGCTTACTTTTCTCTTTTATATATAAAACAATTTACTTTATTCAGCAATAATGATACATTTTAGAATTATAATATACAATTAGGAAAAGCAGATTTTCTGGCATGTAACTCTTTTGAGTTTTACAATAATCAATATTTCCAGGTATTCTTAGAAATTACAAATTATGATTATTTAAAAATAACAGTCTTCATATTTCATTTTTTGAATAGCTAAAGTTCTTGTTTAAAGAACAAAGCACAGTAGTAATTGCAGAGAACTACAGTGTACATAAATACTCAAATAATGTAAAATATAATTTAAAAATTAGATCTCACAGCAAAGCCACAGTGCCTTGTGGAATCACACCAGACACTGCCCATCTAAGGACTTATTTTGAATTAAAAATATGTTGTATCTTGAGAGAGAATTCAAAGGACTTACACGAAGTGTACTATATATGTATGAACTCATTTGTGTGCTTTCTAATTCCTCTTTCTTGTTCTTTCTAACTGTTATACTATACCAACACATATATTAGCTCACATATATACATGTATTTCTTATAATCTGGGATCCATGTATGAGGGAGAAATGTATTTTTTTCTTTCTGAGATTGGGTTGACCTTGCTTAATATTTATTATACATTCTAAGTCCATCCATTTTCCTGTGAATTTTGTGATTTTATTTTTCCTTAGAGCTGCCTAATATTCCATTTTCTATATGTACCAGATTTTCATTATCAATTCCTCAGTTGATGAACAACTAGGTTGGTTTGATTTCCTTGCTGCAGTGGATACAGCTGCATCAAACATGGGGTGCAAACATCTGTATGGGAGGCTTTGGACTTCTCTGAGTATATATCCAGGAGTGAAATATCTGGATCAGATGGTAGTTCTATTTTTAATTTCTTGAGGAACTTCCAAACTGATTTCCATAATGGATGTTTCCATTTGTGTACCCACCAGCAGGGAATAATGGCTCTCCTTTCTCAACATCCTCTCCAACATTTGTTGTCAGATTTCTTGATGATAGCCATTGTGACTGGGGTGACATGGTATCCTGAAGTAGTTTTAATTTGCATTTTCCTGACTAATGGGGGATATTGAGCTCCTTTAAAAGCAGTTATTGGGCCATTTTCATTTCTTTTTAAAAACTCCTATTCAATTCATTAGCCATTTGTTGATCAGCATTTATTTCCTTGATATTTAATGTCAACAGGTCTTTGTAAAGTCCAGATATTATCTCCTTGTCTGAGGTATAAGCAGTAAAGATTGTCTCCATTTTGTGGGCCCTCTGTGGACTCTGCTAATCATTTCTTCTGCTGTGCAGAAAGTTTTTAATTTCATGTAATCTCATCTGTTGATGCTTGGGCCTAGATCCTGTGCTACTGATATTCTGTCCAGGAAAGTCTTGCTCATCATAATGTCTTGAAAAGCATTGCCTATGTTTTTTTTTTTTTTCTAGAGGTTTCAGCATTTAAGTTTTTAAATTAAGATCCTTACTCCATTTCTAATTGATTTTTGCACAAGATGAAGGTTGTAAATTGGCTGGGTGTAGTGGCTCATGCCTTTAGACCCAGCACTTGGGAGTCAGAGGCATGTGGATCTCTGTGAGTTCAAGGCCAGCCCGGTCTACATAGTGAATTCCAGGCCAACTGGGGCTACAGGGAGACCCTGTCTCAAAAAACAATCAAACAAACAAAAAACAACAAAAAAGAAAGATGTAAATCTAATTTACATTATTCTATAGGAGTATATACAGTTTTGCCAGCTCCATTTGTGGAACAGATTATCTTTTTCCAATGCATGCTTTTGCCTTCTCTGTCAAGAATTAGGTGGGCATAGCTTTGTTGTTTTATTTTTGATTCCTCTATTCTGTTCCCTTGGTCTACCTGTAGGTTTTTGTGTGAACAAGTCTTTCCATTCATTTGGGTGACTGATAACAAATGTCTTTGCTGGATGGTGTCATAAGAGTGTGTTTAATTTTGTAAGAAATTTCTGAACTGTCTTCCAGCCTCTCTTTTATTTTGCATTCCCACCCAGCAGTGAATAGACGCTTCTATTTTCCTGTATCCTCGTCAGCATTTGCTGTTGTCGGTGTTTTGAGTTCTTTGTATTATAACAGGTGTGGAGCGATAGCTCACTGTTGCCTTAACTTGCAGTTCTCTAATGGCATATGGCACCCTGCATCCTTTCATATGCTTATTTATACCATCTGTTTATCTTCTTCCATGGGGTATCTGTTCAGAGATTTTGCTCCTGTTTAATTGGGTTGTTTTCATACTGTTGAATTTTAAGAGTTCTTTATATGTTTGGATGCCAGTTCATCATACATGTGTTTTGCAAATATTTTCTCCCCAACCTGTGGCTTGTATTCTCATTCTTTTGGCAGTGTCTTTAACAGAGTAGAGCTTTTGAACTTTAATGATGTACAAATTATCCATTCTTTCAGGAGTTAATGCTCTTGTAATTTTTGATAAGACATCATCATCAAGGTCACGGTCATCAGGACATTCTCATAGGTTACCTCCAAAGAAGTTTAGTTTTGTGTTTTGCATTGAGCTCTGTGTGTATCTTTGTTTAAAAAATATTATCATCCTCTAATAAGTTATCTTTATATCTTTATCAAATACTTCATCCCTTTCTGGAGGCATATTTCTGGCCTTTGTGTGTGTGATGTTCTTTTCATTCATTTTAGTCTATTTTTTCTGCCAGTACTAAATTCCCTTGGTTACTGTATAGTAAGTCTGGGAGTTCCATAGTGTAATGATTGTACTTCTCCTCTTTTCTTTATTATTGTGTCAGCTATCATGAATGTTTTTTCTTGCCTTTTTCTATAAACTTTAGAATCATCTTATTCATATCCACCAAATAAGTTGCTGAGATTTTTGTTTGTTTGTTTGTTTGTTTGTTTGGGACAAGGTCTTACTATATAGTCCAGGCTAGCCTCATAAGTTGTGATTTGTGATTCACTTAGCTTAGCCTCATAAGTTGTGGGATTACAGGTGTGTCCCACCATGCCCAGCCCATTGCTGGGATTTTGATTGGTGTATTGGATCTTTAGATCAAAATGAGAAGAACTGACATCTTCATAATACTAAATTTTTCTATTCACGTACATGAATATCTTTCCATTTATTTGGCTCATCTGTAGTGTGTATGAGTGTGTATGTGCATTTGTGTGTGTGTGTGTATATGTGTGTGCATATGAAGGTCAGAGGTTGATGTTGGCTGTCTTTATTGCTCTTCAACTTATTTTTTTGAGACAGGGTCTGTCACTTAACCTGGAGTTATGGATTGGCTTCAATAACTGGCCAACAACCCAGGGAGTCTCCTTTGTCCAACTTTTCAGTTCTGGGATTAGAGTTACATATCCCTTTGCCTAGGTTTTATGTAGATGCTGTGGATCTGAACACAGGTCTTCATGCTCATGTGCTTTACCAGCTGAGCCATCCCAGAAGTTCCTGGGTTATCTTTGATTTCTTCCACCAGAGGGGCTGGAGTGATGGCCTAGCGGTTAAGAGCGACGACCGCTCTTGCAGAGGACCCGGGTTCGATCCCCAGCACCCACATGGCGGCTAAGAACCGTCTGTGACTCCGGTTCCAGGAGAACTCCAGTTCCAGGGGAATCCGAGACCGTTTTCTGACCTCCGCGGCATCGCACGACATGGGTGCGCAGACCTGCATGCAGACAATACATTCATACACATAAAAATAAATAAATAAATAAAAATTAAAAAAAAATTTTTGATTTCTTCCACCAGAGATTTATCGTTTTATCTCATAAAAATGATGTGCCCACTTTATTGGGTCTATACTTAAATTATTTTTATGTGCTAATGTAAATGATCATTAAAATTTTAGAAATAAAAATAACATTTAGCTGGGCGTGGTGGCGCATGCCTTTAATCCTAGCACTTGGGAGGCAGAGGCAGGCGGATCTTTGTGAGTTCAAGGCCAGCCTGGTCTACAGAGTGAGTTCCAGGACAGCTGGGGCTACGGGGAGACCCTGATTCGAAAAGACAAAAAAAAAAATGACATTTAGTGGAAGGCCCATGATAATGTTCGGGCTAAAATGTAGCTTATTAATCTAGGATATAAGAAACAGTTGGGGCTGGAGAGATGGCCTAGCGGTTGGGAGCGCCGACGCTCTTGCAGAGGACCCGGGTTCGATCCCCAGCACCCACATGGTGGCCGAGAGCCGTCTGAAACTCCAATTCCAGGAGAACTCCAGTTCCAGGGGAATCCGACACCCTCTTCTGACCTCCACGGCATTGCACGACATGGATGCACAGACTTGCATGCAGACAGTACATTCATACACATACAGAAATAAATAAAATTAATATAAAAAAAAGAAACAGTTAATCACATGTCATTGAACATGGAAGCAACTAATTGTATGGCTCTGAGTGCTTGATGCCAGCAGGTATCTAATGATGTGTGTGGTGGCTGGAGTGAGGAATGTCCCCTGTGGGCTCCAGGTATTTGAACATTTTATCCCCAATTGGTGGTGTTGCTTTGGAGGTTTAGGAGACATAGCCTCACTGGAGGAAGCAGGTCACTGGAGGCGGATTTGATGTGCTCCCTTTTGAGTTTGTCTTCCCCTGCTTCTGTGCATGCTCAAAGGCGTGAACCTTCAGCTTTCTGCTCCAGCTACATCCTAGAACAGCCAAGCCTAGAACAGTAAGTCAAACTCTTTCTTCTAGAAATCTTCTTGGGCATGGCATTTTATCATATAAACAGAAAAGCGACTGACACAATGTTACTGTGTCAGTGTCATGGCACACTGAAAGGAGAAATGCCACTGTACACTAGACTCTAAGAAGGAAAGAACTTTGCTTATGTCAAAGAGTTGTAAAGTCTTCTCCCTTGCTATACCTCTCACTGACAGAAAGTAACCGGCTACACAAAGAACACTGTGTCTAGAAAGACACAGTGTTTTTTTTTTTTAAACTTTTTTTTTTAAATTTTATTTATTTTCGTATGCGTATGAATGTACTGTCTGCATGCAGGTCCGTGCACCCTTGTCGTGCAATGCCGCGGAGGTCAGAAGAGGGTCTCGGACTCCCCTGGAACTGGAGTTCTCCTGGAATTGGAGTTACAGATGGTTCTCAGCCGCCATGTGGGTGCCGGGGACTGAACCCGGGTCCTCTGCACGAGCAGTCGGCGCTCTCAACCGCTAGGCTATCTCTCCAGCCCCCTACTTTGCTCTTAAGATAAAGGAAGACTTTTTAGTTTACAGGCCTATGATGGTCTGAGCTCTATCCACCTCTTGAACTACACGCTGTCTTCTTGATCTGGTGGCCACAGTGGTCTCACACATCTTTGCTAAGTTCTCCCATATGGCCTTTGCATACAATTTTTTTCCTGAATTCTCCAATGCTAATGGATGTATAACATACTTGATCCTCTTGGGCCAGACCTCTCTGAGCACTACATATCTCTGAGTGCTTGTTGTTTTACATGATGCATTCATTTATGTGCTTAGCTGATGACAGACTTTTAAGTTTCAGGATGGCAGATATCATGTCTCTTTTGCTCACCACTATGGTCGTAAGGGTCATAATTTCTGAGGCAAAGAAGGACCCCGAGAGAGAAGAACAGTAGTAGACAGGTGTTACCAAGGGAAAATGGGTAAAATGAGGGTATCTAAATGGGAGGGGGAGAGGGAAAATTGTTCAAGGAACTATGGGGATAAAGGAGAAGTAGCTCAAGAGAAGGGTTATAGGAGAGAGGTATTATCAAAGGGGAAATGGGGATACTTTAACTGGGAAGGGAGGGAGGCAGGGCTATACAGGGAATGAGAGAAGAGAGATAATTAATGCCTAGCTGCTGTAAAAAACCAGAGGGAAATTTACTACTTTAAAACCATATGGGCCAGGCATGGTGGCGCATGCCTTTAATCCCAGCACTCGGGAGGCAGAGGCAGGCAGATCTCTGTGAGTTCAAGGCCAGCCTGATCTACAGAGTGAGCTCCAGGCCAGCTGGGACTAAAGGGGACCCTGTCTCAAAAAATACCCCCCAGAAAAACATATGGAAAAATTATACATGTGACATCTCTACATGAGTACACGTGTATTGCTGAAGGCCACATAACAAGAAATATTGCCAGACAGGAGATACCGACCTTCAAGGTATTGGCCAGGGTAGTCCAAGAGACTCCCCAAATGACCCAGGCTATTGCCACGGCCCTTGAGGGCCTCCCAGAACCTGAAGGTAAAAGCTTATTGATGAAGACAAGACATATTTTTGGGTAGAAGACTTGGAGCAATGGAGCTGGAACTGACCTGGAAGCCTCCTCCCCGAAGGGTAGCTCTCCCATTCTTGGAGAACGCTGTGCAAGCTGCTAAGGGAGAACATCAATGTATGGCCCAACCCCAGGTTCAAGGCCTTGGGCCACAACAATGACTGACACAGCAACTATATTGGGGTAGTAGTGGCACTTTTATCTGGGGGGGGGTGGTGATCAACAGCTACCTAATTGGACATAAAACCCACTCAATGAGAGGGAACTCATGTGTGGTACTGTAAACAGCTAAATACAGGTGGTTGGAGAGGTTATAGAAGTAAAAACTCCATAGCTGTCACATCCATAGACAACTGTAATTTCTTAGTATGTGATAAATATGGATCCTTATATTTACAGGCAAGTATGCCAGCCACCTCTCATCAAAGAAGCTTCTTTTGCAACAGAGACTTTTACAAAGTTCCACAACTGGTCACACACAGACATTGTCTCTGTGAAATGCTCAACCCTAAATGACGCCTTGGTGATGGAACTTCTTCACCTAAAGCTTGTGGAACAAGGGGTAGAGAGAGTTTTTTTTTTATATTTTTATTGAAGTTTTGTGCATCTCATACATCATTGCTCATTCCAAATTAGACTCATTTCCCTTTCCATGTCCCCATCCCACCCGAGTTCATGCATTCTGCCATACATGTCTTGTATCTTTTCCTGAGTCTTTTTAAAGTTTTTCAAAGCAGAGGATTACTGTTTTGGGGAAAACTTTACTGTTTCAGTGGGTTCTTTGTCCTACTTCTTTCATTGTTGTTGTTCCCTCCAATTTGTATTGCTTCAACATATGCATATATATATATATATATATATATATATATATTTCACACCTATACTACCATTATGTAGCCTGAAAATAAACTGTATGTTATTTCCAAATCATATTTTGGGATTCATATTTTTCCCTTTTAATTTTATATTACTCTAAAATATGCATACATACCCTCCACCCATATATCAAAATTATAAAGTCTGAAAATAAGTGATATGTTAATTCTAGAACCTGTTAAGGGATTCACATTATAAGAGCACAGTTGCTTTCAGATAAAGAGAAATATAACAGCAATGTTTAGTTTGCCTTACAACTAGGTACTTGGTGCTAGCATCCACAGATGAGGGATACCATTCATCATTTGTTTTTCTGGGACTGTGCTACTTCACTTAGCATAATATCTTCTAGTTCCATCCATTTACCTGGAAGGTTCATGATATCATCTTTCTTTATCACTGCATAGAACTCCATTGTGTAGATGTACCACATTTTCTCTATCCACTTGTCAGTTGAGGGGCACTTGGGTTGGTTCCAGCTCTTCGCTATTGTGAAGAGAGCTGCAGTAACACAACTTTTAACTCATCAGTGAAATTCCCTCATGTGACAGAGGGCAATGAACACAAAGGGCCACAAATGGCCAACGCATAGAGAATAAGGGCCTTCAGAGTGTGGGTCCATGGATGGGACTCTCATATTAAACTCCCACCCAGGGTTCAGGGACTATTGAGGAATAATGGGGAGGGGGAGTGTAAGAGCCAGGGGAGGAGGTGCATGACCACATGAATACAAAGTCTGACAGCCTCCTGGGATCTTGTGCATATGAATTGCAGCAGTGGTGTCAGCATGCACAAGATCCATGCAAACTCAAGAAGACAAAACCCAGCACAGAACTGTGGAAATGGGCAGCAGGCCCCAACCTTAGCCTAAGAAGTATTGGGCATCAGCTTACTGCTGGGTGAGGAAGAGCTGATATTCTTTAAGGGAGGGACTCTAGATAGGTTGACCAGACCTCAGGGGATGAAACTTGCACTGAGGGACATCTAGGGACAGTAATTTGACTTGATAGGCCTTAACTCCAATGACAGAATGCATAAATTCCAGTGGGGTGCTATGGGAGGGTGTCGATGGGAGAGGGTATAAAGATGATTAGGACGTTCTGTATGGGAGAGACAAAAATTCAATAAAAATTTAAAAATAGATAAAAAAAAATAAAGCTTAAGGCAAGTTCAAGAGAATAGAGTCCATAATTTCTGCAAGGGTGGTGCTGGCATGAGGTGAGACTCTCCATCATCACTTCATGAGGTCCTGGGCAGTAGGGCTGGGTTAAAGGATACACATAGCCCAGGCAGAGAGAGAAGTCACAAATGTCTCCAACTTTATCACATAACTTATTAAAATACCATCATGGCTTCAATTAAGACAAGGGACAGGGAAGGAAGAGTTTTAAAATTTTCACAAGGATAGACTTGAGATGTTGCCAATAAACGCATGAAAAGAAAAGCCTGAGACCCAGCAAAGGAGAAAAATACATGCTTGGAAATCCAAGCACACGAGTGATCATAAGGGTGGAAAACATTACAGCAGCCAAGAAGACACAATAAAGAAAAGATTTCCGAAGAGATTTTCAAAGAAGTGTGTTCATTGTCCATAGGCTTTAATAGGAGGGGATCGAGCTGTATTCAGAAGTATTGCCCAAAGAACATAAGGTTAATTTGAATAGGAAAATAGCATCTGAGAGAGCTTACATTTTATTTTTATTTATTTCTTAAACAGTAACACATTATTTGTTTTATAATTTAAGTATATTCATTGCCCAAAAAAAGAAGGTTGATTGAATATTCTCTAGAATGCATTCCTCACTTTATAGTAGGGGGTTCATGCAATTATTTTGTTGTCCTAAAGACTCTTTTTTTTTTTTTTTTTGGTCGTTTGTTGAGACGAGGCGTCTCCGTAGCCCCAGTGTCCTGGAACTCACTCGTTAGGACCAGGCTGGCCTTGAACTCACAAAGTTCGCCTGCCTCTCCTCCCCAGTGCTAGGATTAAAGGCGTTGCCACCATTTTTGTTTTTTTCTTCTATGTGTATGCATGTACTGTCTGCATGTAGGTTTGTGCAACCGGTGTCGTGCAATGCCGCGGAAGTCGAGGAAAGGATGGGTCGGATTCCCCTGGAGCTAGAGTTCTCCTGGAATTGGAGTTACAGGACGGTTCTCAGCCGCCATGTGGGTGCTGGGGATCGAACCCGGGTCCTCGCAAGACAGTCAACCTCTTAACCACAGAGCCAACTTCTCAGCCCTAAAGACTCTTTTCTATATAAGTTTAAATACCCTTAATCTGAAAATCTGAATTCTGATGTCTCCAATGCCCAAAATTTTTGAGCATCAGTATAATGTCACATGTAGACAATTACACACCTGACTTTGTTTGGCCAGGTCACAGTCAAAACATACGTACACCAGAAATATTGTATACAATTACCTTTTGGCTGTATAAATAAATAAAAATGAAACATTAAAAATTTCCCATTTATTTTTGGTTCTTATCCTCAGGATATCTCACTATGTTGAGTTCAAATTATACCCAAAATCTAAAAAAAAAAATAAATAAAATAAAAACACTTCTTGGGCTAAACTATTTGTTCATGATTAAAGGCCGGGTGCCTTAAAGTGTATTTATATGCCTTAGTACGCTAAATATTACCCTGTATGAGTGACTATGTTATATATATTATATTGTATAGGGGTATAAACATATAAAATGTGTGTGTGTGTGTGTGTTCACACACATCTTCAGCCTAGGTTAACTGTCATTCACACAAACAAATCAATATTCTGCTTTCCATAATACTCGAAACTGAGTCCAAAACTTCCTTCACAGACTATTGTCATAATGAAGCTCTTAACATCTTAGGCAAGCATTAGATTAATTTAAAAAGCTTATTTACGCCTATAATTTAAGCATTTGGGAGACTGAGACAGAAGGACTGTCAGGAGTGTGAGGCTTTCCTGGGCTATATAGTGAGTTCCAGGCCACCCTGGTCTATCCAGTGACACTCTGTTGTGAAAAACCAAAGTCTAGGAAGGTAGCTGTTCTTGTTTACGTACTCCAAGTCCTGGATTTGATCACCTGCACTACAAAACCAAAACAACTACACACAAAGAGCAAACAACAACAAAAGTGGAGCCTGTTAGTCACGTACTCCAGAGTGGAAGCGGGAAGGAAGTGTGTCCATCCCAAGTGAAGTGCAATGCCCAGGGTGGGGTCTCAGGGAGGACTGTAAATTTATCTTATGGCTCAACTCACCCTGTCAGCGTGCCTGTTTTAGCTTGTTTTATTTCTTGGCTGTACAGCCATCGGGGACTTTTTGTCCTGAATGGCTTAGACAGCTCCTGTACATTTTGTTCCCCGTTTCCTATCACTCCCTACTGTCTCACACATGGACAGGAATTTCTTGTGTAGCCACTGTTCTATCCTTTAAATGCATCCCCCTTGTCTGACCTTTGGTTGGGTCCATCTAGTCCTACTTTGGGTCAATGGCTGGCCAAAGAAAAGGACTGCTTTTCACTTTGCTGTTTGGTACAAAGAGTAGTTAAGAGCAGGGCCCTAGCATCCAAGAACTCTCAGTCCAGTCAAGGGTGTGACATGCAAATACAAAGGCTAGAATATTCTGTGCCTGAGTGTTTACAAAGCCACTATGTAGAGAGACTGGATCACAAGCTTCTGACCCCTGTGTCCATGGCTCCGGTCCAGGGACAGTGGATGAGTGGGGGAAGATGTAGCAAACTGGCCTTGCAGGTCGTTATCTTGTCCTTAGTAACACTGTCACTGTTGCTGGGTATCAGTAAGTTACCACGACTTCACCTCTTTGTTTCCACCATAATAAACAGGAAGCGATATTAGAGGCCAACAGGGATGTGGTGACATTTTAAAAACTAATGCTTCTGAGAATGCTTAGTATGGCTCTTCATTTAGAAGAAGCAACCAATTCATGGCAAATCCAAGTCTTGCTTTATAGGGGCATCTATAGAGATCATGGCCGAATGCCTTGGCCTACCTCTCACAGGAAACCTCCGCAGGGGACTGGGCAGTCCTCATCCCTGCCCAGCCATCAGCTGCACAGAACATTTTGTGCCGGCAGCCGGCCTGGCCATGTGACCCCTTGTCTTTCTTGGCTGTTTCCTCTGGCAAGTCATGAATAGTAAGAGGCACCCTCCATAATACTGAGACCTTTTCCCAAAGAGACCAACGGGAAGAATGTTCTATGTGTTTGCAAAGCCAGACCCTCTTCTGGAGCCAATTCTACTGAAGATACAGAGAACAGAATTGTTCTATGTTCTTCAGGTTCCCTCTCCCTGCCCCCCACCCCTTGGTAACTACTGAGACCATGCTTTTTCTATAGTGAATGAAATGCTTACAAGAGTTAGCATTTGACAATCTCCGTGGTCACAGGAAGACAGATTTGGGAAGCGTTGGAGCAGGAAGGCATCTGAACTTACATCCTACTCTCGCCCTTTACATCTAGAGTCTCAAAGAGATAAACCTGGAAGTAGACCTGGCTTCTGCTCTGACCTCATGCTGCCCTTTGTGTGAGGAAAGACATGACTCCCGGTTGCAATATCAAAAGTGATCAAGCCATCAGAGTTAGTCAAGAAGAGCATATGTGCTGGGGAGACCCTTTCCATGCATGTGTGATGAGAAGTCAGGGGACATCTGGTTTGGGGAGTGTTACTGGTATTTACTATCTCTCCTCGAAGCACTCTGCTCTTCTTCCTTTATACTAGCTCCCTTCTGAGACCTCCCTTTTCATCAGGAAACGCTCCAGAGCTGAACTGGGGTCCCTTTAGGATCACATGCAGTAGGGAAGCAGAGACGTTCTCTGTCCCAACCTTCTGTGTAAAAACTGCATGATTCACAATGATTGGGCTTCTTGAGTTGTGTGCCTTACTATGATGCTATAATCAGTTAATTGATGTAGACCTAGGTTACGTGCTTTGTCTGGGAGCTCCGGTGGAGCCCATTCAGACCCTATAGACTGAGGATAAGGAAATGGAGCCGTGTGACCAAAAATGGAAAACATATCCTCTGCTACTTCCTTCATTGTGTCATGGGCTTATCAAATCTATCTTCTTAAATTAGACTGCTTTTCTTTCCATCAGCACAATTAAGACAGTAGAAATTCACTAGGAAGAACATTCTTCTGGTTGAAGCAGAAGGCTTAGACTGAGGTAACATGATAGCCCACTGTTGTTGACCATACCAGGGTCTTCTTCACAATGTGCAACTATTAAATTAAATTTTAAGAAGCTATTCATGGTAGTACAGGCCTCTAATGACCAATCTCTGGAGGCTCTGCAGGACTGCTGTAAGTTCAAGGCCAGCCTGAGATGAGTAGCATTAGGCCAAATGCATAGCAAGACTATGTTAACAAGCAAAAAATAAAACAAAGCAAACAATCATAGATTCATGAGACAACCGAAGCAAACTTAAAAGCTGAATGTTTTAGACTGCTTAGAAGCTTTGACTAAATATATTGCTACTGGAGAGAGAAGCTGTTGAAGCTGTGAGCAGACTGCTTTGGACCTGGGAATAGCTAACCCTCTTCACCGACCCGCATGTAATCATCTTCTCAGTGCCAGAACTAACCATGCTGAAAGCATTTTCATGGCACCTACATCCAGTTCTGACTGGAGCGTGAAGTGAGACAGTTGAGTAACTTGTTATGAGTCACTCAGTTACTCGGTGCCAGATCTTGGAAGCTAACTTAGGACCTTCAACCCCAATAACTTTTGTCCTTCTGACATATCATTTTTTTGTTTAAACTGGAGAAGCTTCACACTTTAGCATTTTCCATCTTAAAAGCAAGTATCATAAGCAAAATGCAAATTAATGTGAATAACGAATTTTTTAATCAAATTGACAAAAATGTTTAGTGTTATGAATATCAGGTTTTAGCAAGAAGAACAGTTTTTCTGTGTAATATTGGTAGGAATGAAAATTGGTAAATATCTTTGGAGTCAAATCCAGCAGTTACCTTTTAGATGTCTTTTCTGTTTGTTTCTTAATTTTTTAATTTATTTTTGTATGTGTATGAGTGTACTGTCTGCATGTAGGCTTGTGCACCCGTGTCGTGCAATGCCGCGGAGGTCAAAAGAGGGTCTTGGATTCCCCTGGAACTGGAGTTCTCCTAGAATTGGAGTTACAGATGGTTCTTAGCCACCATGTGGGTGCTGGGGATAGAACCCGGGTCCTCTGCAAGAGCAGTCAGTGCTCTTAACCGCTAGGCTATCTCTCCAGCCCCCAAAATTGGTAAATATCTTTAGAGTCAAATCCAGCAGTTACCTTTTAGATGTCTTTTCTGTTTGTTTCTAAAGAGGCACATATAAAGCCATTCAGCATAGAATTGTTTATGATAAAGAAAAATAGAGCTCATCTAAGGGCCCACTCATAGGGGATTGGTCTACAGGGACTGATGCACTGATATTACAGAATATCAAGCCTCACTTCAGGGCTATAGTACATTCATGGAAGCCAAGACAGCTAGGTCTCCACCATGTGCTAAGCTAAAAGAATTGTGGAACAATTATTCGGCATTAGACTATTTTTGTAAAGAATAAATTATAGTCTTTTTACATGAGTTCTTATTTTAATTTTGGGCATTAATGGGCAAAAATGTAATTGTATACATTTATTTGAAACACAGTACTTGGTGACCAGTTCAAGGTAGTTAATATTAATTTCTTAATCTTAAAATGTGCTTAATATGCAAAAATTTTACATACTTATGTGATAAAGCATGTTTTGTTTTGTTTTTTTTTTTTGGTCTTTGTGAGACAGGGTTTCCCTGTAGCTCCAGCTGTCCTGGAACTTACTCTGTAGACCAGGCTGGCCTTGAACTCGAAAAGATCCACCTTCCTCTGCCTCCCAAGTGCTAGGATTAAAGGCGTGTGCCACCACGCCCGGCAAGCATGTTATTTTTATACATGTGTACATAGAGGCTGAGTAGTGAAGATAATCAATTCTTCCATGTCCTCATCACTACTGTGTGTGTGAACACTTTATGCTCCTGTTTCCTAATTATTCACAAAATATATAAAAGGTTTCTGTGAACTCTAGTCACTCACTGTGCTATAGGATTCCAGAACTGACACATCTATGTTTTTAAAAATATTTAATGATTTGAGAATTTCATTCAATGTATTTTGTAGCTAGAACCTCTCCCCCCTCTCTACCCCAACATTATTACCCTATGTTTTTTTGTTTTGTTTTGTTTTTGTTTTTTGGTCTTTTTCGAGACAGGGTCTCCCTGTAGCCCCAGCTGGCCTGAAACTTGCTCTGTAGACCAGGCTGACCCTGAACTCACAAAGATCCGCCTGCCTCTGCCTCCCAAGTGCTAGGATTAAAGGAGTGTGCCACCACGCCCGGCCTACCCTATGTTTTTATACCTATTAACCAACCTTCCCTCTATTTTATCTCCATACCAACTTCTAAACGTTTAGTTCTATTATACTGTATTTTTTTTGCATCTGCCTATAAGAGAAATAATGACACATTTGTATTTCTGTGTTTGACTTATTTCACTTAATATTATGTCCTCTGGGTTCAACCATTTTGCTGCTGCTGATAGGATATCTCTCCCCTCACCTTTTTTTTTTTTTTTTTTTTTTTCTGGGTTTTTTTTTTTTTTTTTGTTTTCACAGGGTCTGTAGCCCCAGCCGTCTGGAACGCACTTGTAGACCAGGCTGGCCTTGAACTCACAAAGATCCGCTTGCCTCTGCCTCCAGAGTGCTAGGATTAATGGCATGCACCACCACACCTGGCTAGGATATCCCTTTTAATAACACTAGAGGTGGGGTCTGAGAGATGGGTCAGAGGATTTGGAATTGGGGAGAAAATGAGAGAGAATAGAATTGGGGTTGAGATGGACTTCCTCTTTCTTGGGGGGGGTGTCTTTTTGAGACAGGGTCTCCTTATAGCCCCAGTTGGCCTGGAACTCACTCTGTAGACCAGGCTGGCCTTGTACTCACAGAGATCCACCTGCCTCTGCCTCCCAAGTGCTAAGATTAAAGGCGAGCACCACCATGCCTGGCTCACATAGCTTCTTAAAACATAGGTCACCGTCCCCAAAGGCTCAAGGTAGATTGAGGAAGAGGCAGCAGGTAGAAAAAACTTAAGAGTCAGGGCTTTGGCATGCTGTCCTCTGGACCTGACAAGGCTGGCGTACATGTGAACACAGGGTAGCAGCCATGATTATCTACACGAGACCCGCACAAGATGAAGCCAGTTAAAAATTCCAGCATGAAGCCGGGCGTGGTGGCGAATGCCTTTAATCCTAGCACTTGGGAGGCAGAGGCAGGCAGATCTTTGTGAGTTCAAGGCCAGCCTGGTCTACAGAGTGAGTTCCAGGACAGCTGGGGCTACAGGGAGACCCTGTCTCGAAAAGACCACCCCCCCAAAAAAATTCCAGCATGGATATGGGGAGGGGGCTCCTGAGGCCCCACCCTAGCTGCAGAGCTTTTGCAGTTAATGACTGCTAGGGGAGGGAGAGCGCCTTTTCCTGAGGTGTGTGGGCATCAGTAGGGTCCCAGTTTCCCAGTGGATGGCCCCATGTCCACGCACATATGCGAAGCGCTACCTGGATTCAGTGGGTTATGAAAAAATTATAAAAGGAAGACAGGATGTTGGGAGAGAGATGAGACTGGGATGGGGGGGGGGTTGTTCCTGGAGGGAGTTGCAGGGAGGATAGGGTGGCTATGAACAGTATACATGCATGAAATTTTCAAAAGACTAAATAATGGTCCAAAATCTGGGGGCAGTTATTGGATATGGGGTGAAGAATTTGACAACAGTAAAATGCTTCTGAACATACGAGTGCCCAAATTAATTGACAATCAATCCATTAGGATTTCAGGGCGTTTCTGGCAGTTCTCCCCCATGTTGTTTCCTGTGAGTTCACTGCAGCTTGGCTTCAGACACTTCCTTTGCATCCTGGGAGCCAACAGCATACAGTGGACACTGTCTGATGGACCTCTGCTCAGATTTGAGACTCTGATGCTACAAATTGCAGGGATTTTACTGTAGTAGATAGTTAATTGCTATCATAGAAACATAACGATTTAATACTTGAAAATAAAGACTTTAACATTTTCCTACTGTGGTTCCTCAGCACGTACCAAGTTACCGAATCTTTGGATTGTATCATGTTGTAATGTTTATTTTTTAAAAATTGCTTTTTTGACTATTTCATAAAAATCATTAAAGACTTTTAGCATGGCATAAGGATATGGAATTTCTAACAACTTCTGAAATGGCCTTAAATATATTTCTACTATTTTGTACTTTGTGTTTACATGGTGTGGTGGTTTGAATGTGTGTCCCCCATAGGCTCTAGGTATTCAGACATGTGTCTCCAGTTGGTGGTGCTGTTTCTGGAGGTCTTAGAAGGTGTGGCCATGCTGGGGGAAGTGTGTCACTGGGGGCGGGCTTAGTGAGCTTGACAAGCCTCGTGCTCTACAGTTGCTTCCTCTCTGCTTCCTGTGCTCTTTGCGAGATGTGACCCTCGGTTTGCTGCTCCGGATCCGGCCACCACGCCTCCCGCCACAATGGACTAATTCCCTGGAACCGCCAATCGTAAGCTCAAATAAACGCTTCCTTTTATAAGTTCCTTGGTCTGGTGTTTTATCACAGCAACAGAAAACTGACTAATACACATGGACTGGTATTCTCAGCATCGATGACCGTGAAATAAAATATTGATCAATTCTGAAAAAAAATTGAAGATGTTCTGTGTGCTACAGTATCAAATATTCAGCCAAAATTTCATTCTAGTTTTTCTTTTATATTTTATTTTATTATTTTTTTAATTTATTTATTTTGTATGTGTATGAATGTACTGTCTGCAAGCAGGTTTGTGCACCGGTGTCATGCAGTGCCGCAAAGGTCAGAAGAGGATGTCGGATTCCCCTGGAACTAGAGTTGAAGATGGCTCTCAGCCGCCATGTGGATGCTGGGGATCGAACCCAGGTTCTCTGCAAGAGCAGTCGGCTCTCCCAACCGCTAGGCCATCTCTCCAGCCCCTTCTTTTGTATTTTAAACAGGCCTTTCCATGTAGACTTGGCTGGCCTAAAACTTCCTATGTAGACCAGGCTGATCTTAAACACACAGAGAGCCTTTTGCCTCTACCACCCAAGTGCTGGAATTAAAGATGTGTATCATCATATACAGGTGAAATTTAATTTGTATCTAAAAATAAATAGGCATACCATTTCAAATAACTATTTTACAATAAATTTATTATTGATTATAAGTAAATGTTTGATTTGTATACCAATTTAAATAAAAAAATTATAAGTACTAGTGTTTTGCCTGCTTGTATCTAAGTACATTCATGTCCTAAAATGCCTATGGAGGCCTGAAGCTGGGCATCCCCTAGAACCATAGTTACTGACAGTTGTTAGCTGCTATTTGGGTTCTGGGAGCCAAACTCAAGTCCTCTGTAAGAGCGGTCAGTTCTCTTAACCATTGAGCTATTTCTCCAGCTCTGTATACCTATTTTATATACAGGTATACCCAAGGTTTCGTAAAAATTCTTAGGTATAAAAGAATTGAGAGGGGAGAATTTTAAGAAGCCTTTGTTAAGGAGATGTTTGCTTGTAATATTTGAACTTTTCAGAGTATTATAATATTCTATTTATATAATCTAAATATTAAAATGATACATTCTTACTAAGGCATATTAAATAATTTGGATTAAGAAATATTTTCTTGGTAGCTGAATTTAGGGGGGTAAAGAACTCTGATTCTTTTGAGGATTTTCTGCTCAAAGAAAATATTTCCCAAAAGCCTACTCAGTATTATGGCTTTGACCATTTGATGAAAATTTAGATATATAGAATCTTAATGCTGGGAAGAATTTAGAGGTCACTGGTGTCCAAGTACGCAGAAATAGTCCACTGAGGATCAGAGTGCAGTTACCTTCTCATTTCATTTCCAGATGACCTGTGTGAGAGTGGGGTTAGGGTCACATAGCAGGATCCATCTCTCTGTACCCCCCTGCCCCCCACATTAGGCATCAGGGTTACTCTCCTCCTTTCTTGAGAATCAGAGCAGTCAGTGATGATTCTCAAGATAAAAGAACTAGGGAATCTGTCAGCCATGAGAAAAACAATAGAAGGTGATGTTACTGCTCTTGTATCCATTTTTCTAAACTTTGATATATTGAAGAGATTTGCCTAAGGACAAGCGGCTTCAGGACCAGGGCAGCTGGCACTTTGTCTCCCGCATATGGCATATGCTGCGAAGCTGCCTGCCTCCCCCTCCAGGCAGAGTTCTGTGCATTCAGAGGCTCCTCATCTTACCTGGTTCTTCCCTAATGTCTAGCTAGGACTGTGAGCGACTTAGGAAACCTCAGTCCTCGCCTCCCCTTTTCTAAACTAGGCACGTAGGCTATGCTGATGAACTCCTTGTTAGGTTCCAAGAGTCTGTAGCTTTAAGATCAAAGATTCATTTCAACAGCACTCGTCATCCCTAACCAGATGACCCACTCTCCCAGTCCTCCAAAGCTTGGGAAAGTCAACCAGTGAGAAACTCAAGGCTGTCCTTTCATGTGGGGGGAATGAGGAGGTTTTTGTAGAAGCCTTAACTGCAATGACCTTGGCTGATGCAGGCTTGGCTGTAGTGACAAGCTTGTGCATCTGTAGCTTCTCGATTCGGAGGAACTCAAAGGACTTCCCAGACATTATCTCACTGTTCCCATCTTCTTCTTAGGTGCATGGCTGATGACAACCCTCGCCATTCCCTGGCACATCCCACACCAATGGGTTAAGTGGTTTTTCCCACAACCATCTTCTGGCAGAGTCAGGACCAGGACCCTAGTTGCCAGACTTCTGGCCTCTCAAGCTTGCTTGTTACCTCCTGCTGCTTCCAGGATTGATTTTCTGCCTCATGGGGCTGAGAAGATTTACTGTCACTCTTATAACAGCTTGAGACATTTGCTGGGGAGCCCGGGGAAAAGGAGACTCCTCTCTTTCAGGCTCATGAAGTCGCTGATGGATGAATTGATTACAGAGAAATATTTGAGCACAGGGTGACTCATGCTAAAGAGGAATCTGGCAGTGAATCAAGAGACATTTATGAATGTTGGGTTGAAATGTGTGAGATGGTGGGGCCTACTGGCATGGTCTTAGTTTGTCTAGCCAATCATGGGCCCAGTGGGTGCTGTGGCTCACCCTCACCAGCGCGACCTCCTGGTCTTTAGTTGGATTATGTGGCTTATTCTTTGGTTATTTACCAAGTGATAAAATTAACATCATGGAAACCAAGAAAATGGTATAGGCTTGCAGTAAGGAAATCTGGATTTTATTCAAGCATTATGTACGCTGGTCCCATGTGCTGTTAGGAAAGGACTTAATTTCTTTATTCTTTGTTCCCCATTCATAAAAATGGCTAATACCTGTATCATCAGTTTGTTATGTAGAACAAATAAGAGACTATTTTAGGCATTTTTTTTTTTTTTTGTCTTTTTGAGACAGGGTCTCCCTGTAGCCCCAGCTGTCCTGGAACTCACTGTGTAGACCAGGCTGGCCTTGAACTCGCCAAGATCCACCTGCCTCTACCTCTGCCTCCCGAGTGCTAGGATTAAAGGCGTGCGCCACCATGCCCGGCGGGGACTTTATTTTTATATCAGGTAACATGTGAGGTCCTTGGAATGCCGTTACTTTCTTTTCATATAATGACCTGTCTATATTTTTAAAGTTCTGTGCTTGGACTCTGAGTCTTTTCCAGGTATTTCCATTTGACTTATTTTATTTTAGCTTTTCTTTTTTAGAAATAAGTAGGGTATCAGTGGTAAGGAAACCAATCTGAGACAGCTTTATTTAGAAACAAACATACAAGGTATTAAGACTTGCATTTAAAAAATACAAAATTAGATTTGTCCTGAGATGAGGGCAAGACAAGCTGGTTTTGCCTCGAGATCTTCAAGCTGGCCAATTCGACAGCTCCTGTTTAGAAGTAGCGTGGGCGCCTAGGAGCCTCCTTGTCCCTGAACCTCACCCCCATGAGGATCCTTCCTAGTCTGCTGTAGCTGGTCCCCACCCCAGCATCTGCAGGCTGGATAAGAATGCACATGAAAGCCCTTAGCCACTCCCCTATCCTTTCCTCATCCCCAGCAGTGCTCCATACCACCGGGGGTCTGGGGATGACAGATGTGGGCATGAAGAAATGCTTTTCAGATGTATTCCTGAAGAGCAGGATTTGGAGCTAGAGTATGATGTTGGTCAGCTTGCTGTAGTGGAGACGAAATACCTGCCACTAGCAAGTGACAGGAGGAAGGATTTATTTTGGCTCATGGTATCAGACGTCTCAGGCTTTGCTCCCTTTAGTCCTGGGACAATGCAGAAGAACATGACAGTAGGAAGCCTGTGGTAGAGCACAGCTCTAAAAAGTTTTTATCAAAGGAGAGTAAGGGGTGGGGCTGCAGTTCGATCATCATCATCATCATCATTATTATTATTGTTATTGTTATTATTATTATTTTGGTCTTTTTGAGACAAGGTCTCCCTGTAGCCCCATTTATCCTGGAACTCACTCTGTAGACCAGGCTGGCTTTGAGCTCACAGAGATCCACCTGCCTCTGTCTCCTGAGTGCTGGGGTTAAAGGTGTGCACCACCACTCCTGACTCCATTACACTTTTAAAAAGAAGCTCCCTAGTGACCTTTCTTCCTTAAAACCCTACCCCCTAAAATTTCCACCACTTCTTAATAATGTCACCTAGGGGACCAAGACTTCAATATATGGTCTTTTACTGATGTTTGATATCTCAACCACAGCAAATATTACTCATTTCTTTCACCCTGGATCACCCTCTAGTGCTAAGTGGTATAAACCCTGGGGCTGTTGTTACTGGAGTCGTTAAGGGTCAGAGCCTGGGCCCTAATAAACCAGGTTCAGACACTTGCTTTTTTTTTTTTTGTCTTTTCGAGACAGGGTCTCCCTGTAGCTCCAGCTGTCCTGGAACTCACTCTGTAGACCAGGCTGGCCTTGAACTCACAAAGATCCACCTGCCTCTGCCTCCCAAGTGCTAGGATTAAAGGCGTGCGCCACCACGCCCGGCTAAGACACTTGCTTTTAATAAGCCAATTAAACAAAATAAGCAGTAGTGAAATGCAGGAGGAAAAAAAAGATTTATCTAAGCCACGGGGCTGTGATTGGTTCTGGATATCAGGAAGCAGTGAAGAGATGGGGCTGGGAGGAGACAGTAGAGCATTTGTATAGGGAATTGCAGGGTCCTAGGTGCCCAGGTTTTGTTGTGGAAAGGACTGTAGATCCAAGGTGTGCATGGGTCCATGGTCTCACGGACTTCTTATCTGCTGGACAGTTGGGGCCCTGAAGTATGGGTTAGGAACAGTAGTTGTCTGATGCCACCGTTACTTGGCAACCCTTATGCACAGAAAGACTGCTGTTCTTATACAATCTGACCTGCTCTGTGACCTCCTCAGTCCAAGGATCCCGGACAACATAGTGACTGCCTGCTAACTCTTCATTTTAAAGATAGGACTATCAAAGACTAAAGAAGCTAGCTAACCTGCTCAGGTCCCTTACATTGTACTTAAATATCTGTACAAAATCCCCAAGCATTGGGGTAGAGTATGGAGGGACAGAGAGATTTATAACTTGATGTAATGGTGATATCAGGCCAGATCACTTGATTTAATGCATTTGTAATTAGGAATTCCTAGAGGTTAGTGATACAAAGTATAAGAAATGGAGGCAAAGGGGAAAAATTATAACCAACTTCCACTATTAGAAAAAATATTTTTTTCCTTTTGGATATATTGTGCTTACTCAAATGTACTGTTGCAGAACAGAGATTAAAAAAAAATTAATAGCTTTGTTTCCTGTGATCTCTTTATCAGCCAAAGTACAGGACTATAGCTCTGAGTTATTTTAATGGAAAAACTGAAGCTGTATTATCAGGTGATAAGGCTGTGTCAGGTGTTATTTTATTCTCTTATCTTCCTTGTTCAAGGTGAGGTGCTGCAGTCCTGATGGATGAGCTGGGTTAACGCGGCTGCGAAGTTCCCTGAGCCTTGATCGAATTCCACCTTTCAAGATAACTGTGGCAGGTGAGAGAGGCCTTCAGGCCAACTGATTCTGATCACAGAACCAAGCAAAGGCTTTGATGGCTGGGGTCTTTGTCCCAGGACAGGGAACTTCAGGAGCTGTGCAAACTCAGCCACGGCCCAGGTGAGCCTCCCTGCAGAACTTTCGTGACTCCTCCCGGAGAGAGGAGTATATTCGGCAAGCCCTAGCTCATGATCTCTGGTGTTCCTTGTGTGGTGTTTGATAAAGAGGGAAAGATGAGTCATGCCAGTCCCTGCTACCCTTGGGAGCTCACAGCCCAGAGGGCAGTAAGCTTGATCACAAGGGAAGGAGGCTTAGTCACATCCTCCTCTGTGCCTCCAGAGCACTTTGTACCTTTCTGTGCTATGGCTCATGTTACTGTGTGTGATTCTTATTTGTCTGTAAGACTGTGTTCTCCCTATTTGAGTCCACACTTCCCAGGCAGGGACGAAGTCTTAGATGTGGCCTCAGGTGTAGCTTTCAGCACTGCCAAGAAATCATAACTAATATTCGTGAGCTGCATTAGTGTGCAAGAAAATTAATTATCCTCTTTGTTACTCTACGCCTGGTGCATGTTTCACTGTACACCACCTCCAATCAGTCTTGTTACTGATAGCAGAGGTTTCAAAAAGAAGTGGATCACTCATACAAAAGCTCTGCCTTCTCATCCTTTCTGGGTACTAGTGATGGATTAGGACTGACAGGAGGCCAAGAGAAACCCATGGGATGTGGTGATGAATGCTGGCCACCTGTGAGATAGAACAGGCTCTCACTGTCCCACCCCCGTTCTTTCTGAGATAAGGGACAGGCAGCAGGTCGTTCCCCGACTGTAAGTTACCTCATCTGAGCAACTGGAATCATAAAACTCTGACCTGTTTCATGTGGCCATTGAGATAGTCCTATGAAGACAGCTGCGGAGAACTTCAGGGTAAGATAGTGGACTAGAAGCTGCCTCTGTCTGACCTGGTGAAGGAGAGGAGTCAGGGTAAGAAAGACTGGACTGCATTCCAAGGAAAGAGAAGAAACACTTCTGAGTTTCATAAAGCGTTCCTGAAAAGGACAGAGACAAAGACAGATGATGCATAGAACATCACAAGCCAGGCCACACATAGCCCCACTGTGGGGCTCCCTGGTGGGGGAGAAGAAGCAGGTGATCACTCCAAGAGCACATCCTACCATTGTTTCCTCAGGTTTTGAACTTATGGCTACCGGTGATGTCAATGAACATTAATTGTTGTTAAGTATATTTCTATTTCTTTTTTTCATTTTGTGTGTGTGTGTGTGTGTGTGTGTGCATTTGAGATAGGGTCTCCCTGTAGCCTCAGCTGGCCTGGAACTCTCTCTGTAGACTTGAACTCACAGAGATCCGCCTGCCCCTGCCTCCTGAATGCTGGGATTAAAGGCATGCACTACCACACCTGGCAGTATATTTCTATTTCTTATAAAGTTTGATGGGGCTGGCATTACAATAGTTTTTTTTTTCCCTCCCCACTGAGTGGTACTGAGAAATGAGCCCTCAAAAAAAAGGAAGCTCATTCAATAAGAAAATCCCTAAATAAGACTAGATGAGATAGTCAAACCAATCAGCTTGCAAAATCCCATCACAGAAATACAAGAATTATGAGACAGCCAGCCAATGGTCCTCTCACATGAGCATAGCTCGTCAACTACTGGATTAAAACATAATAAAACAGTAAAATACTCAATGAAGACTTCAAATTCTACTAGGAAACATAATAAATGACCTCGAGGAGAACACAAACAGAAATATATATCCAATTTGGGATCTGGAGGATGTCAGCAGCATAGAATGGAAGTCAACAAAATGGATGAGAGAAGTAGCAATGTAGGCTAAACAAAAAAGAAACATGGATGAAAATTCTGAAAGGACAGTACATTAAGAAATTGTCTCAGCAAATTACATGTCCTGGTTAGTTTTATTACGGGGTGTATAAGAAAGGTGGCCAGGTAGAGGAAGCAGGCCAATAAGCAGCATTTCTGTTTCAAGTTCCTGGCTTGAGTTCCTGTCATAGCTTCCCTTGGTGAGGGACTGAAATCTGTAAGATGAAACAAGGCCTTTCCTCCTCAGGTTGCTTGTGGCCACGGTGTTTATCACAGCAACAGAAGAGCAAACTAGGACACTGCACCGTAGATCAAATGGACGTAACACATATCTACAGAAAATCCCATCCGGCAGAAATGGAATACATGTTTTTCTCAGCAGTCTGTGGGAACTCTAAAATAGACCACATTCTAGGTCACAAAGCATGTCTTCATAAATACAAAAAAACAAAGTAATTGCTTGGGTCTCATCAGATCATAGTGGATTAAAGCTAGAAAACAATAGCAAGAGAAACTACAGAAACTATACAAATACACGGAAACTGAACAATATATCCTTGAATGAGCAGTGGTCATTTAAGTAATCAAAATATTCCTAGAATCAAATGACAGTGAAAGCATAACTTGTCAGAATCCTCGGGATATAGTTAATGTAACTCTAAAAGGGACATTTCTAACTGTGATTGCTTACACAAAACAAAATGAAACACATAAACACATGTCTCAAATAAATAACCCAATGATGCAACTCATGATTTTAGAAAAATAAGAATAAGCCAAACCCCAAAGCAGCAGTTAGCAAGTAACAATAAAGATCAGGGCAGAAACAAATGAAATAAAGATGAAAGAAAGAGCACTATAGAGCACTATTGATCAAATAATAAGTAGGTTCCTTAAAAAGATAAACAAGCTGGGCATGGTGGCACATGCCTTTAATCCCAGCACTTTGGAGGCAGAGGCAGGAGGACCTCTGTGAGTTCAAGGCCAGCCTGGTCTACAGAGTGAATTCCAGGACAGCTGGGGCTACAGGGAGACCCTGTCTCAAAAAGACCAAAACAAAACAAAACAAAAACAAAAACAAAAGGTAAACAAGATTTTGAAATCCCCAACAAAACTGGCCAAATTAAATTAAGCCCCCAAATAAAAACTAGAGATGAAAAAGGGGCAGTTACAAAAGAGTCCCTCCAGAGGGTCATTAAGGAATACTTAAAAAAATTCTTGGGGCTGAAGAGATGGCCTAGCTGTTAAGGGCGCTGACTGCTCTTACAGAGGACCCAGGTTCGATTCCCAGCACCCACATGGCGACTGAGAACTGTCTTTAACTCCAGTTCCAGGGGAATCAGACACCCTCTTCTGATCTCTGCAGCATTGCACGACATGGGTGCACAAACCTGCATGCAAACAATACATTCATACACATAAAAAAAATAAAAAAAACTATCACCTTGTGGCAGTTTGAAGGAGAAATGTCCCCCATAGGTACTGAACATGGTCAACGGTGGCTTTTTAGGAACTGTTTCACAGACTAGAAAAAGAAAGAACACTATAAAACTCATTCTATAAAACTGTATAAGACTGTAACAAGGAAAGAAAATAATAGACCAATCTTGATGAATATTCTCAATAAATTCTTGAAATATCCAGCAACACATCCTTAAGAAGATCCTATACCACAATGCAGTCAGTTTTGTCCCTGGAATTCAAGGTTTGTTTAGCATATATGAAAAACAATAAATGTAATAAACACCTATGGACTTAAGAACAGAAATCAAATAATAATCTTGCCAGATGCAGAAAAGGCCTTTGACATAATTTGACAGGATGTTATGATAAAAGACCAGAAAAAATAGAAACACATCTCAAAATAATAACGGATATATATAACATGCATATAGATTATATTACATGAAAGAGAGAAAAATTGAAATAATTTCTCTAAAATCATAGCAAGGCGGTGGTAGCTACTCTCACCATTAATATAAAATATAATGCTAAAAGTCTTAGCTAGAACAATTAAAACAGGAAGAAGAAATACAAGGAATAGAAAGGAAGAAGCCAGAAGTATTCCTATTTGCAGACAACATGGAGATCAGGAGTCCACAGAGTGTAGTTCCATGCACACGTTGTCCATGTTCAGCTTCACGCACCCAGGGACTAGGGAACATTGAAGAAGAGGGGGCAGAAAGATTGTAAGAGCCAGGGAGGTGGTGCAAGACCAAATGGAAGTGACTCCTACAAGCTCCTGAGATCTGCTTCATATGAACCTACAGCATTGGTATTAGCAGGCATGAGACCCATGCAAGCTTAGCTGGACAAAAAAAAAGCTCAGAACTGTAGAGATGGGTAGCAGAGCCCAACCTTGGCTGAGGAAATATTGGCAGCAGATGCCAGCCAGGCGAGGAAGAACTGGTCTTCTTTAGAAAAGTGACTCAGGATAGGCTGACCAGATAGAGCTAAGGGGAAGAGCTGGCACTGAGGAGTGAGTGCAGGAGAATAATTTGGGGCAATGGACTCTAGCACAAATGACAGAAGGTGTGACCTGGGGGGGGCACACTGGGATTGTGCCAAGGGAGAAGCGGGTATAACGATGATTAAGACTGACTAAAAAAGTATGTATGAGACACATAAAAAATTCATAATAATAAAAAAAGATGATAATTACTTTCCCAGAAGACTCTTGGATCTGATAAATGCTTTCATCAAAATAGTGGAATTCAACTTTAGCACACAGAAATTTGTAGCTTTTCTCTATAATAATAATGAAATTGCCAAGAAAGAAATCTTGGTTAAGAGTACTGGCTGTTCTTGCAGAGGACCTGGCTTTGGTTGCCAGCAATAGTCTATATCTCCAGTTCCAGAGGATCCAACACTCTCTTCTGGCCTCTGGCTATTGTGTGGGTGGGTGCAATTACATACATGCAGGCACCAGTCATACTCGTAAAATTAAAGTAAATTAACCCAACAATTTAAATTAAAAAATTAGAAAATAAAATCTATCCACAAGTTTAAAAAATTAAATAAAATTCCTAGGAATAAACCTAACCAGGAAGGTGCAAGATCTCTACAATAAAAGCTTGAAAACTTTGAAGAAGTTGAAAACTTTGAAGAGACACTAGAAGATGCAAAGATCTCTCATGTTCATGCACCAGCAGAAATAATATTGTACAAATGGTTATGTTACCAAACGTAAGCTACAGCTCAATATAATCTGTATAAAACATGTAATTACATTATTCATTAAAATTCCTATGGAAGCACAAAAATCTTGAATAGCCAAAAGAATACTAAGCAGAAAGAACTATGTTGAAGGCATCATAATAACTGATCTCAAGCCTTAATACAAAAACAGGATGACACTACCAGAAAAACAATGAAGACCAATGAAATAGAATAGGAACCCAGAAATAACCCACAGAAATACTGCTACCTAATGTCCAATAGGGATGCCAAAGCTATGTGTCAGAGAAAAAGACAATCTTCAACAAATGGTGGAATAACTGATTTCCACCTGTAGAAGAATGAAAATAGACCCATATCTCTTACCCTGAGTGAAAATAAATTAAAATGGAGAAAACATTTGAATGTAAGACTTCAAACTTTGAAACTGCTAGAGGAAAACATAGGTAAAACACTTCAAGTTATAGGTATAGGCAAAAACTTTGTGGAAAAGATGCTAGTGGCATAAGAAATAACTCCAAGAACTGACACATTGATTTCATGAAATGCTAAAGTGAAGGAAACCACTAGTAGAGTGAAGACAGAGTATACAAAGAGGAAAAAAACTTTACCATCTACATGTCAGGTAGAGGTTAACTTCTAGAATATATATATATATATATATACATAGAGAGAGAGAGAAAAAAAATTAAACGTTCCCCCAAACAAATCATCCAATGAATAAGTGGAATAGACAGTTCTCTTTTATAAAATTTACTTTATTAGTTTTTAAATCATTAAATTTTTTTAAATTTTGTGTGCATGAGTTCCTTGGGTACATATATCTGAGTTCACCCCTGTTGTGCAATGCCCATGAAGGCCAGAAGAGGGCGTCAGATCCCCTGGAACTGGAGTTACAGCGCTCATTGGGTGCTGGGAACCAAACCCAGTTCCTTTGCAAGACCAGACAGTGTTCTTAACTGTGGCGCCATCTCTCTAGCTCCTGAACAGATAGTTCTTAAAAGGAAAAAATACAAGTATTTGAAAACATTCAACATCCCTAGCCATCAGAGAAATGAGAATTAAAACTGTTGAGATTCCGTCTCGCCCCAGTTGGAAGGGCTTTCATCAAGAAAACATTACAAACAAAAATAAAACTAAACTTAGAAAGGCAACAGATGTGGGGAGGTATACACTTCTGAGGGAGTGTAAACTTGTACAGCCACCATGGAAGTCAAAATTAAAAATAGAACTGCCATGTGACCCAGCCATACCATTCTTCAATTCTATACCTGAAAGACCCTAAATCAATATACTGTAGAAATAGCTGTGCATCCATGTTTATTGCCACCCTATCACAGTGACTAAAAAAATAGAACCAGCCTGGATTTCACCAACAGATTAGTGGATAAAGAAAGTATGGTAGATATACACAATGGAATTCAGCCTTAGAGAATAATGAAATCATGATATTCTCAGGAAAAATGAATGCAATATGAGGTCATTATAATAAGGAGAAAAGACAATTTACGGTTAGAAAAAAGATAGCCCTTTGAAAATACAATTCCAGAGTCTTCTTGTTCTTGCTGAGGTAATCGAAAGAAGGATGCTGATTCATTTCAGCTGTTAGAAGTCAGGTCTGCAGAGGCTGGGGTCCTGGCGTGACTCTCCAGCGATGATCTCTGACAGGCCATTGGCCTCACCTACCAAATCTCGCAGTATATCCAGCTTTGACATTTTGTGATCCTATGTTATCTGATTCTTCATGATTTCCAGATGCTGTGCAATGAATTTACAACCAGAGAACCCTGGCCTTACCATGCCCCTATCATATGTGTGGATGGCCACAGCTGTGTTCCCACATAAAGCCTACACGTGCCCATTTGCAGGCCTAAAGAGTCAAAAGAAAACTCACTACTCTTCTGTCCTGAGCCTGGGTTAGCATGACTGAGCTGCTGACTATTGGACTAAGAGGCAGAATGTGGTTGTACAGATCAGCTATGATTCAATTCTTTAAGGCTCAACTCCAATGAGCCTTCTATGAAGCCTTCTAAGAATGCCTTCCAGGGGGCTGGAGAGATAGCCTAGCGGTTAAGAGCACCGACGCTCTTGCAGAGGACCCGGGTTCGATCCCCAGCACCCACATGGCGGCTAAAACCGTCTGTAACTCCANCTGTATCTCCAATACCAGGAGAACTCCAGTTCCAGGGGAATCCGAGACCCTCTTCTGACCTCCGCGGCATTGCACGACATGGGTGCACAGACCTGCATGCAGACACTACATTCATACACATACAAAAATAAATAAATAATAATAAAAAAAATTAAAAAAAAAAAAGAATGCCTTCCAGAAGTTTCTGTCTCTTTCCTCAACTCTCCTGGCACCTTCTTTTGTGCTTTCTAATGTAAATTAAATCTTCCTATGTGGCCTTTTAATTAGCCATGTCCTTTTAGTTGCTTACAGTTTATGAAGGCGATGGACAAGCAGAACTGTCTGGTTTCTCATAGATCCTGGGAAGACATATTTTATATGCTAAATTCTCAATTACTGTGAACTGGTGATCTCAGGAGATTGAGATTAAGATTTAAACACTTTCAAGGCTGGAGAGATGGCTCAGTGGTTAAGAGCACTTGCTATTCTTGCAGAAGACCTGGGTTCAAATCCCAGCACTACATGGCGGCTTATTCCATGACTCTAGTTCCAGGGGATCTGGTGCCCTTGTCTGTCCTCCACAGGTATTGCACGGCCTGGGTGCACTTACACACATGCAGACATAACACTCATACACATAAAATTTTGTTTTTGATCACTTTCTTTGTTGGTTAGTGATTCTCATCCAGGGATTCCTGGAGTATATGGATCTGTTTAGTAGTAGTGGCTGAAGGAGGTATTAAATAGAATGATTTTGGTTTTAAATGACAAAAGCTCAACTGAAATTGCCTTCATATAAATAAAGGAAAAAAGAAAAGAAGATGGAGTTGATGCATATTTCTGGAGACAAAGCCAACTTCAGTTCTGACAATCCAAGCTCTGGAGCTGGTGTTGGTTTCTGCCTTCCAATTCACATTCCTGCTTCCCTGTAGGTCGGCTGCTGGGCCCCATCCCTGTAGAGACAATGTGGCTGATAACAAACTCATGGAGAATGATCATTTCATTTCTAACTCTTCAAAAGAGCACTAGGCTTAGCTCTTAAAAGTCAATATTGAGCCGGGCGTGGTGGCGCACACCTTTAATCCTAGCACCTGGGAGGCAGAGGCAAGCGGATCTTTGTGAGTTCAAGTCCAGCCTGGTCTACAGAGTGAGTTCCAGAACAGCTGGGGCTACAGGAGACCCTGTCTCAAAAAACACCAAAAAAAAAAAAAAAAAT
>VZQC01014004.1:192292-456229 GCA_009823505.1 Rhizomys pruinosus | reverse complement strand
AAAAAAAAAAAAAAAAAAAAAAAAAAAACCAAAACAAAATGTCCTAATAGAAACACCCCATGTGATGAACCATACTGATTTTAAATTTCAAATAGAAATAGCCAGTATATTGTGATGGGCCGCACTGATTTTTAAGTTCTATAAGCTAAAGAGCATGCCACATTTCTTTGCTGAGTCTGAAATAATATTAACACAATTTGAGAGCATTAAGCTCTCTTGCCGACCAGAAGCTCTTTTCCTTATAATGGATAGAAAGAGAAATTGACTTCTTGCAGATCCCATTTAAAAGGGTTGATTCATTATAATTTTGATATTTATGAAATTTTTCCTTAAAGCATATACCATGTCGGTATCATCATATCACAGAATTCCACCTGAAATTAGAGGGCTCCTATATATGCCGGTCAATGAAAGTTGAGCAAATTTGATTTTGCTCTCTTAGTCTGTGGGCATTAGTGCCCTATATCACCAGAACAGCTGTTCTTGGCCAATCAACCCTGCACAAGTACTTTGGGAACTTGTGGCTTTCCATCTGTAGATACCCTCTTTCTGCTACATAATTTGTGTCTTGGTCAATAGCTTTTCCTTCTCACCTCATGAAGGGTATAGAAGTATAAGCAGCATTAGAAGAATAGAAAGAGAAAAGTTCAACTTAAAGTGCAATGCTTAAGAGACCTTCCAAGAACAAATCCAGAGTGAGGATACAGAAGTTAGGTATTTGTGGAAGCCTTCAACTTTGGGAAGGGCCGGGTGAGCTCAGCTGCACCCAGCAAGGAAGGACGGGCAGTTACAGATGGGGGAGCTGTTTCAGGAGCATTGGAGTGAACCAGATATATTTCCTAGAGGAAGTGGATGCATCGTGAATGTGATCCATAGTAGCTCAAGCCACAGCAGATAGCTCTCCAGTTTTGAGGATTTGTAAATGTTAAAGAAAAAAATTGTATCTGCTACATATAATCATGAAAACATCTTAAAGGGAAAATAAAAAGAGAACAGCTCCTCTGCCCTAATCTTTAAGGAGCACACTTTCTTTTCAGAGTTTGTTTCTTCAGGGTAGTTCAATCTAACTAGCCTAGAACATTCTCCTATGGGGTGAGTTTGGGGAGAGGATGTGATGGCCTTCAGCTCTGAGAAGGGAACAGCACATTGCAGAGAACCACACTGCTCCCCAGACATTCCTGCTTGGGACAGGCAATGAGTTGTGGCGGTCCCACTTAAGGACAGACATTGATTGTGTTCTGGGCCTGGTGAAGAGAAGACAAGTACCAGTCAGCACACTGTAGGTGGTGCAGCATGCACCCAGCTGGGAGCCCTCAGCCACTCACAGTTCACATTGTGTTCTGTGTGAATGAACTGTACTTGAGCCCAATGTTTCGGTAAGCATATGCCCTATTTGCACTACCAAGGCTGCTTAGAGGCAATGCACAGCCAATTCTCAAGCCATTAAAGCTTCATTGCCCGAATCTGGAAGAAAACTCAGAGGTGATCGTGGACTGGCGTCTCCTGACTGGTGGAGAAACAAAGACCTAGGGGAAAGAGGAAGCTGTACCTAAGGCTGGCAGGGTTTGTGTACCTTTGTGTCAGGATGATCTGGGAGTGCTTGTTAACATGCTGGTTTGGGGGCACTCTCCTCCACTTAGGAAATCAGGTGTTCTGGAAAGTATCTGTAGCAAGTCCCCTTAGAGTGTCTCGAAGACACAAGGGTTTCGAGACACTCCAAGTTTAAAGACCATTGGCCAAAGCCTCCAAAGCTGTTTCAGGTCTGCATCATGGATCTTGACTGTAGGCCCAGGCCTGTTCTTTGGTGCCATGGTCGTGGGCCCTTGAGACAATGGAGACAGATCCAGGAAAGGCGAGCTCTGAGGAGCCAGCTTTTGTCTCCAGCTCTTCCTACAACTTGAGGGGTCCTTTTCATCTACTCAGATTGGGTGTAAATATAGGATCGGCAAAGGATTCCTACCAGCCGTTCAGCACCTACAACTTTATTTTTATTTTATTTTATTTTATTTTATTTTATTTTATTTTATTTTATTTTTTTGGTTTTTTCGAGACAGGGTCTCCCTGTAGTCCCAGCTGTCCTGGAACTCACTCTGTAGACCAGGCTGGCCTTGAACTCACAAAGATCCGCCTGCCTCTGCCTCCCGAGTGCTAGGATTAAAGGCGTGCGCCACCATGCCCGGCGCACCTACAACTTTAACTGCACCTGTGTGGGAATGCTGTCAAAGTCCCTGCTGTGCACTTGACAACCGGAAGGTTTCACCCAGCTCCTTTCAATATTTTTTAACATCTCTTCTCCACTCATTAAGACTTCATGTAACCGATCTCAGATTGGCATGCTTCCTTGTATGCCATTTTTTTTTTTTTTTGGTCTTTTTTGAGACTGGGTCTCCGTGTAGCTCTAGCTGTCCTGGAACTCTCTATGTAGACCAGACTGGCCTTGAACTCACAGAGATCCACCTGCCTCTGCCTCCCAAGTGCTGGGACTAAAGGTGTGTGCCACTACTCCCAGATGCCCTTTTAAAACAGTTACTAAAAACTAGAAGTGATCTTAACTATAGATAGAAAAAAGTGACTATTTCTTCTTTGGCTTGTTTAAAATGACATAGTACTTTATTGAGAGTTGAAATAACATTTACCCTTGTTGTAAGTTGGCATGGACTGTCATGGTTCTTCATGTGATGACTCTTTAACATTTTAAGCTGACTCCTTTCAGATACCCAGGAATCTCAATATTACTAGTGGTCTCATGATATAACTTTTTTTTCTAAAAAACATTTTATTATATATATTTTTGTGTATGATGTTTTGCCTGTATGTATGTAAGTGCCAAGAGAGGCCAGAAGTAGTTGATGAATCCCCTGGAATTGGAGTTAGGGATGGTTGTTAGCTGCCATGTAGGTGCTGGGAATTGAACCTGGTCTTTTGGAAGAAAACCAAGTGTCCTTAACTGCTGACCATCTCTCCAGCCCAGACTTTATTCTTTTTCAACCACACACAGTCAATAAATACCAAAGTACATATAAAGATGAACAAAAATATGATGGGGTTTTAGTAATCAGTTTGCATACATATTTCTGTAGACTATAAGACTTGGATTCAGGGCAGAGGGATTGAATGCTGCTGCTTCCCCTCAAAACGTTCCATGTGAACTTGGACCAGGCCCTTGACTCCTCTGGCTCTCAGGTCCCCCCTTCATAGAATAAGAGGATCAAACAGGTAATCTTTGTAGACCTCCGAAAGCTTCAGGGCAAAGTACTAAGAGGTTATAAAATGTCATATTGTGTGGGAAGGAACAAACATGTCATGACTTTGTTCCAGCATAATCTGTTTCACATTTAGTACTGTTCACCTTATGATAGGTCCTTGTGGAACACAGATGACTCATCTCCTGTCGTAAGTGGGTCTTCTCCGAGGCGTGGAACAGATCCTTCCTTCAGATATGGAGCCAGTAAAGAGGGTCAAGGCAGAGAGCCTCTGCGCAAATTCTACATGTTCTTTGTATCAAATTAAGCCTTGTGATCAGCAGACAGACAGACAGACAGACACACACACACACACACACACACACACTTTCATTTAAGGACAGTGCAGTTTAGAAGCTAGATATTCCTGAAAAGTATGCTCATCAAGTTCTTATAGATCTAATGAGGTTTTAAGCACAGTAGAGTAGTTAATAATTGACAGGGAGATTAGATTTGTAAGATGACAAATCTCTTTTGCTATGTAATTCTGAAGGCTGAAAAACTTTAGTGTAACAATCTCTCCCTCTGGGGAGCCTGCCCTGACTACTGCTGAATGCTAGTGACTTCATTCCTCTCCCTGTACTCCAAATTCTGGTCTACTTTAAGAGGTGCAACCACATCAGTAAGTTAAAAAATATTCTCTTAAACCCACAGACTTACAAAATGCTAGTGCTTGAAGAAAATTTAGAATATTCAAAGTTCTTCACTTTACCTTGAATGCTATTCCTTCAACTATTAGTTCATTTATCTAACATATAGTTAGCTACTTATTAAGCACTGAACTAGGCAGAAGACAGAAATTAAGATATGAAAGGAATTTGATATAATTTGTATTTTACTTGAATGTGTGGGGTATGGTGTAAATAAATTTATGGTATAATATGATAATGGATAGGTTGATGGAACTCAGAATTATTGGTCAGGAAGCAAGAACTGTGTTAGGTAGGGTGGGCAGAGAGTGTTTCTCTGAAAAAAATGACATTTAAAATGGTATCTGAAGAATTAGAAGGATCTGGCCATGACAAATGTTCAGGAACAAAGAGAAGAAATAACCGGCAGAGACTCACTGGTGAACGTGAACATCAGGGATAACTGGAACACATCACAACTGAGAGGGCTAAAAAGAAGGGCTGGGAATTACCAGACAGACAGAGACAGACAGACAGAGAGGATGGAGTCAGGAATGGCCAGGAGCCCTTGGTGAGGAGGAATGGGACTTCCGTTGTGAGTTCAGTGGGAGGCCGTTGGACGACAGGAAGCAAGTGAGGAAATGATGTTATTTGTGTTCTTAGAAGATCCCTCCGGCTGTGTCTGGTGAAGCGAGTATGAGGAACTGACCAGGGAAGTGGGAAACAAACGAACAGGCCCCCAGGTGAGGGTTAATGGGCTATTTGGGGTTGTTGCAATGGAGCGCAGGACACTGGGTGGTGGCTCTGTAACACTTACTTTTGGACTGGAAAAGGAGATTGAGAATTAGGAAGGAATCAGGGGCAATTCCCTATCTTTCAGCTGAGGAACTAGGTGGAAGGAATTGTAAAGATGGAAATATTGGTGGAATATAATCGAACTTCGGGAAACATTTAAGAATCTTGTTTTGAAAGTAATAAATTTGGGGGCTGGAGAGATGGCTCAGCAATTAAGTAACTCTGTAACTCCAGTTCCAGGGTATCTGATGCCTTCTTCTGACCTCTGCAGGCATTGTACAATATGGGTGCAGTTACACACAAGCAGGCCTAATACTCATACATGTAAAATAAAAAGAATATTTAAAAGAGAAATGTTTTATATTCTTGATGGATTTTCAAGTAGAGATTCTGAGAAGGACTCTAATCCTTAAAAGACCTTCTGACTATTGCAAAGATATTAACTTAGTCTCTCAAACTAGATTAGGATTTCTGAAGGCAAGAATGGCTTATGTCTCGTATTTCTTGTTCCTTTCCTAGGGCTCTGGGTCAGAGGAAAGTAGCATAACAGCTACATACCCATGTCCTCAAATTAGACAAGACAAAGTGTTAAGAAGACCATACTGCTCACAAAAGAAAATGGTTAAAAGAAATTCGGGGAGTCAGTGGTTAACACAGCTTGTAATTTAGTTGTGATGGGAACACTTATATACTGTATTTGGCAAATTCTACAAACCAGAGACTTCTTTCCTTTGGCGATCCAAGTTAGTGGCATATCATAATAAGACCAGGAGTCATTAATGCACATGTCCTCCCAGAAGAGAAGATGGCATTACATGCAACGTGTTCAGATCTAGAAGCACGTCTCCCAATAAAATATAAGAACATGGTGATCCTGGCAAGGTTAAAACAAATGCCTGGCTTTCATTGATTTTCATTGTGTTCCAACATTTAAACCTATCTATCTATCTATCTATCTATCTATCTATCTAACTATCTATCTATCTTCTATCTTATCTCCATCTATCCAGTATTACTTACCACTCTCATTTTTTTCCATCAAAAATTTTAAAAATTATTGAGAAGTCATGAAGGCTATTTCCCTTCTGTTCATATGATCTTATGTGGATAAAGCCAAACCTTTTCATCTACTCAAAGGTAGTGTATCATATTATGAATTTAAAGGTTCTGTTTTGGGGGGCTGGAGAGATGGCCTAGCGGTTAAGAGCGCTGACCGCTCTTACAGAGGACCCAGGTTCGATCCCCAGCACCCACATGGCGGCCGAGAACCGTCTGAAACTCCAATTCCAGGAGAACTCCAGTTCCAGGGGAATCCGACACCCTCTTCTGACCTCCGCGGCATTGCATGACATGGGTGCACACACTTGCATGCAGACAGTACATTCATTCACATACAGAAATAAATAAAAAAAATAAAAAAGGTTCTGTTTTTGAAAATTTCCCACATGAGGGTTGTATTTAAAATACCTGCAGATTCATCCATGTTTATTGTAGCACTATTCATAATAGCCAATTTGTAGAATCAGGCTAGAAGACCATCAACAGATGAATGACTAGCTCCAGAAAAGATGAACGTACAGAACAAAATCAGGTAGTTCTCAGAAAAATTTATGGAACTGGGATCTTCATGTCAAGTGAAATACAGCACAGTCAGAAAGATAAACAGCATGTGCTTTCTCTCACATGTAGAATCTAGGTACAAACAAAACTCCATGAAAGTATAAAGGGCTATTTGGAGGGAAGAGTGGCCCAGTGGGATCAGAAAGCAAGTATGCTCAAAGTACACGTGTGTAAAAATGTCATAATGAATCCTGGTATTTTGTGTAATTAACAACAAACATTTTAAAATAAAATATGTATTCTCAGAGAAAGAAATGAAGCTCTAAGAAGTTAGACGCCATTTTCTGGATTCCAGCCCAGGTTTGTTAGATCATAAGCTTTGTTGAGGGAAGCCAGAGATCTGAATTTTAATGAGAAGATTCCCAGCAACTAACTCTTGACTTAAATTTTTTAAAAACTCATCTTGGTCCAAACAAAATGCTTGTTCAGGCTTCATTTTTACCAAACAACTACCAGTCTTCAATTTTATTGAAAGTTCTTATTCATGACCAACAATCCATTTGGGAGAGGAAGGAAGAGAAATCAACTCTCTTGCCAACCATGGAAAGTAGGAATCACATCAAATTTACTAGATTAGAAAATGGTTTGGGGTGGTCTGTGCTATACTGCAGCATGGGGCAACAGGTGTTTGTTTTCCCTGCTTGATTAGAAGCTCGCACAAGGCAAGACTCAGCACTTTGCATTTTGATGTCCAAAGGAGAGCAAATAGGAGCTTGTTTTGGAAGGACCCTTAGAGACATGTCACCCAGTGTTTGGAGAAATGAATGCTTAAAGAGAAGTCACTTGTCCTTGGCTGCAATAGTGCACTAATGGAGCACTGGGACTAAAACTTATGACAGTCGTTTAATGACACACATGGGTTTCAGCAAAAAAGACTTGAGATGATCAGGATGTATTTGCTGAATTACTAAGTGAACAGAAGAAAGATAGAAGAACCAATGATTGTGTAAACAAGCAGATATAGCCTGATACTGTAGCTTGGCTGGTGATGCATATTTTTTAAAAAATGGGGCTGGAGGGGAAATGACAGAAACATTCCCTTTAAGGGTAGGAACTCAGCAAGGCTGCCTCCTGTCAGCACTCCTCTTCAATATAGTGCTTGAAACACTTGCTAGAGCAATAAGGCAAGAAAAGGAAATTAAAGGAGTACTAATTGGAAAAGAGGAAGTCAAGCTATCCCTATTTGCTGATGATATGATTGTTTACTTAAGGGATGCTAAAAATTCCACCAGAAAACTCCTAGAAACGATTAACAGCTTCAGCAAAGTGGCAGGATACAAAATTAACCTTAAAAAAATCAATGGCCTTTCTTTACACACCAAGAACAAGCAACTGGAGAAGAATTCAAAGAGACCTCCCACTCACATTAGCCTCAAAAACAATTAAATACTAGGAACAAAACTAACAAAGAACACCAAAGATCTCTACAAACAAAAATTTAAAACCTTTAAAGAAAGAAATTGAAAGAAGAATCAGAAGATGGAAAAACCTCCCATGCTCATGGATTGGGAAAATTAACATTGTAAAAATGTCCATTCTAACCAAAACTCTTGTATAGATTTAAATGCAATTCCAATCAAAATCCCCAAGAGTTTCTTCACAGGCTTGGAAACAAAAGTTCTTAAATCATTGGAAAAACAAAAGACCCCAAATAGCCAAAACAATCCTGAGTGAAAAGAGCTACACAGGGGGATCTCCATACCAAGACTCAAACTATACTACAGGGCTATAGTCATAAAACATCCTGCTACTGGCACAAAAACAAATCTGTTGACCAATGGAACAAAACCGAAAGATCCAAATCTGAGCACAACAATTTCAGCATCTCATATTTGACAAGGGGCCCAAGAAGACATAATGGAGAAAAGACAGCACTTCAGCAGGTGGTGTTGGCAAAACTGATCCCAACTGTAGAAGAATGAAATTAGACCCCTACCTCTCTCACCCTGTACAAAGTCAACTCCAGATGGATCAAAGAACCCAACATGAAACCCCAAACTCTGAAGGCATAGAAGAAAAATGGCAGCAGATCAAGACATAGGCGTAGGAAATCAGACAGCAGCTGCACAAGAATAAGGTCAATTGACAAATGGGACTCATTAAACTCAAAAGCTTCTGTACATCAAAAGAAACAATCAAGGAGTGAAGAGAAATCCCACAGAGTGGGAGGAAACCTTCACCAAGAAACATCTGACAAAGCATTGATTTCCAATATATAAACTACTCAAAAAACAAAGAAGAAGAAAACAAATGACCCACTCAATAGATGGAGCAAAAAGAGCTGAACAGAGACTTCAGAAGCGAGGAACTAGAGAGGACTGAGAAACACCTTAAAAGTGTTCAACATCACTAATCATTAAGGAAATGCAAATCAAAACCACTTTAAGACATCATCTACTCCAATAAGATGGCTAGATTCAAGAAAACAAATGATACAAGTGCGGAGAGGTTGTAGGGAAAGGGGAACACTCATCCACTGCTGGTGGGAATGTAAACTCATGCAGCCACTATGGAAAGCAGTGTGGAGAACCCTTGGAAGACTTGGAATGAACTTGCCACCCGACCCGGCCATACCACTCCCAAGGCATGTACCCTTAGACTCACCCACTGCAGAGATACATGCATAGCAATGTTTATTTCAGCTCTCTTCCAATAGCAAGGAGTAGAACCAACCCAAATGCCCCTCAACTGATGAGTGGATAGAGAAAATGTGGTAGGTCTACACAATGGAGTTCTATGCAGCAGAAAAGAAAGACGACATCATGAACTTTGCAGGAAATGGCTGGACTAGAGGACCTCAATGCTGAGTGAAGTAACACAGTCCCAGAAAAACAAACGACGAAATGGTAATCCCTTCATCTGTGTATGCTAGTGCCAATTACCTAGTTGTAAGTATTTCTTGTGCACAGCCCCTTGAGCTTTTGTCCAAAGCAGTTGGGAGTGATGCATATTGGAAACAACAACAACAACAACAGAAAGGACTGCATCAAAGAACTGACTGAAACAGTGAACTTCTGCTCAAAACAGTCAACTTCCACATGGAGAATATTGAGAAAGACTGAGAAAGAGAGGAAAAGCATGTTTGGCGGAATGCATGAGCTCTGGTGGGGTGGGGGGATGGGGGGACGACAGGGGTCTAGATTTGATAAAATACATATATATAAATTAATTAATTAATTAAAAGAATGGGGCTGGAGAGATGGCTCAGTGGTTAAGAGCACTGGCTGCTCTTGCAGAGGACTTGGGTTCAGTTCCCAGCACCCACATGGTAGCTAACAACTATCTGTAACTCCAGTTCCAGGAGTTTGAAGTCCTGTTCTGACCTCTCTGGGCATTGTATAACATGGGTGCACTTATATACATGCAGGCAACACACTCATACACATAAAATAAAAATAATAAAATATTTTTAAGAAATCCTGCAGATTGGCATGTTTTCCATCATTTGTATACACTAAAAAGTCAAACTCATTGAAGAATGCAGTGGACTAGTGCTTAGTAGAGACCTGTAACGGCAGGAGAGGTAGAAAGAAAGAAGCTATAGGAGGGGCTAGGAGCAGGGTTAGGTAGGTATGGTTTTCTACCGCAGAGTAGGGAGACTTTTGGTTATAGCAATCTATGATACATTTTAAAATGATTAGAAGAATATAAAAGATCCCAACACATCAACTAATTGATTGATGAGATAAAAGTGCTTTTATTTGACTATTATATACATGTATCAAATTATTACACTACCATAGAGATATACAAATATTGCCTTAACTTTTTAAAAATTAAGGAAAAAGGCTCATGTGAGTCTTAAGGCGGTTCTATTTTTCCCACCAACTACCATGCTCCCTTAGGTATGTCCCTTCTACTTTCTAGTCCTGGGTTTTCTTATCTGTAAACATCATGAGTCTTGGTCCTGGTTCAAACTAACATAAAGTAACAGCAATGGTCAACACTACTGTGTGGTATCCCAGGAGTTTTGCTTCATATACGTTACAAGGATTTTCTTCCCCATCATGGTTATAATAGTTCTATGAAGTTTACACTGTGTTTATCATTCCTAATTCATTAAAACTGATCCACGATAATGCCAGTAACTTGTCCAATGGCATATGGCTTCTACACAATGGATGAAATTTGAATGTAAACATTTTAAAATGGAATTATAATCATGTAGAAGGTATGATGAAATACAAAAGCATGATATAAATGTGTCATTTGAGTAATTTCAAGACATTCAGTTCCTAAGGCTCTTGGAAAGATTCTAAGTTAAGATACTATTTTTTCTGTATTTCACAATATAGGATGGACATTAGAATCTAGTTGAGGCTTACATTAAGGCCTGTCCGAGGGACATTATGGACTAATTCACTAGTTTAATTTCTTTGGGTAACTTCCAGCAGATCCTGTCCGTCTCTCCAGGGTTTTGGCTAATATGCAGAGGCTCTAATATCATCAGCTTTCTTTCTTTGCAGGTCCCTTCAGCAAACAATCGTCTACATAACTCATATTCAACAACCATGTAAACCATTGGGGGGAAAGATTCATCTTTTCTGAGAGCTGGATAGTCCTGAGGAAAAACTGGATGGATTCAGCTTTGGCCATGTATTCACCCCAGAGTCTGTCTTCATGGTCAAGAATATGTGATGCACAGAGGCCCTGAGCATCTGTTTCCTTCCATGGATTTGTGGAAAAGGTCTGTGTTAAAATGTATGGAGCCGGGCGTGGTGGTGCACGCCTTTAATCCTAGCACTTGGGAGGCAGAGGCAGGCAGATCTCTGTAGTTCAACAGAGTGAATTCCAGGACAGCTGGGGCTACAGGGAGACCCTGTTTCGAAGAGACCAAAAAAAAAGTGTGGAGTGGGCTTTCTGAAGAATGTCAGATGTCTGTTCATCAAGGCAGGGATGGATGCAGATTGAGTAGAAACAACAGATGGCAATTCCAGTCAGCCTGGCCTTCCTCTGCAGGAGAAGACTGGTAAAGTGAGTGCCATGATTCTGAATCTTTAGCTTAGAACCATAAGTGGAGGTGTTGGACTTCAGAATAAAAGAAACCCTATCTACGTATGTCTTTTGTAATTTTTATTCCACCTTCGGAAATGGCTGGACTTAAATACTGACGCTGCCTGATGCCACAGAGTTGCTAATTTGCCTTGTAAGCACAGTTCCCTAAAGTGGTGATCACTTCACAGGTAAGAAGTATAAGGAAATAAATGATCAAGCCTTGAGAAAAGTTTGCCAGAGCTGCATAAATTTATAAACAACCAACCAATTAAGCAATGTGATGAATACCCTTGACTTAACTCAGCATTACATTCCCCAGTACAGTTTGGAGCATTACTCCAAACTGTACTGGGGAATGGTGACCGGGCCCTTCACTTCAGGCTGGAACAGTGGGGGAAAGGAACAGAAGGCAGAATGCATGAAAGACTCGCCAGGAAGCTGTGGTGATCAGCATCTCGCCAGCTGTGACTTTCATGAGATTAAAAGATAGACAAGAGCGTGATCCCACTCAAGTACACTTAACAGTGTGTATCCTCACAGGTGGTTAGCACTGCAAGGGTTTTCAGACATTCCTTAATCCAATACAGAGGGGACAAACGATGAGTCTAGATTACGCTCCAAAGGAGGCGCTGAGCCAGAAGTCATGTGTCTTGGGTTCCAAGTGTCCATCGCTGTGTGCCAAATTCCCTTTGGTTTTGCACTCAAAGATTATGGTAAAAATTTTGAATTACAGAAGTTTCCTATTAGGAAAACTGCATTTAATTTAAACTTTGCTGGACATACACAGAAAAGAAATAAATAGCTGTTTCAATACTCTAAAACCAATATTCTGCAATTCTCATTTCTCCAAGGAAGAATAGCCTACAGTTTCTCAGCCTTAGAAAATCAAACCATAATTTAGGAGTCCTTGAAAGGGGCGAAGAGATATCCATTATTTTTACTTTCCTGAATGTGTTTATGTTTGGCTAATACAAGGGCAGTTGGGCATTTAAATTCTACCTGGTTCTGGGTCTTGATGGGTGATTTTTAGATAAGATTTCCTCATTTTTAATGTAGTTCATTCTTAAGGCTTTGGTCATCTTTAGGCTTTAGGGATTCTAAGAACAGATCTATGTTTTACATGTCATAGTGAAGGAAGGACAAAGAGTTTTCTGGGTAAAGGGGCCCTGCATAAAGCCTGTTGTACCTGCAAGTCAAGTGCCTCCTCTACTAACAGGGGAGGGACAACCACAGGCCTGGAGTCAAGATTCCATGCTTCCCTTTGTAACCAGCCTTAGGGACAACTCTTACATTTTCTGTGGGTCTTAAAAAACCCTAAAAAGAGTCACGGCTGCTCAGGTTTGTGTCACAATGCCAAGGCTGGAGACCAAGGAGGCCAGAGTGCCTCGTCATATGCAGACTTGGAACAATGTAAAAACAATCTGTAGAGTCGCTCATAAGTGACTAATATGACACTTTTTTCCTCTGAATTTTCTTTTTCTCAAGATTTTGCTTTCTCCATAATAGTGCAGGTTGTGAAGCAGGGCTCAATAAGATGTTGTGTGAACTAGTTTTCCTGTAATGGTCCTATTTATAATAAGCCATCTTGGTGTAATTACTGCTAATACAAATTTTTGTTCTTAAAGGAGTTTCTGTTTGGCAATAAATTACACCATTATCCTAAATGTAAGCATCATTCTGTCTGAACTCTTCGTTTTATTTTTGGGAAATGAAGGCTCACAGAAGAGAAATGACTTCCAAATTCACCCAGTCTGCCCAGAGTCCAGACTGGCAAACTTCTTCTCTTTGTACCTGGGAAGGAAGGAGAGTGGATATAGTGAAAGAAGGGCTCCTTTGTTTGCCCTGAACTTTCTTGAAGCTGGTCCTCAGCAGGAACCAGTCCCCCACCCAACTCTTGAGTTCCTGGAAAGTGATCAGTAGTAGTGTGGGTGCCAGTGGCCACAATGGAGCTGAGGGAGTGACTATTACAAGAACCAGGAAAAGAAAGCATTTTCTTCTTCTGGGCCCAAGAGAATAAGTCCAGAGGGAGAAACACTGTCTATTAATAAATAAGGGTTATTCTTGTTGTTGTTGCTGCTGCTGTTTATAAAGAACCTCCAAAGAAGGATCTTGGTTGATTTAACTTACTTTGGAAGAGAATGTTGGATGCATCATAATTTCTATTATCTAGCTGAGAAAAACCCAATTCCTTTCAGGCAATTGACTTGAGTTAGGCTTCCCATTGAATGTCAGAGGAGAGACTGGAGCTTAATTTCCTACTTCCCTGCTCAGTACTTTTTGTTACTTCCTGCAGAATTTGCCCTTAGGCACTTTCAGTGCACAACTTTCACAAATAATAAGGTCTATTTAGCACTCATGAAAGTGAATCTTTTTGGATCGAACCCTAGGCAGGTGTACCTTATATCCTGAATGTGCCTATATGATAAGAGGTTTAGAATATAGTTCATGATCAGTTATAGACTGTTCTATAAGATCATCTCTGAATAATGGTGGAGAATAGAGCATTTTATCAAGAACTAAGAATTTTGCCTTCAAGATAGTTCTAGGGACTAAGGGAGAGTCTCACTATAGAATCTAACTGTGCTATGTTTGCAAATCATTGACCTGGTAACTTTGTGAATCCTCATTTTAGAAGGATTTGTAGTGTCAGAGATTGAAATTCTTTATTTGGAACTCAAGACATCCCAGAGCCTTAAGAATCCAGCTTGACAAGACAATGCAGTTACTTTCATCCTCACAGTGGGCAGGAATTAGGTCCCAGTAAGGTCTCAAGTCTGTGGATGACCTATGAAGAAGACAATTTCTTTTTAAGGGTTCAATTTTCTCAACTGTCAAAGGCTGAAATTGCATTAGTCAGTGTGTTGAAACTCCCCAAGCCACTAGAATTTTTTCTTTCTGAGAATAATATGGGAACCTAACATGTTTAGTTAGTAAAAGAAGAGGGGCACACGAGACTCAGAGTCCTTTATCCACTATGTGGCACATGCCAGCCCTGTGCTCCAGTGTGTAAATGACTGGACAAATTCTTTTAAGTCTGCAATACCAGGCTTCTAAGCTGAGTAAGGCTTAGTAACAGAGGTTAACCATACCTGAGGGGTTGTTGCCAGGATACAGAACTGGACAGACGGGAAAAGTTTTACTCATAAATAAGAGAATTGAGTGAAGGACATCATGGTACACTGTGTTATATGGTGGTACATGTCATGATAAGGCCTAACACTTCATATAAAAACATCTGCCAAGCCGGGTGTGGTGGCGCACGCCTTTAATCCTAGCACTTGGGAGGCAGAGGCAGGCGGATCTTTGTGAGTTCAAGGTCAGCCTGGTCTACTGAGCGAATTCCAGGACAGCTGGGGCTACAGGGAGACCCTGTCTCGAAAAGACCAAAAAAAAAAAAAAAAAAAAAAAAAAAAAAAAACCAAAAAACAAAAAACATCTGCCAAACCTTGTCTCTTTTAAGCTTACTGAACAAGGAACATCTGAGTATTTACATGGTGACCTTTCACAAAGCACTGCAAGAGGCGTGCAAAGCTCAAGGAGAAAATACAAAGAAAATCATGATCCATTTTTCCTGCGGAGGACAGAAAAGCACCCATAGGATGGAGACCCTGTAAAGATGAGAGCCATCAGGGCGGTGGAAACAGAAGCCAGGCCAGCGAGAGCCTGCATTTGGGAGAGAGAGAAAGCACTGAGACGCGGAGGAATCCCTCCCGCCTTGGGGATGGTGAATATAGGTTAAGCTGTGAAATTAGGCGGTGGCCTAACTGGGTAGGGCTTCGAATACACCGGAAAAAACTTGGCCCTTAGGGAATTAGATCCTCATTTTCCAGAAGAGGAAACACTCACAGAAGTCAGGACCTTTGTTGAAGCCACACTTACCAGTAAGGTAACCACAGGGCAGGCGGGTCCGTGCTGTTTTTCTACCCTGTGCTGCCTCCAGCAGGCCTAAGCGGCAGCAGGCCTTGCGTGGGAGAGGCCGCTGGGCTGTTTGTCCTGCGCCAGTGGGGCTGGCTCTGGCCAAGAGTGGAAGTGGGTGGGGTGGGGGCCGTGGAGGCTAGGAGGGGCCTGACAACAAGGGCTACATTCAAGGCCTGCACTGGAGCCCGGCAGGAGAATGGAAAGCTACAGTCTCTTGGAGCCATCCAGCCTTGGCAGGGCAGCCGGGGCCTTATAAGGAAATGTTGTTCTCTCTCAGCCAGTGGGACTGGGATAGAGCCCTATACCCGCAGGACAGAGCTGCCCTTGTGACAGTAGGTGGGGGTGCCACCCTCCCCTAGGCTGTGAGCGAGAGCTCTCAATGGGCCGCTTCTGCAGGCTCAGCGGTTCCTCTCGGCCCAGGCTGCGGCCCCTACTTCCCATGCCCACCCACTCCTCAATGCTCTGCTCTGATTGGAGGAAAGGGAAAAAAAAAAAATCAAAACAAAGACTTGGCCAGGTCCCAGGCCTCATTGCTTTTTGATGCTGAATTACCCAGAAAACAGAATCAAATCAGATTCTCTTTTCCCTGAAGGATGCATTAGTAAAAGGATCCCCTTTGACCTGTTGCCCTGCCCGGCGCCCTGTCTCTGCTCTGTGAACTCCCAGCACCAGGCTGTCTGGTGCAGAAGGGCAGAGCACAGAGATACAACCCGGTGACAGAGATACCTGAAACCGGTGATTTTCCCACCTCCCACCGGGAGACACTGAAACACAGGAACAGGCTGACCCTCAGACTCCTCCAGGCAGGCCTCTGGCCTGCTAGACTCAGACGTGTTCAGAGGAAAAACACGGCCTACAAAGCAACAGGGAGCGTTCTTTGGGAAAGAACTGTAGAAGCACTGCTCAGGTCCGGGGAGGGGCGCCCTTCCTCAGTGTAGACTGGGAGATCCTTTCAAGCATCCCTCCCGAAGAGAGCTCCTTGTACTTAACATTGAACTTAAGACTGGGGTGAGAGCTGGAAAGATGTTTAGTGCAGCCTTTTGCTTTGACTGCTCAGAGACTCAAAGACACAGGAAACCCTGGAGCTAAGGGGAAACAGGTCACCCAGCACAGCTCTCCACCTAAAGCTGAGATCTCCTTCACAGTCAGGATGGCCAAAGGGTCAGCATGCGTAACGCCAGTGACCGTGAACTCAGTCCCTCAAGTCAGTCCATGCTCAAGTCAGTGAGAGCACCCCAAATACAAAGAGAGGCAATCATGGAACAAGGGAAAACTGCAGGCAAATTGTGCTCGGTCCAGAGCAGAGCTTCGGGAGGCCATGGAACTGTACGGAACTGGACGGAACTGGATGGAACTTTTCTAACCCTTAGTCCTGCCCAAAGCAGCCCATATTACTTTTTTCTTGTGTAGGTTTCTCTGTGATGCTTTTACGGAAATAGTTATCAAGGGCTTTCCTTTTGCAGCAGACAGCTCATGCCAGAAGAAGCAGGCTTATTTAAACAGAACTCTCTAGGGGCATTTGTTGGCCCATGTTTTTGTCCTCAGGGAGCTAAGCCTGCTTCTAGATGCCAGGAAGACTTCACCTGGCCCAAGCACCCCCTAGAGCCATCCCTGACCTTCAGCCTGACCCTGTTGGAAAATTCCTTGGTGCTGAACTCAGTCTTTGGAATGACACTTAAGTACTACCTTATACAGAACCCTAGAGGAGATGAGCCAAATGGAGTCTGTTCATAGCCCAAGCAGGCTTGAACTGCCCAGGCATGAGGTGTTCTAGAGCAGTCCTTATTGATTTTTTTTGACTGTGCTTGCTTGTCACGGTGTGCAGCTTGGACAACATTGGTCCCGCCCCTTTTCACTACGCTGTTGGGGCTTTGCCTCCTGGAGCCCATCTTGTCCACTGACGGTGCTCAGAGCCTTCCTTCCCTTATTCACTGAAGATGCTGGGCCACTCAACTTTCTTATTTAACAGTCATCTTGGAGCTATATTTTCTCAAACAGAATGAGAAATGATCAGCTTCGGTCTCCACATGCTGGTTCCTGGGAAGGGATTTTAGAATCTATTGAATGGGAAGGGTGTCCTTCCGATCTGAGTCCTAACTGAAAGAGGATCTTCCATTTGTGAGGTCCATGCATTGCAGTGCATGTCTTTAAACAGTTCCCAAGATCAGCAGCCTGGAACATTATTGTTTAGCCACCTCTTGCCCAAACCATATGGGTTTCACTTACAGAAGTAGCAACAAGTTAGCACAAACAGAACTGTTAATATCTTGATAGTGGCAGATGTATAAAATCTCACTGGGGGGGCAGGCAGATGCAGATAAACAGCTGGCTAAGAATATGGGTTTGAACTTACTGAAGACCTAAGAGAATTATATCAAAGATAAAATTAAAGAAAAAATGCCAATGTGTCTTTTGTCTTTAGTAATATTTTTGTGTGCTGTATTCTATTATCTTGTGCACAGAGTTGCAGTCATATGCAAATGCTCTTTAGAATTCTGTGTTTTCACTTAATATTATATGCATTTGCCATATTGCTCCAATCTTTATTTTATGGCTCCAGAAATGCCATTGTGGTGATTCACAATAAGCCTTTTCCATCTTACCTATTGCAGGAATTTTATATCCCCCGCCGTTTAGCGTTATGGTTATATTTTTAAAGAACATTGTAAGATATTTAGCTTTGTGCTTTTATTGATTTCTAAGGATTGAAGGGAATGGGTTTGGCCAAAGAGTATAGATTGCTTCATAGGGAGCGACGCTTCCCCTGGGAGAAAGCCGACTGTGTCAGGCAGAGCTCTAAGCCTCACGCTGATCTTCCTGGCTTGGGGTTCTCTAAGCCAGTAACTAGCATGTCACCTGGTAGCCGAGCAGCAGAGCAGGCATTTGCCAGGTCCTTAGGGAGGCCCTTCCTGCACAAGTTCTCCGCTGGTGACAGTAGAAAGCACGTCTGCCTTGTTTGCACAGTGACTGCCACTTAAGGGCCTCTGAACTCAAAGTACTTGAAAGCAAGAGCAAACCAGTGCTGCCACTGTGTTGTAGCTGTAAGGCTGATGGCTTCATGGGGCAGAAGGCTACACAGTGACTGTCCTCTTCTTCTTTTTTTTTTTTTAAATTTTTTAAGTTTTATTTTTGTTTGTATATGAATGTACTGTCTGCATGCAGGTCTGTGCACCCGAGTCGTGCAATGCCGTGGAGGTCAGAAGAGGGTCTCGGATTCCCCTGGAACTGGAGTTCTCCTGGAATTGGAGTTATGGATGGTTCTCAGCCACCATGTGGGTGCTAGGGATTGAACCCGGGTCCTCTGCAAGAACAGTCGGTGCTCTTAACCGCTAGGCTATCTCTCCAGCCCCAGCTGTCTTCTCCTTATGGAGGCATCCTGGCCCTCATCAGTGGCACTACACAGGGGCACAAAACTTGTGGCAGTATCTCATTATGTATAACACAGATATCAGCTGAGGCATTGTAGATTTGATTAGACTTAGCCACGCTCCACTGCCATGCTTTATGAGAGCCTTGAATCTGCAACATAACTTACCATGGCTGCCCACAGTACATGTTGTCCAGCTGTGTCCTCCTTCTACTGGACAACAAAGCCCAGTGCCTTTCTTGGTCTTCACAAAAACCACTCGCACCCAGATCTTTGTGAGTTTTGCAACCGCTGGAAATTATGAGTCACAAGGACTCTCTTTTCATTGATTTTTTTTTTGTGATTTTCATACAATATAATTTGATAATAATTAGATCATCTCCCCTACTGCACCTGCCCTATTTATGTATAATAAAGCATATAGAGTCTGTGTCCTCAAATATCTTTCAGGGTGGGTCCGTCTACTCCAGCCTGGTTGACCTACCCAGAGTCCCATGCTTGAAAGAGGCTGCCTGCCCCTCCCAGCAGCCATCTGTTGCCACAGTTTCCTTAGGTGGGGTTGGAGCTTCTTACCTAGTTCCTCATGTCTATGCTGGGTTTTTGTCTGGTTTGAGCTCGCCTGGGACTCGTGCACGCTGTCCCCATTGCTGTGCGTTCATAGGAGCAACTGCTCAGCTGTTTGGAGAACTGTTTTCCTGTGGTCATCCACCACCTCTGGCTCTTACAATCTTTCTGTCATCTTTTCCCTAGTGATTCCCTGAGCCGTGGGAGGCAGAGGTTCGATGTATGTGGCCTACTCAGGGATGAGCACTTGTCAGGCTCTTGTTTTCTGCAAATTAGCCAGTGTGAGTTTCTGTGTTAATCACCATCTGCTGCATAAGGAAACTTGTCTGGTGAGAGTTGAGAGATACGTTTCATCTATGGGTATAAAATAAGTCCTTAAGAGTCAGTTTGATACAATAGCCCTTTAGTAGAAAAATAGTTTTAGGTCCTCCTCTCTGAACTATGACCTGTCTAGCCTTGGGTTAAGCCTGATAGCAATGCAGATATCCAATTGAAGAACGGTTAGTTACTCCCATCATATTTGTGCCACCGTTGGCATCAATGAGCATATCTTGCCAGGACAGCTGTTACTGTAATTCACAGGATTCACAGCTGAGTAAGGCTCATAATGGTCTTTCCCTTCTGGTAGCATGGATAGCACCTTCCAGTGGAGATGAGGCTCTGCAGTCAGTACTGACTTGATTTCTTCTTGTTTGCTGTGCAGCTCATATATGTCGTGTCTTCAGCTGCAGGGTCTTAGCATCTCGTTCTGGTGGTAACCACAAGCAGGGGCAATGGCCAGTATTGCTTGTGGGTCTACGGCTCCCCTGATCAATAGCTTCTAGAGACAGAGTCCATTCCTGGCACTGAGGACTTTTTGTTTTCTTCTCCATTATCCTATTATATCTAGATATGGCAGCATCCCCCTGTTACAGGATAACTCCTGTGCATCTCTTTTTATGAGTGTATGGATATACTTTGAAGAAGCTTCTGCACTGGTAGGTTTCCATACGGCTGTTTCTGAAGGCCTTTAGTGTTAGTTATCCCTCCTTAGAGGCCATCCTCTGCCCTATTATGTTTCCCTCTCCCATCTTTCTAGATCACCCCGCTGAACAATAGGTGACTGACTTCTTTTGTGTTCTTCACAAAAGCACCCCAATTTCAGGCTCCTGTGTCCATACAGGTATTTTGACTAAGTGATACGACTCAGTACCTGAAAGAAATTCTGGTAGATAATTTTCCTCCACTTCTTTCCCTCTATCGATAATTATGTACTCAGTAACCACGTCCTTATAGGTCTACAGCTAGATGCTTTTTACCTTTTTTTTTTTTTTTACATAAAACATAATAAAAAGTTGTTTATAGGACAATTTCATTCAGGCATCCTGGTTAACCTTATCAGGTGTTTAGTTGGACCAGTGCTCAGCATGAATATTTATGTAACACCAAAATTGATCTGTTGAAACTCACTACCCAATATGAGAGTATTGATGCTGACTCTATGAGGCCTCGTGATTTGTTTGTGGTGGTTGAGCCCTTGGGGCTTAGTACCCTTACAGAAAAGGCTTTCTCACCCTTCCACCAGGTGAGGGTGTAGCAAGAAGCTGGCAGTTGGAGTCGGAGTTGACCCTTACCAGAAACTCACCCTGACCTTGTATTTCCAGGTCCCTGTTTTGTAAGCAGTGTGTTCATGCTGTTGATAAGCCCCACAGTCTGTGCATGCTTGTATCGCCCTTCAAATACTTTACAACAGTCCTTACCTGGTTTAGAGGTGAGGAAACTGAGTCCCAAAGAAGGGGAGAAGCTCCTTCTGGCGTTGCAGCTGATTACTGATAGGCTAGAATCAGAACTCAGAGTTCTACTGCAATCACACTGCCAGCCAGCTCAGGGAAGTTTCACGCATGGCAGGCATTCGGTAAATGCCTATGCAGTAGACAGGGCTGAGCCCTCCTTCTGTGTCTGCTTCGAGGAGTAGAGAGCAAAGGGAGTGTGAATTCAAGGGCTTCTCACTACCCTAATGCCTGACTCTTAGTCGGAATCAGATGTGAAGGACAAAATGTGGCATGCGGACAAAACGGAAAATTACTCATCTACCAAGGGACAAAACACAGATACATCCACAGTGTAGTGGACACAGAAAACATTGAACTTGAGCTCCAGGCTCATGGTGAAGCATTCTATGGTTCCATTTATATGAGACATTTACAACAGGCAAATCCATGCAGATGGGCCACAGGCTGGCGTTCATAGTCTTGGAAGAGGGAGAAATTGGACATAACTTTAATAGATATAGGTTTTCTCTGTGGAATAATGAAAATGTCTTGGAACTAGATTGGTGTGGCAGTTTTACAGCATTATGGATATTATCAACTGACACTAAATTGTATATCTTTTTTTTTTTTTTAATTTTTGAGACAGGGTCTCCCTGTCCTGGAAGCCCCAGCTGTCCTGGAACTCACTCTGTAGACCAGGCTGGCCTTGAACTCACAAAGATCCTCCTGCCTCTGCCTCCCAAGTGCTAGGGTTAAAGGCGTGCGCCACCATGCCTGGCTAAAAATTTTTTTTTTAATTAAATTGTATATCTTAAAAACATCAACTTTATGCTATTTGAACTTCACTTTTAAACCAAATGCCACTACATGACTGGGCCTGGAATGCGCCCACACAGCTCTGATTCTGTGCTTACCAGCTGTGTGGCCCTCGGGGCGGGGGGGGAGGGTTATGCTTTGCCTGGATTTCAGCGTCCCAATCTGCTAGAGGAAGGCACTGCCCAGACTGTGCCCAAGGTTCATTCTAGAAAGCCTTCAGGGATCTTGAGAGCAGAAGCAGGATGACTATAGCCAGGGAAGGGCCACGTTGTGGGAGTCTTTTGAGCCTTCTCTTCTCAGCTACTGAACTGCAGGGACTGTCAATATCCTGTCCCCAAGTACCAGGGAAAGAGTCACACAGAGAGTGGCCTCAGCGCTGGACCTTGCTGACCGCGCTTCAACAGGCAATATAAGCCTCTTGGTAATCCGGTTAAGCAGTGAGTCATTCAATACTACCCGAATGCCTTCCTGTGGTGTCCCTGCAAGGAGAGCAGCCCCAGCAGATCACTGACACTTGACCTGAAGCAACGTTTGAACGTAACCTGGAGGTTTTAATTGGGCTGTGACTTGGAAACCCACCACGAGCATCAGTGTTCAGAAAGGTGCAACGGGTGCTCACTTGGGACCCATTCCCGTGCCTGTCGCAGGCCAGTGCACTGTGCTAGGCTTTAAGACGACATAGACATATTAAAGGAATTTGTTTTCCACTAAGAAAGGCAGCTTCACACAAGAATAAAATGTATTGCACGGGCGATAAAAGGGAGGAATTAAGCAGGCAACCAGACCAGTTAGGAGAGCCCGTCCCTGTGGGGGCGGAGGAGTGGAGGGTCCGGGAAGGTGACACTTAGGCTGGGTTCTTAGGGACACAGTTGGAGTTCCCATGTTCCAGGGATGCTCTAAGAGGATGGCAGTTACTGCCATCTGCTCCAGTGGGAGGAAGAGTTTTATTATTGTCGATGGTTACAATTGCCAGCCTGGTCTACAGAGTTGAGTTCCAGGACAGCTGGGGCTACAGGGAGACCCTGTCTCAAAAAGACAAAAAAAAAAAAAATTGCTAGCCCCCGCTACCTGACAATGAAAAGAAGGCTTAGGGCTGGAGGGAGGGTTCCGTTGTTAACAGCGCTTACTGCTCTTGCAGTGCCCACACCAGCCAACGACCACCTGGATGGAACTCCAGCTCCCCAGGACCCCATGCTTTCTCCTGGGCTCCCGCACTCACCTGTACAAATGCACATGCAGACTCACATACATACGCATAAACATAAAACAAAATGAAAATTTAAAAAGAAGGCTAAGTTTTACTCTGCGTAATTAGTGTTTTTTTTAAATATTTATGTTACTTTAATTTATGTGTATGTGTGTATCTGTAGTTAGTGCTTTTAAATTCCTTGGAAATAACAATTCTTTTCTTTTTACTTTAACAATATTTTTAAATTTGTTATTTTTATTAAACTATTTCCATACATTGTACATCATTTTTCAATCGAATTTAGAGTCACTTCCCTTTCCATGCCCCCTATTCCACCTGTACTCTGCCATACGTGTCTTGCATCTTTTTCCGAGTCTTTCCAGAGTTTTTTTTCAAAGCAGGGCTTATTGTTTTTGAGAGAACTTCACTATTTCCATCTTTTTTGTTGTTGTTGTTCTCTCCAACTTGTATTGCTTCAAAAAAAATATATATATATACACACACAATATATATACATACATAAATATATACATACACAAATCACCTAATAATTTTTTTGGGGGGTCTTTTTGAGACAGGGTCTCCCTGTAGCCCCAGCTGTCCTGGAATTCACTCTGTAGACCAGGCTGGCCTTGAACTCACAAAGATCCGCCTGCCTCTGCCTCCCAAGTGCTAGAATTAAAGGTGTGCGCCACCACACCCAGCTATATCACCTAACAATTCTTAAATACTGGCGTTGGGAGGCTGTTTCGTACTACCTGCTTAATTATCTGTTGCTCAAAGAAGTGCAAGGTACTTGCTTCCCAAGCAGGGGACAGGGTAGCAGGGTGCACGGCTGCTTCCTGAGTCACCAGCCAGGATTCTCTCCTGCAGCGGCTGCTGCTCATTCACCTGACCCTTCTTTCTACATCACCTCTGCTGGGTGAACACTGCCCTGGAAGAACAGACCTCGCTTCGGATCCTCTTACTGCCCCTAAAACAGTGACTTACGGGAAAACCCTTCCTTCTTTGAGCCTCTGTCTTCATATTCCCAAGCGAAAGGCTTACAAACTCCTGCTTTCCAGTTCGCTTTCCTTTGCCACAATTGGCATTATTTCTTCTTGCCTCACATTAAGTCCACTTCATTCACTTAGCCTGGCTCTGAAAGCATCTGTACTTGAAGTCCTGGCCTAGGCCCCCTCCCAGGGTCCTGTCACCCACTTCCAGCTTCCCCTGCTTGTCTCTGAGTAGCCTGGCTGTCAAGGACAAAGGAGGTGGCCTTTCAACGCTGGGTTTCCCTGGCCGAGCTAGTCAGCAGGGCTCCTCTGTCTCACAGGCTCCCTGTGGGTTCTCTGCACAGGAGGACAGAGCACCTGAAGGCTGGTGTGGATCTGGATGCTGTGTCTGTGAGCCAAGTCATGCTCTGTCATTCTTTTTCAGGAGGAAAGACTTCAAGGCCGGTGACCCATGAAGCGGGAGCCCTTCGCATGACTGAACCCACTTGGCCTGTGTTTATGGGGCATCCCAGCCTAGTGGCTCAGATGTCCCAGGAACAGATACGAAGGACAGAACATGGTTGAGATGGGTGTTCTCATCAAACCCCTTTCTATTCCATTCTTCCCTAGTGTTCTCTAGTAATAGGACATAAAACATACTTATGTATGCTGAGAACAGGGAGAATTCCGAGGCAGAGAGGTCCTCATACAGCACTGCAGGCTCCCCCTTCCCCTGTGGCTCTCTTTTAAACCTATAGTCTTCATTTGAATAGTTCCGATGGCAGTGTGCAAGACAGCTGTCTTGTCTTATTTCAGCATGATCCTCCAGATAATAATGCAAACTGTCTTATGGAGCTTGTTATGACCGACCAGTCATCTTGAAACAGACCAAATCCCTCTACTGTAAGGCAATATTTTGAGTCCATGAAAGAGATCATGTATATTCGAATCCCAGTTTAATCTGCCAAGAGAAAGGTAATTAATTGCCTTTCTCTTGGCAGATTAAACTCAGTCATCTCATGCTTGCCATATTCTTAGGTTATGGAAAGGGCAATGATTCTACATATGGGCTGATCAACATATAACAAACATACCAAAAATGCCAGTGGCCTAACAAAAAAGGAGCATATTCCTTCTTTATGTAATCAGCTCTGGGATTCAGAGCCCCAAGTCCCTGATGTCTTGGATCCCTGTTCTTCCAAGATATAGTGCGATGGAGCCCTTTTAATGCTTCTGAAAGGCAAAGAGAAGGCTCAGGGAGCCCTGCCTGGGAGAACTCCTCTATTGTCATTCTGTGGCAACATGAGTTGTGCAGTCTGACTTCATGAGACCATGGGCTGGAAAATGCAGCCTCTGGCTGGGCTGCTGCCCTTGGAGAGAGCTCCACACAGGGGAGTGAGGCACACTTGGAGGGAAGCAGGCCATCTCTGCCATGCCGGGGACCCCATCCCACATCTCAGTTCTGAGCAGCTGGCACGGGAGACCAGTTCCGAGCTGATGGGCACTGGGGAGTGCAAATGTAGCTTTCGTCCATCTTATTTCTAGTTGGTAAGCCATGTTTTCCTAAACTTCAGTTTTGCAAACTGCCACTTTTGAGAGGCAGTGTAACACCTGTACTGTAATTGACTTAGTATTCCTTTTAAATTGATTTACTTTATAATTTAGTTTCACTTGAATCATATGTGGGAAATCATATTGGATTTGATAATTATATTTTTCCAAATATATCCTAAAATATATAAATATTTCAATAAAAATATTTGCACATTTCAGGGCAACAACAGTGTGCCTTGCATGCTGAGGAAAGATGGTGGTTACACACCAAAAGCCCTCCAGACCCTGTGCCACCTTTGCTCTGGACGTGCTCTGCCCCTCTCCTCTTGCACCTAATCCTTCAAATGAATTGGTTTGACTTTTGTTCTTCCAACCTGCCAAGTCACTGTTACATGGGGCCTTTGCTGTACTTCTGTCAGGATACATCCTGTATCTGTCTGACTTCCTAGACCCTGAAGTCTTAACTGAGATATCTCCACTTCAGGGAGCCATTGAGTATAGACTGGCTGTCTCTACCCCATCTACCCCACCCTTTATAGTTATGCCTGCCTCACTTCTTTTAAGTATGACATAAGACTTAAGGCGATTTGTTTGTAAATTTTCTACCCTAGTAGAATGCAAATTGCAAGTTGGATGTGCTGGCTTAGGCCCTGAATCCTACCGCTGAGGCAGGAAGGTCACAACTGAGGCCGACTTGAGCGACAAGGTTGCTAAATGAATAAAAGTTGAAAAAGATGAAACCATGTATATCACTCATCAAAGGAAAATTCTTATCAGTTTCATGTTAATGCATGATATGCATTGCTCAGTCTGGATTGGTGACTAGACAACTTGGAGGTGAGATCACCCAGTATCTGGGCCTGTGGCTCACAGGTCACCTGACTCACCCACCCAACCACAGAGACCGAAGCTGGGCAAGTCAGAGCAGCAGGCCAGCTGTTAGAAGGCAGACCTTGCTCCCACTTAAAGCAAGGAAACAGGAGGGGAGGAGCCGCGAGGCCAGAGACCCCAGCCATCCAGGCTTGAAGCACAGGGGTCTCCCAGGCCAGAGAGCCGGCTACAGGGAGACTTCCGTCCCCACCAATCAGACTGACTCCTGCACTTGATTCTTTGTGGTAGGATTACAATTAAGAGATTTTAAAATCCTGAAGATGTCTATTTCATAGCTTAAAACAGAACATAAAAAAGGGGGTTGAGAGTTCATTTATGGAATTAGAAAGGTGGTAAAACATTGTTTTTCTTGCAAAAGAAGTCTAAGGTGAGGGAAGAGGCCAGTCTTCCCCATATCCAACCATCTGGAAACACTTCATGGATTCTGCGATACCTGTCCCTGATGGTCCCTAGAACCAAGGAATTCAGTCCTGCCACTCATTACTATGGCAGCCGCAGCCAGTTTTTGCTTCAGGGACTGTCCTAGATGACCTGTGAACTGGGGACAGTTCCCACTCAACTACTAAAAGATAAAGCCTTCTTTCCCCACCTCAACTCAGGGCAATTCCAACAGGCCCTACTAACTCGTGGCCAACAACTTTGCTTCTCAGTCTCTCCTGTTACCTACACCTGCCTCCCACACATGCCCCAGACTCTGCTCATAGAGCTCCATCCTGGAGTCTTTCCCAGGGAGCCCCAGGATGATGTTTGTTAAACCCTAATTAGCTGTATCCTCATCATCAGTTAACGGTGTCCCCTAAGTAAGAAACGATACCTCACCAAAGCCTTTTATTAGATTTGCTTCTTGTACTTGAAGTTGAGTCAAACCACATCCAAATAAATGACTCTTGGTACACTTGAAAGGATGGTGAATCATTCCCTTAAAGCTACTCAAGACAGCAGGACATGGTTGCATGCATTTGTAGTCTGAACTACTAGGCCTGATCCTAGAAAATCAAGGCCAGCAGATCAGTAGAGCAAGACCCTGACTCAAACAAATACACAGACTACCCTTTCTCAAGACACCAAAAAGTTAAAATTAAAGGAAGTTGATGCAAATAGCTAAAATCAAGTCCTGTCTATAGAGAAGCTGGCACTCCCCCAACCTCCTTCCCTAGAATAGTGCTAGCTAGACCTGTGGCACCATCTACTTCTTGTGTCCTGGTTTTCAGCCTGCTCAAAGCAGAGCCTGGATGGCCTGTCTTTTAGGTATCTCACACTACTGGCAGCTTTCACAGACACCCTCTGACCTCTCCTTTGAAAGAGCTGGGCAGTAGCATGACCTCTCACACACCCTCTGCCTTAGGAACCACAATTCTAGTGCCCAGGCCTGACGCACAGCTTTTCTCTCACGACCAGGTGATATATGTAGCTCGCTTTGCGGGTGGTTGCCCTAAACAGCCAGGTGACACCACTTGCAAGTCTAGGGCCGTCAGTTCCCGGAGTATCTAACATTTGAGCGGTGAGTGAAGGACATGGTAGATTTATACAGTTATTGTCTTATTGTTCCCCTGGTCCCTTCTAGCCCCGTTAGTGCACTGTTCTGTATGGTAGAGGCTCTAGCAATCTCTGCCACAGGCCACCATCTCTGTGGGGCTGAGGAGCACGATGATGTTTGCCTTCCTATGTTTGTGTCTCTTCCTTTCATTTCCCTTCCAGGTACCCTGGCTACTGCCCACAGAGGGAAGGGCTACCATGTATTCTTAAGTAACTTTCCCCCTAGATGACCCAGGTGAAGATAGACATTAACTTGTTTGATTTTCACTAACTGTGCTAATGGAGAGGGTTAGGAGTATTTACCTAAATCTACAATGGACATAGTAGATCAGGGTGCAGACTGCATATTCAGCTTGAAACTGGATGATTTCTTTTACACTTGAATCTAAGTGTTCATGGAGAACTACAATGAAGAATTATTGTGTTTTTCCTGGTACAGGCAGCACTGGTGGGGTGAGAGAGGACCATGGTAATCACTGGAAAGGAAACTGAAAATGCTCCCGAAAGGAGGAAGAAGAATTGAGACAACTGAGCTATTGACTCTGTCTTCCCCAAACTCTCACTTTCTACAGGTTCACAATCAAATGGGTAAAAGTTTAAGACTGAAGACAATGATATTATCATGTGTAGTCATTTTCTAGGCCTGCCACAACAAACTCGGGGGTGCCTAGACCACTACACACATATCTTCTCACAGTGCTGGGGGCTGGAGGTCCTCTATCAAGGTGCAGGCAGGGGCCTTCTGGGAGAACCCATCTCTCACCTCTTCTGTCTTCAAGTGGAGTCAACAGTTCTTGATTGACTGGCTGCATCTCCTTGCTCGATCTTCACGTGCCTTTTGTTCCTCTCTGTGTTGTCTTGTTTGCTTCTCTCATGAGGACAGTAGTAATGGTATTTAGGGTCAGCCCATTTAATGCTGGAGAGGCTTCCCAAATCAAGATACTTAAGTAGGTGGACAGAACATTGTTCCCCCAAAGTAATTATAATTTCCAAGGGTCAGAGCTTGTTAGAGCTAGATGGCTCATATTCTGCCCACTATACTACATTAAAGGTCATTTGCCTAGAGATGTTTACATGTTCTTAATGATGCTTTAAATAGTTCTGCATGCTCCCTGACACTGTGCTGCTGTCTCACCTGCTGGAGCAAGGGTGCCCTGAGTAGGACCCACGGCGGCAACCAAGCTTCTGTGCATCCAGTGGAAACTTACCATGCTTCACCTTCTCCGTCCGAGATGGGGAGAGGGCTCTTCTCATGGTGATCCCCTCTGTGGGACCCCTTGAGGGTCACATGATGCCCCTGCTGCTAGGACCACTAAGGACTTCTGAGCTGCCTCTGTCAATAACCCTGATTCAATATTTACATTTTTCAGAACTGTCTTGTGGCAAATTTTAGGAGAAAGAATCCTCCTAATCACAAATATTTGCAGTGCTTGACCCTGCTGAACTTTGGCCATTGATGTTGAAAATAGCCATGTGCAGCCCAGAGGCACCACGGTCATGGATGTTTGCACAGTTTACCAGCTGTACAGACTTCATAGGCTCTTGTGGAGATCACTGGGTGCTGGAAGAAAGGGAACGCAATGTGCCTGAGGCCAGATGCCATGTAAAAAAAGGCTTAGTGAATGCCAGCTTCCTTCTTATACTTATTCTTGGGCCATTTCTTCTCCATTTCCTCAAGGGCTGCCCTGGATTTAGTGTTTTCCCTCAGATTCCCTACTCAGCTCCCAACAGTAAATACTACCTAAAATTTCTAGAACTCGAGACTTTTAGTAAGTTCCGTCAGTGTAGCCTGCCCTCTGCTCCTCGTAGCCATGCCTCCTTTCGCACCTGTATTCCTGTCATTCTTAGGAGAGTTCAAAGCTAAAGCTAAATCTGCCTTTGGTATCACTGTTTATCCTGTCTGTCCTTTCCTTCCATCCTTCATTCCTTCCTCCTCCACTATGGGTCTCTCTTGCTTGCTTGCTTCTTTCTTCTTACTATTTTTTGCAGTTCTGTGGAGTTAACCCAGGACTTCTCACATGCCAGGTGAGTGCTACCTACATTGAAAGGTAGCCTCCAGCCTCCATAGCTTTTAGACCCCCCCCCTTTTTTTGGTCTTTTTGAGACAGGGTCTCCCTGCAGCCCCAGCTGTCCTAGAACTCTCTATGTAGACCAGGTTGGCCTTGGACTAACAGAGAGCCACCTGCTTCTGCCTCCTAGTGCTGGGATTAAAGGTGTGCACCCCCACACCTGGTGATTCCCCCCTTTTCATACCCTATGTAGATATAATTTATACATAGAAAAGTCATCCCAGGCTGGAGACATGGCCTAGCGATTAAGAGCGCCGACTGCTCTTGCAGAGGACCCGGGTTCAATCCCCAGCACCCACATGGCGGCTGAGAACCGTCTGTAACTCCAATTCCAGATGAACTCCAGTTCCAGGGGAATCCGATGCCCTTTTCTGACCTCTGCGGCATTGCATGACACGGGTGCACAAACCTACATGGAGACAGTACATTCATACACATAAAATTAATTAATTAATTAAATTAAAAAAGAAAAATCATCCCTTTAGGATGCATTTTTATTCTGTAAAGTTTTGCATTGATCACTTGCACCTATTTATAGAATATTCTCAGCATAACAAGAAGAAATCCCCCCCCTGTTGTCCCCTCTCCCTTCACATATTGGCAAAATCTTCTTTTCCTCCGTCTTCTCATCACTGGCCCCAGCTCTGGGCAAACACTTGCCTACTTTCTGTCTAGAATTTTTATACTTGGAGTGTTTCACAAGGCTCACATAAAAAGTGATCTTTTGCATCTGTCTTCTTTTCCTTAACATGGTGTTTACAAGCTTTATCTACACTGTATATATTAGTGCTTTATTTACTTTAATTTATTCCACCAGATCTAGTTTTCCTATTTATCAGATCATGGGCATTGAAATTGCTTCTACCTTTTAACTATTATGCATAGTGATACTCAGGGCATTCAAATGCATGCATATGTGTGTGTTGTGTGCACGTTCGTGTGCGTGTGTGTGTGTGTGTGTGTGTGTGTGTGTGTTCTTTGGACATATACCTAGAATTTCTGAGACATACAGTGTTATGATGGATTCAATCATTGGAAGGCGATTGAATGGTGAAGGTTCTGATCTCATCAGTGGGTTAATCCAGTCATGGATTCATAATTTTATAGCATTATTGAGATGTCTTAGAAACTACTGAATGCAGGGTCTTATTGGAGGAAATTACTGTGGGGGTTTGGTTTCAAACGATATAGCTTGTCTGTGCCCCTCCCCTCATTCTTTCCTTGTTTACTGTGAGGTCAGAAGTTTCCTCCACCAGGTCTTATGGCCATGGAACATCACTTCAGACCCGCAGCAATAGAGCCAACTTATTGTGGAGTGAAGCTTCTGAACGTGGAGCCAGACGAAATCGTTCCTCCTTAAGTACTTCCAGATGCATGGCACAGGGTCAACAAGCTAACTAACAGAATGGTAACTCTGTATCTAACATTTTGAGAAACTGCTAAGCTATTCTCCAAACTGTACACCACTTTCTTATCAGAAGAGCATACAGATTCTGATTTCTTCCCATCTTCACCAACACACATTACTCTCATTTTACTGTACCCAGTTTGAAATGGTGTACCATCCATCACGTTTCTGTTTACATTTTCCTAATGACAATTCACAGGGAACCTCTTTCTATATAATTATTGGCTATAGTATGTCTTCTTCTGAGCAATGTCTATTCAGATTCTTCCATTTCTTTCCACTTACTGGCTCATGCAACTTCTCCTCCTCTATATTTATTTAAATTTCGAAAAGAGTTGCCCACTCTCTAGCACAATATCAATTCATCACTTAACCATATGGAAGTGCTTTTATTGATATATGAAAGGCTTTCCAACTGCCAAAGACAATGTACACTTTTAGCCCTTTCTTTCTTGGCTTTCTATAGTATTCTACAGTTTACCACTTCCTTCCTCTTTGAAACTTTCAGATCTCTAGTTGTCTTTTTATCTCTTTGATTACAGCCTTTTGGTCTCCTTTGAGAATACTTCTTTTCCATACTGTTAAACACTGGTGGCCCTTAGTGTTCTGTCTTTGGTGCGCTTCTCGTAATATATTTGGTCTAGGAAATGTCATAGTCTCTCAGTTTTTCCTTCTACCTGTATGCTGGTAAATACTAAATTGCTATCTTTCTAGTACTCAGCCAGGCATATCCAACTATCTCGTGACTACCTATTTGAAAATCCCATAGGCTTGCCATATACAAAAAGTCAAAACAAATACTCTGAAGCCTCTGTCCTGCGCAACTTGTTATTCCAGTTTCATACAAACGTTTGGAACATAGAAAAAAAAATTAAACCACTTCCTCTAAGAGGTGAGAAACGTCTGTTTATTAAGAGATTGGGAATCCTGCCTCTTCATTAGAAGATTCAGTGAAGCAGAAAGACTAAACACAGCTGGTTGTATTCCAAGGCTATCAGAGAGAGGTGTGTATGTGGGGGGGGTCAGAGACTGACTTACATGCTCAGTAGGTCTAGCTGGGGCAGGGTGGTAGGGAGCTGCCTGGACTGTTGTTAGGGGTAATGCTCACATGCAAGAAGGAACATGTGGTTTCATGTCCCTGGTGGGAGGTAAGAGGAGAAAGCAGCAGGTGTCAAGATGGAGACCAGAAGGTGAAGTGCCTCAAATGACACATGAAATATGTGAAATTTGTTGGGTTACAGGAGTAACTCACTGGCGCTGTTGATCAGAGCAGCAGCAGCATCCAAACACTGGCCGCTCTTGCGGAGAACTGGGGTTTGGTTCCCAGCACCCACCCAGCAGCTAGCAGCTGCCTGTAACTCCAGTTCCAGGGGATCCAAAGCCCTCTTCTGGCCTCTACAGGCACGTGGTTCACTTACATACATGCAGGCAAAACACTCATACATATAAAATATAAATAAATTAATAAGTAAATAAGTAAGTAAATAAAGTCCTATGTACATCTAGATTTTGCATGCTTTCCCCTCCTCTGGGTACCACAAATTCAGTGAAGAGAAAAGTTCTTAAAAGATCACCTGTCCTTCTTTGGAAGGTATGATCCTTATATTTAATAAAATAACAAATTGTTAAAGCCACACCAGACACCAACTTGCCAAAGTTTATCCAGCTCTTCTTGAGGTGTCTCCTCCACAGCCATGCCACTGTCCTTACTGAAGCTGAAATGTGTGTCACTGTGTCCCAAGGGCAGGAAGAAAAAGTATACATTAAACAAACAAGAAAAAAGACAAAAGAAAAACCCACCAACAGTCGTACGTGACAGGTGTACAGACCAGTCATCTGGCCTCCTACAGCATCCTGTAATGTTGCTGAAGTTGGAGGAGGACAGGGGGACAGAAGGGTTTCCTTGGGGTGTAGAATGCAAAGTTATTTTCATACTTCACGATTTGTTCCAGGACTCCTCATTCCCAGATTGTATTCTCAGGCTGGAAGCAATCTCTCCTTCTCTTGCCTCTATATCTATGAAGCTCTTGTGCCTTTTTTCTAGGCTGCCTGTGAACTCTTAAAGGCAGGAATTGTGTCATCTGTTGTTATACTGTTCATGAACTCAGAGCAGAGCCTCCCTTGGGACAGCAATCATCAGCGCAGATGTGATATAAAGAAAATTCTAGAACTTCTACTGATGCTTATCTTTTAACCTGAAATATCGAAGAAACCAACCTTCATTATTCCTTAAAGTATAGCTTAAAGTGGTATATACATAAAAATATAAGAGTTTAAATAAATGTTTTGGAGTCACTATTCAAAATTCTTTGGGGGGAATCAGGGTTTGTTGAAAATATTTGGGGATTAGTGCTCCCATGTTGAATGAAAGATTATTGCTTGAAGAATCAGTAACTCAAAAGAGTAGATTTAAATAGGAAAGTTTGTCACCCAAGAAAAATCTAGGGTATTTGTTCATTCTTAGCAAAAAACAAATACTAAACAGTGCCTTGTGTGTTCAAGTTGACACAGCAGGCTGTTTGTTGCTCAACAATGATTCCACATGCACTGATTCAGAGGGACGGGAAGCTGAAGCAAAAACTCAACAAGGAGAGCCCGGGGCCTGGGAGTCTCCAGTCTTCTGGGAATGGGATTTGGCGCCATTTGTCTGAAGGATATTTTGACAAATATATCAAAGACCTTTAAAAACATCTTGCCTCCATAGAAACAAGTTTTTGAATGTTTAGCTCTTTGATTAGATGTATATATAAATCTCACAATGTCATTTGTAAAACAGACTCGGAAGATGCACAGAGGGCCGAGCATGGTGGCGCATACCTTTAATTCCAGGACTCAAGAGGCAGAGGCAGGTGGATCTCTGTGAGTTCAAAGCCAGCCTGGTCTACAGAGCAAACTCCAGGCCAGCTAGGACTAAAGGGAGACCCTGTCTCAAAAAAAAAAAAAAAAAAAAAGAAAAGAAAAAGAAAAAGAAAAAGAAAAAAGAAGATCCACAGAAACACAGGCTAGGGGGAAAACCCCCACAAAACCAAACAAAAACATTTTCCCTAGCAAATCCACTTTTGAAACTTTTTAAAAAGCTTAAATATTTATGTAGATTTAGCTATAAGAATGATTATCATATCATTTTTTATTTTCTTGGTATTTTCCAGACAAGGTCCCCTATATCCCCAGCTGTCCTGGAACTTGCTATGTAGACCAGGCTGGCCTTGAACTCATAGAGATCCACCTGCCTCTGCCTCCCAAGTGCTGGGATTAAAGGGATGCCCTACCACTCCTGGCTTATCATATCATTTTGAATACTAAAAAACTCTGAACTCCCCAAATGGCCAACCATATGTGACTCTTGATACAGTGTGTATTATTTCAATTCAATGTACCATAAGCCAATTAAAACCTGCTATGTAGATGCATATTTAATTACCATGAAAGCTATTTACAACACTGTAAATGAAAATGAGTTACATATTATTATGTAATACAGAATGATTCTATTACTCTAGATCCATATAGGAAAGATTCAGATGATTGTGCAGACTCTTTTAAAGTTTTATTTTCAAATTGATATGTGATATAGTGCAGTTTTATGAGTTTTAGCTCTGTATAGATTAGTGTAACCAGCACAACAATCAGCATAGGTAGTCCTAACACTTCAGACAAACCTGCCCTGCTGGTTGAAATCACACTCACCTCCTTGTTTGCACCAACCATTAAGGTGTTCTCTCTTGTCATAGCTTTGTCCCTTCCAGAATGCCATATAAATGGGATCACACAGTGTGTAAATTTAAAAGTCAACTTCTTTCAGAAAAATGCCTTTGAGATACATATAATAACAGTAAAAATAATCACTATGGAGCAGATTCTACTTTGTAGTTGTACCACCGCTATTTTCTTGTAGTGCTGGCGTTGGCGTCAAGGACCTTGACTATCCCACACAAGCACACTGCCGCTGAGCTATGTCACCAGCTCCACGGTCATTTATTTATTCTCCTCTTTGAGAGAATTTGAGTTGTTTCCTCTTGAGGGTACTATGAATAGAGTTGCTATCATATTTGTATGTAGGTTTTTATGTAAACATATTTTGTTGATAATATGCTAAGTGTATCTTTATGTCATAGGAACCTATCAAAATGTATCTTTTTACTTTCCCATCAGCAATGTATGAGAGAGGGCCTTGCATTCTTTTTAAAAAGTATTTTATTTATTACTTTTATTTTATGTGTACATGTATGTGCCTGCATGTATGTAAGTGCATACATGTGCCTGCATGTATGTAAGTGCACCCATATTGTGCAATGCCGGAAGAGGACAGAAGAGGGTGTAAGGTTCCGTGGAATTTGAGTTATAGATGGCTGTTAGCTGCCATGTGGGTGCTGGGAATTGAACCTGGGTCTTCTGCAAGAACATCCAGAGGTATCTCTCCACCCCCTGCTTTGCATTCTTGACAGTACTTGTCAGTTTTTAAAAATGATTTTATTTTGGGCTATTCAAATAGGAATGAAGTGATATCTCATTGTGCTTTTCACCTTCATTTCCTAATGGATGATGATACCGAACAGCTCTTTATGTACTAATTTATTGTTTGTACATCCTGTGGGATGAAGGATTTATTCACATATTAGATACATTTTGGAAAATAAGAATATATGCTTTCTTACTAATGAGTTCTGAAAACTCATTACATATAGGCAGATTCTTTGTTAGGTATGTGATTTATCATTTTATTATTTTATATACTGTGCTTCATATCAAGAAGTTTTTGCCTAACCCTTGGTTGTGTTTTTTTCCTAAATATTCTCCTAAACATTTTATAAATTTGTATTTTATATTTAAATTAAAGACATATTTTGAGTTAATTTTAAGTTGAAGTGGTTCATATATTTGTATTGGTATATTCAACATAATTTTCTGAAAAGAAATGAAGCTGCTTTTGTGTTTCTATAAAAACTCAATTGGATATATGCATATTAATCTACCTCTAGACACTTGTTCTATTTCAGTGGTCTCTGGGTTTATCTATTTACTTTCCAATTCCATAGCCATCTGATTACTTTATAATATACTGTAAGATTAGGGAAAAGGAATCTTCCAAGTTAATTCCATTCCAGTTTTTTTGTTATTCTAGCTCCTTTGCTTTCATGTATAAATATTAGAATCAGCTTCTTTATAAATAAAAACATTTCTGTGGATTTTTATTGGCAATTCCTTAATTATCTGAATCTCCATTTATAAAGAATTACCACTGGGCGTGGTGGTGCATGCCTTTCATCATAGCACTCAGAAGGCAGTGGCAGGCGGATTTCTGTGAGTTCAAGGCCAGCCTGGTCTACAAAGCAAGTTCCAGGACAGCTGGGGCTACAGGGAAACCCTGTATCAAAAAAGAAAAAAAAAAAATTACCATTTCAGCCCAGTGGTGGCTTATGTCTCACACTGTAATCCCAGCACTCAGGAGACAGAGGCAGAAAGATTACATGTCTGAAGCCAGCCCGGACTACAGAGTGAACTCCAGGCCAGCATCAACTTCATGCATGACCCTGCTTTAGAACAAGGCAAACCAAAGAGAAAGACCACCTGAACTATACTGGCTCTCTCTGTCTATGAACATTGTATGTCTCCCTCATTGTCCTGACTTCATGAAGTTGGTTATTGCTTTCTTTTTTTATTTTCTTATTAAAAACACTCCTGATAACGTTTATTGCTATGTACTTTAGAAATCAAAAGGCCTTTCTCTAGGCAATGGGGAGGGCTAGCCAGGAGAAGAGTAGAACTTGGGAGAGGCCCATCATTGTAATTCGGGGCAGCTGCTGCTGCTGCTGTTGATGGGATGAGGAATTCCAGTGGACAGATGTGGTTCGGGGCCATTATGGGGAAATGTGGCTGATGATCAGGCTCAGGAAGTCCTAGGGAGAGACATGGTGCTAATGAAGCTCTCCCAGTGCTGAGAGAACGCCACTGGTTGACTTGGGTGGTATCTGAACACCTGAGTGAGTCAAGAGGCAGGGTCCTAGGTCCTGGGATTAAAGAGGGGTGTGCCTAGAGTTATCAGAGTGGATGTAGTCAGCCAACGCCTCAGACTGTGTAGTAACTGTTCCATGTGTTGCAACTGAAATGCACAGAGCGTGTTGGGGGTCGGGGAGCAAGACAGAAGTCCAGCTCTGAGCTCGGCGTGTTCCTGGGAGCTTAAGCCAAGTATACAACATTGAATCTTCTGAGAATTTACAGTAAAGCCCCTGAAAGTCTACTTAGCTAAGTCTCATATTAATTCTAGTGTGGCTCAGTGTTGCCTGAAGGTAGAATTCAGGTGGCCTTGGCTGGGAGGAGAGGAGGAATGTTGGGGTGGTAAGGCCCTGCACGTTTGCTACTTATTTACTACATGAAAGGCATTCTTACTGTGATCGCTACAGTCTGCTTGTGGAATGAGCCAGACATTATGCTAACACATGCTTGAACACACCCACCCACTCACACACATGTGCTCATGTGCACATACATGGGTGGTTGCACAGGAGGAATGGTAAGCACTGGCCAAGTGCCAGTTGGGAAAGCCACAGAAGCTGAGAGTGGAGCCCCACGGATCAGTTCACAAGGTAGCGGCCAGCATCAAAGAACAAACTGTGATGAGAGCCTATAACCTGAGGCCTTGTGACACTAGAAAATAGGTTGATGGATCTCCCCTTAGAATTAAGGGGGAAAATAAAATAATTAAGTGGCCTTTGAGTAGCTAGTTAAGCCTGAGTAGATGGAATTGGCCAAAGAGAGGACCTATTTATAAAGCTAATCTGTTCTTGAGTTAGCTAATAGTGTGGGTGAGATTGTACTTTTTCCCCAAAAAGAGAGCAGATAAGCACCTTCTTTTCAGCATCTTGGAGATAAAGACAGCCACTCTGTTGAACTTGAACTTGTTTATTATAAACTTTTATCAGAAACCATTACTATTTGTGTATCAATTTCTTGCTGAGGATTAACCAGATGTGACCTCGGAGCCTGGGTAATAGATAGCTGGGGACTCACCCCCATACGGGGAGGTCTATCGTTTAGGAACAAAAGAGGCATTTATGGACCCCTAAACCTCAGGCGAGTATTTTTCATTCAAGTGCCATAAGAAGTTGCAAACAGCTCAGTGGACCCCTAAACATGTCTTATGCTGTCTGAAAGGATGTCCAGACATGATTGGAATAAAAATTGTGATACTAGCCACCTGCTTTGGAGGCTTGAGATTCATTGTCTAGACCTTAACATACTAACATTACTGATAATGATGCTATTTAGATGTGCATACTTTGTGCTTGGCAAAATGTTTTTTGTTAAACTGCACATTTATGACTTAATTTGTTTATGCACAGGTATTTTATTTCATAACAAATGGTAAGAAAAAAGGAAAAGGAATAAGTTTCTTTAGGTTGTTACATACCAAATTGGTTATTGATTATTGTAGTTCTAGGTTAGAGAAGACTTAGAGCTATCTACATTTAAAACAGGTGAGTGCCTTGGTTATATTTAGATGTGTCACTGGCTGACATATAGATGTCCTGATTTCAAATCAAATGCTCTGGCATAGTGGTCAAATTGCTGCTTCTAAGATTTAATAATTCCATATATCTCTTTATTATAAATTTAGTTGGATATCCAGACTAATTTTGGAATTGGTCCATTAGTTTTTAAGCTTCCTTAAAAAGATGTGTGGTTCTATAATAGCTAGAAATGTCAAAGCAACAAACAAAACAGCAATCAACCCCCATCTCAGGTTTAACTAACAGCCTTTCAGTTTAAGCAAGAGGGATAGATGTGCCCAACTTCTTAGACACAATGTTGCTCTGAGAAATTAGAATCTTTTATATATAAGATTAAGTCTTTTTGGTATTTTTTATATAAATACATTATATGATTAGTGTAAAATTTTTGGAAAAATTCTGAAGAGACTGAAGATGGAACTATAAACCAACCTCAAATCCTGACCCTGAGGATAGCATTGTTAAATTTTGATGTCTTCAATCTGTTTGCATGGTGCTCACAAAACTGGTGTCCTGAAAATACTGTTTTGTTTTGTTTGTCTTTTTTTGAGACAGGGTCTCCCTATAGCCCCAGCTGGCCTGGAACTTACTCTGTAGACCAGGCTGGCCTTGAACTCACAGAGATCCTCCTGCCTCTGCCTCCCAAGTGCTAGGATCAAAGGCATGTGCTACCACGCCCGACCTGAAACTACTGTTTTGAGGCTTCCTTTTTAAACTCAGCAACATTTCGTGAATGTTTTCTCATACTAATAATTCTTCAAAAACATAATTAATGCCTCTCCTTTATTTTTCAGAGCTGAGGACTGAACCCAGGGTGGAGAGCTTGCTAGGCAAGCACTCTACCACTGAACCAAATTTCCAAGCCCAATTAATACCTCTGTATAGAATACTATATCGTTTTAAAGCCAATCTCTGTTTGTTGGCTATTTTTGTTTTTCCAGTTGCTGCTATTATAAACACTGTTACAGTTACAGTAAGTATCATTGTAAATAAACATTTATACATGACTGTTATTACTTCCTTAGAAAAGGTTCCTAGAAGAAAAATCATTGGGTATAGGTCAAAGGGTATGACTGCTTTAAAGGCTTTTGGTAATATTTGCCAAATTGCCTTTCAGAGAAATTGTTTCAGTGTATACTCCCACAGGAGTATATACAAATATATTCCCCTAGCCATGCCAGTACCAGATGGACTACTTTAAATAATTTTTTTATTATAATAGAGTGACTTTATTTGTGTTTTTTAGCATTATGTTGATTTGATTCCTGTAGTTGTTCAAGTAGAATTTTATATCATTTCTCCTGCTAGAGTCAGAATAATGAAATGAGAATCAGAGGACTCAGAAACCTTGGTCTATGCACACTTTTAAATGTTTCCACTTAAAACATGAAGGGAATCCACTACCATGGGGGAGGAGAGGAAGTGTGTCTGCGTTTGCATTATAGCTCTCAACTGAATCACTTATCTGCCTTAACTAATGCCCCATTAGTTGTTCTAAGCACATTTGTGTATTGTTAAAACACCTACTAATCACTCATCGAAATGAGAAGTCAAACAAACCCAGTGTATCAATTTGCCAAATTCAACAAACTCCTTGGCAATCTGTTTATAAGACCCTATGGGGGACAGCAGTTAGGAATAGGTTAGACAGCCCATTAGCTTATGAAAAGAGCTGTCGATGCAATCACCGTCTATTTGCCTGATTTTCACTGACAATTTTTTACACAGGGGTAATGGTGATAGAAAGGTATTTCCCACATTCCTATTCAGGCACTTAGCAGCACAATGGAGAGGTTAAATCTGGATGAAACAAATGTTGCTGTGGTGTAAATATTTCTATAACTAGAAGCATGTTGGGCCCCAGGTAGAATTATATTTATTTGAAACACTTTGGGAGACAATACTTCGGCTTATTTTAATGGGATTTGACTTACTAGTGGTAGCTTGATTAACAAGCCTTTTGGAAAGAAGCATCGACATGGAGAGATTTGGGGGAAGTATAGACTTCTCTGTCACTATTTCAAAACTCCAGAGGGTCGAATTGAAATGGTTAATGGGTGGAAACATCAGAGAGCCTGCTTTAGGTGGCGTTAAGAAATATATTCCTAACAATTACAGTTGTACAAAAAGGTAGAAAGAGCTCCCTTTCCAAGCTGTCCCTGTGGACTAGTTAGGAATGCTAAGAATCCATGATCATTATCTTGGGGCCTGGAATCTGTGGGGTTTTTTGTTGTTGTTGTTTGTTTGTTTGTTTGTTTGTTTAGGGGGTTGTGCAGGCCAGGGTAGAATGCTCTACCAACGACTATGAAATAAGCGACCAAGGACAATAAGGCAATTTCAGCTAATAGCTTTATTTGCTTCTGGGTATTAAAGCACTCAATGTGGCTCACAGGAGTAAGGAGCTATCAGGTTGAGTTAGGCTAGTGTTAGGCGAGATGTTCTCACATCCCACAGACATCCATTCCTTTCCTACAGAGACTTCATTGGGAGCTACACGGTCCTCCAGGCAGGTCCCCTTCAGTCCGTGACATTTGGATCCAGGCTACTTCCAGTGTCAACATGGAACATCTTGATCTCTAAAGCAGAGAATAAGAGAACATGGAAGAACCACATCACTAGTCTACTTATAGCTATTGGTTAGGATGAGGCACATGGCCTGCTCTGGTGGCAAGGGGGAGGGACAAATCCAGTTGCTGTGTGCCCAGAAAGAGAAACATGTACTAGATATGATGAATTCAGAGTGTTCCTATTATGGGAATTTCACCATCATAGAACAAATTGTACCATGACTTATTTCCCACCAGAGACAACCAGTTTTATGTGATTTTTGGCAATACTTTCTCCCCTGTTAAAAAAAATTTGTTTTGTCTGAGAAATTGGGTTCTGTCCTTTGCATATTCACCCACACCCCCTCCTTTAAAATCATCCCTGTGTATTACATCCGTGTGTACAAAGGACCTCATTAGGACTCACCGTCCCATACATATATCATGTTCCCTCTTCTCTTACACTTTCTTATCCCCTGGCCATTCCCCTTCCCCCCTCTATGTCCCCACCCCTCTTCCTCATCCCTAATAGACCTCCCCCTTTACACTTATATTCCCCCCTCACCCCTGCCACCTTCCCCATATGAGCGGAAAGATACGATACTTTGTCTCTGTGGGACTCATTCACTTAAAGTGATGATCTCATTGGTTTCCGGCCTTTCTTTCAATGCTATATTGTGGGGAGAATCATTAGAGGTATTTTTTTTTTTTTTTTTTGAGCCTCAAGTCTTCTTAGAGTTTAGTCCTGGGCCCCCTGACTACTCATTGCTGAAGATCTGGCCTGTATTAGTTAGCTAGAGTTGTTGTTACAAAGTACCATATGCTGGGTGATTTGAACAACAAAATTGTACTACCTCATAGTCCTGAGGCTAGTAGTCTAAGTTCAAGATCTCAGCAGAGTTGGGCCCTCTGAGGGCTGTGAGGGACAGTTTGTTCTGGGCTCCTTTCCTAGTGTATGGTGGTTTGATAACAATCTGGTCTTCATTGGCTTGAAGAAGAAACACACTGATCTCTGCCTCCACTGCCATATGGTATTCACCCCATGTGTGTCTCTCAGTGTCCAGATTTCTCCTTTTTATAAGGACACCAAGCCTATCAGATGAGAACCCATCCTAATGACTTCATTTTAACCTGATTTACCTCAGTAAAGGCACTCTCTCCAAATAAGGTCATAGTGTGAGTTCCTGGTGGAATTAGAACTTTGACACACGCAAGAAGGAAAACACTATTGTTGGAACAGACTTCTGCTGGGCGGTGTGGGCTGGCATGGCTCCTGCATGCCTCCACAGTCATTGGCAGGCCGGTGACACTCTGCTCCATGGGTCAAGCACATGTCTAGCCACCGAGACGGGGCAGTGCAAGGGCTACAAAGGACAGAAAGACAAGCCTGCTCTTCCCCACAGGCCAGGGAATGGGTGACTAGCTAGTTTCTCACAACCGCTTGTGGGGATCTGTTCCTACTGGTGACGTCGTGTGTGGTCCTAGGACATCAAGGGAACATTTTGGACAGAGACAAGGCCTGAATTTCAATGCACATTTTCTTTTTGAGCTTGTGGGGGAGGAGGCCTGGTGGCCTTTGGCATTCTAGTCTACCTTGAGTTTGGTTAGACAGCTTGTGTCATCAAAATATACAGAGGCATCATAATAGGAGAACCTATAATTACCAAGGTCGCTGTGGCTTTCCAGGATCCTAATCTACTATTGCAGGACTTTTGTTTTGGGGGGAAGATCACAAATTATTGTTTATGAGGTTATGGTTGTAACTTGGCATATATGCTTAAATTTGGACTCTAAGTATCTCTATCTCTGTCTAAATGTCTATTTATTTATCTATTTGTCTATCTCCCTATCTATAATCTATCTTATCTCTTATACACACATAGATATGCACACAGCTTTGCTGTGTGCATATCTATGTGTGTATAAGAGATAAGGGGGGGAGGGAGATGTTTTTAATACCTGGTTCTTTGTTTTATTTTTTTTCCCTGGAAAAAAGATGAAATCACCCATTTATTCTGTACCAATTATAAACACTAGAAAGCACAGGGGGAGCAGAAAGCTTGGTCGCAAATAAATATACACTGGAGGAGGAGGGAAGGAGGAAACGGTTATTGATTGGCCTTGTAAAATCTGCTGCTGAATCGATAGCAATTTCTGGAAATGCCAGACATTTATTTTGTGTGGCTTGAACAGTGGAGATAATAATAAACGTACTTATGAAGTGGGTCTCCTGACACTATTTCCTAGAGTCCCTTATAATAACGCACATACATAGCAAGCATGATAGCTGTACAAACCACAGTGAATATACTAAAGATTAAAACCCGAGCGGAGCTCACCCCTTGCTAACCCTGCTTCTCTCTGGACGTGGCTTTTGAGTAAGTCTTCTCTAGTATAGATAGTTCATTTGCATGAAATGCTGGGGGAGACACATCCTTCTCAGGTATAGAAAAAGAAGTCTGAGCTTGTTTTACTGTTGCTCAGGGAAGAAAATCCCATGCTGATGCTGCCAGACCCTGACCGGGCCTGGTTTTTCAACTGTGCCTCTCACAGTCTCCCAGAGCGCCATTCAGCATTTCCTCCTGACAGCGTTAGCTCCCTCACCACCAGCCTTCATCTTCATCTTCAGTCCCCTCTTCTTGGCACAAGGACATTTGGAAACCTTCCCCGGACCATTGAGCCTAAAAAGACTCCATGGAGTTGGGGAACAGAGACGTTGTTCGTTGTGTCTCAGCAGAGTGAAGACAGGCACTGTTATCAAGTGCCTACTTTGTGCTGTGTACTGTGCTTACCACTTTATTTGGCCCCTGCCTCAACCTTTGAGTTGCTGTCATTTTTAAGCTTTTCACAGGGAACTGAAGCTCATTCAGGCTAAGTAGGCCACATGGTATCGTGAAGCTATTAGGAGGGTATGCCAAATTTGAATACATACCTTCCACCCATATACAGTAATTGCAGAGTCTGAAAATAAGTGGTGGGTCAATTCTAGAGCCCGTTAAGAGATTCATATTGTAACAGCACAGTTGCTTTCAGAGAAAAAGAATTCTAACAATAATGTTGTTCAGCTTGCCTTTCCACCAGGGATTTGGTGTCCTCAGGTCTGCTTGATATTCGAAGTTCTTTGCATCCTACTTCTGCCTGGTTGGGCATAGCCAGAATGAGGGGAAGTGAAGTTAAAACAGGTAGAGGCCCTTGGGTGTCCGCTGGAGGAATGAGTGTAGAGGGAAAGATCACAAGTAAGGAGAGGCCTTGGAGTCTGTGCTTAGAATGGATTCATGCGAAGAGACTAAAAGGCTGGGAGCCTATTAAGAAGGCTCCAGCAGATACAGTGGGGACCAAAAAGACTTGGTTTTGGAGGGACAGCAGAATCACTACGAGGTGGGCTCTGGCACTTAAAGAATGGAGAGCGCCTGTCTTTCTGTCACCCTTGTCGTGTCACTTCCTCCTCCTGCTTCATGCTGTTGAAACGGCTATTCCTGGCGGCTGTATCCTCTCTGTGCCAAGCCAACCTTAACAATATTGTTAGATACAGGCCCCTGCCGATTTGGGAATAGGCCGAGGTCAAGTTTACATTAGATTTATTTACATATATATCTCCATTTAGTATGCCATGGCTAGGGGGAATTTGAACAACTTATTTGAATGGCTAGAAAGGTTATTAATTCTTCAAATCAGCAGTTCTCCTGTTCTCTGGTTATGTCTTATCTCTGCATAAAGGACCTGGAGTTTTTGGAGTCTTCATGATGACCAAAGAACGTCTCTCCCGTAATGTCTGGCTTGATGCTGAGGGCAATGTTTTCTAACTATTCAAGAAACCAGCTCTCTTTAAATTCTAAGTCAAACTCTATTTCGAGTTAGCCTGAAAATGATTTCTCAAATGCTTGAACATGGGAGGTCAAAGAGACTTCTTTGGTTGAACTATCATGTGCAGACAATATAAATTAATGTTGCAGATTTTTTTGTACATATTTTATATCATATGTTGTGCCAGAGGCTATTGAGAAAGTGAGACGGGATCAGCCAGGGCTTCATTTGGGTCAAGTTAACACAGCCTGGAGTCACATGAGGAGAACTTTCAATTGAGAGATCCCCCAGATCAGACTGGTCTGTGCCTGTGGGCGTGTCTATGGGGTGTTATCTTGATTGTTAATTGAGATAGAGGGCCCTGCTTACTGAGGTCCTGAACCATATAAGAAAGTTAGCTGTAGGCTGGGCGTGGTGGTGCACGCCTTAAATCCTAGCACTTGGGAGGTGGAGGCAGGTGGATCTCTGTGAGTTCAAGGCTGTAGGGAAATCCAGCTTGAATTGCGGGCTAGCTTTCCAATTAGCATGCCTCAGGGCACTGTGTGACTGAAGGTCTGGCCCCACCCCAAGGAGGAGCAAGCAGCTTGGCCTAGGTGCGTGTTGGTGGGTGGGGCATCAGTGGGCAGCGGCGTGGAGTTGGGGAGCTTATGATTGGTCCTGGGATCTGACGTCATTTGATTTATAAAAGCAAGCTGTGGGGCTGGAGAGATAGCCTAGCAGTTAAGAGCGCCAACCGCTCTTACAGAGGACTCGGGTTCGATCCCCAGCACCCACATGGCGGCTGAGAACCGTCTGAAACTCCAATTCCAGGAGAACTCCAGTTCCAGGGGAATCCGACACCCTCTTCTGATTTCCGCGGCATTGCACGACACGGTGCACAAACTTGTATGCAGACAGTACATTCATACACATACGGAAATAAATAAAATTAATTAAAAAAAATTAAAAAAAAAATAAAAGCAAGCTGTGGCAAGGAATAAATTTGAATTTCATAGTAACATCACGGAATTCCCGGCTGTTATTTTTTATTCATTATTGCACGCATACAGGCTAAGGTAGGCTTGCATTTCATTCGGGTGGCCAGAGGGTTGGAAAGAGATTCCTTTGCGGATCACCAATCTGGGTAGCTGGTGTTCTGTGGGTATTGGCTGAAGGGAGGAGATCAGCCATCAGCCTGAAATTCCTGTCCAGGCTCTGGGCAGGTGAGAAGTCACGGACGAGAGTGGAACACGTGTCTTGTGGGTCCAGGCTAAGAGCCTAAGTTGGAATTACCACTTAGGCTGGGCTACAGGAAGTAGCCCAGCCTAAGTGGTAATTCCAATTTAGCTGGCTAGTCTCTGCACCAAGAGGCCACTTCCCCACAGTGTCCACAAAGGGGGTGCTGTGTCCCCACCCCACTTAGCAGGGCTGCGTGGTCCCTGTTCGGCATAAAAAGAAAGCTTCCTACACAAGGCCAGCCTGGTCTATGTAGTGAGCTCCAGACCAGCTGGACTAAAGGGAGATCCTGTCTCAAAAAGACAAAAAAAAAAAAAAAAAGCTAGTTGAGTATAAGCCATTCTGTGACTCTGCCAGCATCCTTCTATGGTTTGTATTTCAAGTTCCTGCTTGGGTTTCTGACCTTTCTTCCCTCAAGGATGGACTGTAACCTGTAATGTAAGCTGAAGTAAACTCTTCTTATAAGTTGCTTTTGGACGGTAATGCATCTGAGTTAAATGGAGATATAAATTGCTGTTGTCCACATTTGTTCTTCATAAAATCTGTATAACAATAACTTTGGGATTGGCACATACAAATGTTCTCTATAATTTTTCTGTTGTACGTATCACCTCGTAGCATTCTCTTTCGCCTATAAGATAATTTAATGAAAAAATTAAGTTTGCTTCCCAAGTTAATCACATACAGTCACCCAAAACAGCATGGGTGAATTTGATGAAATCTGTGCCTTGATTCCACCCTATAGGTATGTATAATACAACTGCCTTCTGGAGACTCATGGGTCAAAAAACAAAAACCTAAAAAAAATTAGTTTTGAGCTTGCTGAGGGAACAATGTTTTCTATCTATTCAAGAAACCAGCTCTCTTTATAAATTCTAAAGTCAAACTCTATTTATGAGTTAGCCTGAAAATGATTTCTCAAATGCTTTGAACATGGGAGGTTCAAAGAGATCTTTTCCCTTCTTGTTGTTTGAACTATCATGTGCAGACAATTAATTAATGTTTGCAGATTTTTTGTTGTACATATTTTATTCCATATGTTGTGCCAGAGGCTATAATGAGGATCAGCAGGGCTGGGTAAGTTATCATTGGGGATCGCAGACCAGGGCTTCATTTTGGGGTCAAGTTAACACAGCTGGAGTCACCATGAGGAGAACTTTCAATTTGAGAGATCCCCCAGATCAAATTTGCTGGTTGTGCCATGTGGGCGTTTGTTCTATGGGGGTGTGTTTGGGTGGGTGTTGTTTCTTGATTGTTTAATTGCGATAGAGGGCCCTGCTTACTGAGGTCTAACCATATGAAGTTAGCTGCCGGCTGTGCCACCCTTTCTTACTGATGGAGGAGCGATTTAGTTCAGGCCATGCAGGTAGTTGAGTGGTAAGGAAGCGTCTGAGCAAACAAAACAAAAAAAAAAAAAAAAAAAAAAAAAGGGCGTAGGCTGGTGGTGGGCCGCTCTTTTAATCCTAGCAACTTGGAGGTGGAGGCAGGTGGCTCTTGTGAGTTCAATGCTGTAGGGGAAATCCAGTTGAATTGCTGGGCTTAGCTTTCCAACTAGACACCTAGGCCACTGTGTATTGGACTGAAATGCTCTGCCCCACCCCAAGCGAGCAAGCAGCTTGGCCTAGGTGCGTGTTGGTGGGTGGGGCATCAGGGCAGCGGCGGTGGGAGTTGGGGGCTTGTGATTGGCTCTGGGATCTGACGTCATTTGATTTATAAAAGCAAGCTGGGGGCTGTGGAGAGATAGGCCTGAAGTTAAGAGCGCAACAACCGCTTCTTACAGAGGACTCGGGTCGACCTCGCCCACAGGCGGCTGAGAAACCGTCTGATCGGAACACTCCAATCCAGGAGGAACTCCAGAGTTCCCGGGGAATCCGACACCCTCTTCTGATCACGCGGGCATTGCAAGGGACACGGTGCACAAAACTTGTATGCCGGAAGTTACATTCATACACATACGGCAATAAATAAATTAATTTAAAAAAAATAAAAAAAAAATAAAACAACGCTGTGGCAAGAAATAACCTAATTGCAATTTCATATTAACACATCACGGACATTCCGGCTGTATTTTTATTTCTTATTCCACGCTTTACAGGCTAAGGTAGGCTTGCATTTGGTCAGTGGTTGGGTGGCCAGGGGTTGGAAAGCGATTCCTTTGCGGGTCACCAATCGGGTAGCTGGTGTTATCTGTGGGTTGGCTGAAGGGAGGAGAATCAGCCATTCAGCCCTAACATTCCTGTACCAGGCTCTGGCAGGTTGGGAAGTCATGGCGACGATGAGTGGAACACGTGTCTCGTGGGTACCAGGCTAAGAGCTAAGTTGGAATTACCACTTAGGCTGGCTACAGGAAAGTAGCCAGCTAGTGGAATTCCCTTTAGCTGGCTAGTCTCTGCACCCAAGAGGCCCACTCCCCACAGTGTCCACCAAGGGGGGTGTCTGTGTCCCAACCCACTTAGCAGGGCTGCGGTGGTCCTGTTTCGGCATAAAAAAGAAAAGCTTCTACACAAGCCAGCTGGTCTATGTAGTGAGCTCCAGACCAGCTGACTAATGGGGAGATCCTTGTCTCAAAAAGGACAAAAAAAAAAAAAAAAAAAAAAAAAAAAAGCTAGCCTGTTAGAGTGAAGCCTTATTGTGACTCTGCCAGCATCCTTCTATGGTTTGTATTTCAAGTTCTGCTTGGGTTTTCCTGCCTTTTCCCTCAAGGGATGGACTGTAACCTGTAATGTAAGCTGAAGTAAACTCTTCTTATAAGTTGCTTTTGGACGGTAATGCATCCTGAGTTATTGGAGATATAAATTGCTGTTTGTCCACATTTGTTTTACATAAAAATACTGTATAACAATTCAAATTTGGGAATTGGCACATACAAATGTTCTCTTCAATTTTTTTGTCTGTTGTAATTCACCTTGTAGCATTCTCTTTCGCCTATAAGATAATTTAATGAAAAATATTAAGTTTGTTCCCAAGTTTTTTTTTAATCACATAAACAGTTCACCCAAAACAGCATGGGTGAATTTGATGAACATCGTGCTTGATCCCGCCTATAGGTATGTATAACTACACTGCCTTCTGGAGATCATGGGTCAAAAAAACAAAAACCTAAAAAAAAAAAAAAAATGGGGGGGATACAGAAAAGATAGATATGAACCTTTTTTTCAACAAACCTTGCCAATCTTCAAATCCTTAAACTAACATCAGGAAAAGATTTGTATGGTTCAAAACAGGTCAAAATGTCACCAAGCACTGAGAAAGAAAAGATAATAACTTTGCATCGAGTAGGATGTGCCAGAAAGTGCCCCAGAAAGGTTGCCTGTCTGAAACATTGAAAAGGAGAAGAAAAAAGCCCTCAGCATTGCTACAAACATCAACCGCTCTGTGGATCCTACTTAACAACTAGTTATAATGAGTTTCTAACGAAACTGACCTTCTAGTAGCCGCAAAGGTTTTAATCGGACGAGAGACTTTCTCACCCCCCCCCATGAACAAGGCGAGAAATATGAGATGATTGATGTCTATCTCCACCAACTGTAAAATTGGAGACAAAACATTATGAGGTAATCTCTTATAAACCCAGTAAAGTAAAAACTGCCTTTTTGAATTGACTAATAGACATAGCATCTGTGAAAAGTGATTATTCTATATTCAAGAACCAAATATAATACTAAAAGTTCCTTAAGCTATACACTTAAAGCCCAATATATTACTCTCTTTACTCTCTACAGGAGCTCTGACATCAGCAAGCAATGGATTATTCTACCAAGGAGATGTTGGCCAGGGGATTCAAGCCCCCACAAATAGGTAGAGGCTCCTTGCCTCAAACTGGGATACCTGCAAGAAGGAGGCAATTAGGCCCTGCTGTCAAAGACCTGTGTGTAACATGGGAAAGGTTGTATTGAGGCCCACTTGCAAGTGTACGATGGTCTCTGGAATACCAGAGAGTGTTACCAAAGCCACTAAACCAAATAAAGCAAATATATAGGTTCCCTTGAGTCAAGCAAGTACTCCTCATCAGCACCAGCTAAACCTCACCTCCTGAAAATACTTGTGCAGCAGAGGCGCCATATTGCCTGTAATCCCCAATCTAATTGGCTATGGCTCTCTCCTTGGAAGAATACCCATGGCTGATGCAACAAGCTTACATCCTCTAATGGTTAGGGAATGTTATAGCCACAGTAAGACCCTTTCATATTTAACAGAAAAAAATGTATATTCAGGATTAACATATATCCAAACATCATGTGTCTATACCAAAGTAAACCAAGTTAAACAATTAGTACTGTTTAATACCTATATATCTAATGCTTTCTTGTGCTTCATTAGTAGGATCGAAAACAAAGGTTATTCCTGGACAAACTCTCAGCCCATAAGAAAGGAAAACAGCCAGGAATTGACCAGAGTCCAAGGACAACAGCACCATAGAAAGTAGACTGTTTTGCTTCTCATCCACCTGTGCCCCTTTTCTAGAAGCCTGGGGACAATCTGTGGAAGTAGGGGCGTGGTTGTAGGTAAGAAATGTAAGGCTGTGCGTGGGGTGAATGGTGTGACTGTGTAAACTATAGCAACACAGGTGGCACTCATTTGATCAACTGCATGTGAACATTCCAGGCCCCCCCTGCTGGATGGTGGGACCCATAGGCTTGTGGGTTTGGGAAATAAACTGCTTGCAAATTTGGTTTCACTTGAAGGATGATTGTACTCATATATTATCCCTTATTGTTCAAAAATGAAAAAAAAAAGCTGAGAGAAGATGCAGGGACAGTTATGGCAGAACAGGAAGGCATGATCTGTNTCTGGGATGGGGTGGGGTGGGGTGGGGGGAAGGGAAGGGGAAATATGCCTGAACTGAATTGGAAAATGATGTATGAAATACACAAAGCATCAATAAAAAAAAAGTAAAATAAAAGAACAACAACAGAAAGACTGCATCAGAAAAAAAAAAGTTGCTTTTGGTCAGAATGCTTTATCATAGGAACAGAAAGGAAACTAGAATACTCCTGAAGGAGCTGACAGTCTATCAGTGGAGATCGAATCATGTTTACAAATAAGTATAAGTGACTTCTAGATAAGCAGTCTGTAGTCCATCCATAGATGCTGCAGATGATACAGGTCATGATAATTAAAGAGAATTAGAAAAGTTAGGCTACAGTTTCTAAGTAGTTCTTGGATGTGAAGGAAAAAAAAGAAATTTTTTTTTGGGGGGGGAAGGTCTGGGTGTATGGTATGCCAAAAGGAAGATGAGGTGGCCAGAGATCATAAGGATTTTCCAAGGAATCCTGGGAAGAAAGGAGTCCAATCTGCTGAGACTCCAGGGCCTAGAATCAAGGAGTGAAGGACTGAAGAGTTGGGTTCAGTTGGAAAGTAAGATAGATACATATATGTTATTTCAGAGGCCGTGAGTGAGGGCTCACAAAATTTCTTCAAAAATGAAAATGACATAGTTTATCAGTATTTTTTTTTTTTTTGGTCTTTTCGAGATAGGGTCTCCCTGTAGCCCCAGCTGTCCCGGAACTCACTCTGTAGACCAGGCTAGCCTGGAACTCACAAAGATCCACCTACCTCTGTCTCCCAAGTGTCTCCCAAGCTCCACCATGCCCCGCTATCAGTATTTTCAAAGTAACGTCACCCTCTCTCTGTGAGGACAAGACACTGATGTTAGCAATGAGTTATAAAGCCATTTGCAAAGTTTAGTGGGTATGGATGTTTCTAGAAGGATGAAGCAGACATTTTCTACATTCCTTTTGTTTAGTACAGCTAAAAGCTCTGGATAGCCCATATAAAACAAACATAAGGATAGTTCGAGAGGTGGAGGGTAGGAGACTAGTCAGGTGCCTGTAGACCTGAAGAAGGCTACAATTGTGAGTTCTCTAATGATCCTCTGGCCCTGCCTTTCCAAATGCTGGGATTATAGGTTTGGGCCAGCATTCTGCCTCCATTTCTTTTGTCTCTTACCTGTAGATTTGGAGCTAAGATATCATAATTCGAAGGATCTAAGGAGCAGCCAATCAAACTGAAAACTTCTGGATGGTGCCTATTCTATCTCAAACACCACAAAATTCATGACTTTTCTTCCACACATGCCAGCAAAGGTCAGGTAAGAAAGCATATATTTCAGGCTCCATGGTTGAAGGCACTTGCCATCAAGACTGATGGCCTGAGTTTCAGCTCAGGGACTCATGTGATGCAAGATTACTGACTTTGCAAGTTGCCTTCTGACCTCCACATCCACACTGTGGTACATATATGCCATAAATAAATAAATAAGTAAATAAATAATCATACATAAAATTATAGGCTTCTATTCTCAGTGTGTCAGCATGTGCCCCCTGTAACCTGACTCCTCACTGCCGTAATGTCAGAGAGAGCAGAGTTGGAGGTTGGCATTTGCATCCTTGATGTTCTCCATGTCTGTACACCTGCCTGGAACTCCGTTCCCACCTTGTAGTAATAAGGCATTTTGCTCTTACTGGAGAGTCAGAATTTGCTACTCTGTGTGATACAGTTCTACTCCTGGTGATGTCCGTGGGAAACGACCATGAGGGATATGTGCCATGCTAGCTAGGAGGTATTAAGAGGAGCAGGAACTCCCTTCGGTCAGCTGAGCACCCTCAACTGTCCACAGGGCTAATTGCACCGGGATTTCCTCTTCCATTTTGAAGCCAAGGCACTCTCCTTTCTCTTGTAGAGCACTGTCAACAAGAGGCCAGCTGGATACTCTGGCAAATGTGCAAAAGACAGGTCCACAGACTGGAGTAAACTTCAAGCAGAACAAACTCAAAGAAGTTCATGCCAAGAAACATTACACTCAAATTTCTGAAAACTGGAGATAAGGAAAATCATTTGAAAGTAACCAGAGAGAGAAACAGCACACCGACTGTAGGAGAAGCATGATTTGGTAGCAGGCTTCTCATCAGAAAGCACACAGGCCAAAAAGAAGCAGCAGGACTCTGTTCAAGCTCTGAAAGAAAAATGAGTCAACCAAGATTCCTACATCCTTTCTCAGATGTAGGAAAAATAGCTGGGCATGGTGATACACGCCGATAATGCCAGCACTGAGCAGGCAGGGGAAGGTGGAAAACTCAGAGGGTTTATTGCCAGCAGACTGCTCCTAAAACAGTGTCCAACAGACATTCTTTAAACAGGAGGGAATGATAAACGAAGGAGCTTGCAACACCGAGACGGAAGGAAAAATACAGTAAGCAAAAGTGAGTAAGCACAAATGGCTTTCTGACTTTTGAGTTTTCCAATTTGTGCTTTAGGACTGAGGCGAAGCATAACCGTGTCTAGTATGATCCCAAATCTATACAGAGAAGGTATTTTAGGTAATTACATTTACATGCAAGATGCCAAAGAGAAGCAAAGATAGGTATGTGTTCTATACTTCAAGCAAAGGACAGCCCAGTGACACTTACGAGATGGAGGAAAGGCTGGAGAGAGAGAGAATGAGAGAGAGAGAGAGAGAGAGAGAGAGAGAGAGAGAGAGAGAGAGAAGAAGAAGAAGAAGAGAGAAAGATAAATAATACCTAAATGGTGTCAAAAACCAGAGGGAATCCTATTAGTTAAAAAACCTACTGAAAAATTACACATGCAATATCTCTACATGAGTCCATGTGTATAGCTGAAGGCTACTTACTAAGAAACAGCACCAGGCAGGAGAAATCTTCGAGTTGTTGGCCACAGTAGTTCAACATACTCCGAAAATTACATAGGCTATTGCCACAGCCCTCGATTGCCTCCCAGAACCTGAAGATAAGACTCTATTGCTGAAGACAGGACATACTCTGGACATACGATTTTGAGCAATGGAACTGGAACTGACCTGGATGCCACTTCCCCTGAAGGCTAGCTTTTTTATAGCTTTGGAGAACACTATGCAAGCTGCTAAGAAAGACCATCCTTGGTCCAACCCTGGGTTGAAAGCCTAATAACCACACCAACAGCCAGCATAGCAAACAACATTGGTGCAGGAGTGTACTTTTATCTTGGGGATAATCAACAGCTACCTAATTGGACTTAACACCCACTCAGTGGGAGGAAACTAACTTCTGTTACTGTAAGCATAGCCCAACACACATGGCTAGAGAGGTCATAGATCTTAGAGAGAACCCCAAGACTGTCACATCCCTAGACAAATGTAATTTCTTATTGTGTGAAAAATATGGATCATTATATTTATAGACAAGTATACCTGTCATCACGCATCAAAAACGTTTCTTTTTAATACTTTATTATTTTTATTCTATGTATACGAGTGTACTGCCTGCTTGTGTGTAAGTGTACTTGTATTGTGCAATGCTTGTGGAGGTCAGAAGAGGGCATTGCTGTAACCCTACAGCAGTGGTGTCAGCATGCCCAAGACCCATGCAAACTCAAGCAGACAAAAACCCAGCCCAGACCTCTGGAAATGGGCAGCAGGCCCCAACCTAAGCTGAAGAACTATTAGACAGCTGATGGCTGTTGGGGGAAGAAGATAGGCTGACTAGTCCTCAATGGGTGAACTTGCACAGAGGGATGTCTGGGGACATTAACTTGACTAGATAGGCCTTAAAACAGATGACAGAGTGTAGGAATTTGGGGGGAGGGTGCTATAGGAGGGTGCCAATGGGGAAGGGGGTGTAAACATGATTAAGATGTTCTGTAGGAAATATCTAAAAATTCAATAAAAAAATTAAAAAATTCTCAGTAAAATACTTACAAACCAAGACATATATTGAAAAGACCATCCACCACCAAGTTAGCTCTATCTCAGAGATGCATGGACGGATATGTGTAATAAATCATATAATTGGACCCAAAGACAAAAATCACATGATCATTTCAATATATGCAGAAAAGGCACCCAGCTTTTACATATCGAACAATTGCAATGGAACATTTATCCTCGAGAAATGACTTGTGCTCACAAAAAATCCTACACACAAATGTTCACAGCAGCTTCAAAAGTGTTATAAAATGCATAATAGTCTCAAGCTGGAAATAACTTAAATGTCCATCAGTAGGCGAATAAACTGTGGCTTATTCATTCACGTGATTTTACTCAGCAATAAATAGCAACCAACTACCAATATGTTGGACGGTTCTCTTTTGGTTTGAAATTTATTATTTTATTTTTATTTATGTGTGTGTGTGTGTGAGTATACGCCACGTGTTCGGGTGCCTGGAAAAGCCAGAAGAGGGAGTTGAGATCTGGACTTGGGTGCTCTAGAAAAGCAGGAACCATCTGCACAGCCCTTGCATGGATTTCTTCTTAGAAATTATACAGCTAGGAAAAGGCTGATTCCGAACATTACACCTGATATAATTCCATTTGTATTACATTTGTTCATTTTTCTTTTGGGTTTAGGTTTTGTTTTGGGGGGACAGTTGGCCTAGAACTCCGTATGTGCACCAGGCTGGCCTGGATTTCATAGACATCTGCCTGCCTCTGCCTCCTGAGTGCTGGGATTAAAGGCGTGCACCACCATACCAAGTTATATTACATGTTTAAGTTGAAAAAAATTACCAAAAGAACAGAATAATAGTTGGCAAGGTTGAGAAGCAGCGGGAGTAGGAGAGAAGTGGCTATGGCCCTAAAGGGAGTACCGGTGACAGAGTCTGCACTGTATTAACATCAACAGTTCATTATGATCTAGTAGTATAGTTTTGCAAGATGTTGACAATTGGGAAAACCAGGTAAAGGGTACAAGGAATCACTGTGTACTATTTTTTTTACAACTGCTGATGAAAATGTAATTACTGGGCCTGGAGAGATAGCCTAGCAGTTAAGAGCACCGACTGCTCTTGCAGAGGACCTGCGTTCGATCCCCAGCACCCACATGGCAGCTAAGAACCACCATCTGTAACTCCAATTCCAGGAGAACTCCAGTTCCAGGGGAATCCGACGCCCTCTTCTGACCTCCGCGGCATTGCACGACGCGGGTGCACAAACCTACATGAAGACAGGACATTCATACACATACAAAAATAAATTAAAAAATTAAAAAAAAAGAAAATGTAATTACCTTGAAATACAAGGTTTAATTGAAATAAAGGTTCCAAGTTGACCCAAACTAGCATGGTGGTAGAAGGGTGGGCAGACAAGGAGAAAGACGTGAATGAGGTGGAAGTTCCAGGGCTGGTTTAACTGTACTTACTCTCCACCCTGATCACATCTCCTGGTTGACTGGGCTATTCTCAGCGCTCTGTATGACAGCATCTCTCCTCCTTGCTTGAGGAAAAGAACTATGAGGGTCTCCGCCTAGTGTCCGTTGCTAACCTGGGGTCTGTGCTAGTCTGAACTGTGCAGGGGTATCTGGAGGCAAAGCCAAGTCAGAGAAGGCTTTGAGGAACTTGAACTACCAAGTCACTGGTGCTAGTGTCAATGCTTGGAGAAACCACATGGGAGAAATTTTCTGAATTCTTCAAGGGAGGCGGGGTGGGCAGTGCGGGGTGGATTGAATATGAGCTTGTCTCTTAAGCCCATAGGATTAAAAGAGAGAAGTGCAGGGACATTGGCTTCCAGCAAGAGGACAGTGTTCTTCTCTCTGTCCTTCAGGGCACATCCTCACCCACCCTCAGAGGCAAGTCCAGCTCAAAGCAAAGCTGTGCAGCCCTGCGCTGTGGAGCGGGCCTTTGGATGGTCGGGCCAACACTTCTCATGTTTTTTCTCTTTCCTCCCCTTGGGTCTCTCACTTGCTGCTTGCAAAGGCCTGTCATCCAAAGATCACTGTCCCTAGGAGACCTGGAGAGCTGGGTTTTCGTCTGGCCCTCTGGCAAGTAAGTAGAGGCTCGCTGCGTCCTAAGGGCCCAGCTGACCTGGAACTTCCTAGAGGCCAGCCTTGGACACAGATGGGTCCTTTCCCTGCCTGCGCTCCATGACTCCTGCATTAAGGAGCCATGCAGTGGGGACAAGAGTTTGGATCCTGAATCAGAATTTCAAGTCAGAGAGAGAGAGAGAGAGAGAGAGAGAGAGAGAGAGAGAGAAACAACTTCTTCACTATTTCCTTCCGTGCCATGTTCCACTTCTCCCTCTGTCTTCTTCCCTGATCGTACCTTCCTTTACATGGTTTAGTGGTTGTTCTTTTCATTTTATTCTTTTTCTTGTTTCTTTGTCTTCTGTTATTTTTGTTTTAAGCAGATGATAAGTTCTCTAAGTCAATTCTAGATCTTTCTAACAGTCCCCATGATTCAACCCCCCCCCACTCCATTCCTTTAAGTTTTCTACTGTCCTTTCTCCACTCCAGTAATACTTGACAGTTTACTGCTCTTCGAACATGCCAGGAGGAACTGCTGTCTCAGGGCCTTTGCACACGCTGTTTCCTATGCTGGCTCCTGTCGCCCCTGTGTGATCACCTGACTTGCTTACATTAAAGCCTGCTTTACATACCACATTTTCATTGACAGTGTCCCTGACCAGCCTGTATAAAACTGCTCTGCCCTGTCCTCTGCTTTCTCTGTTCTAAAAGCACATGCACCTTTCAAACTTACTCTAGTCTTCTCTTGGTCACTATCTGAACTCTTCAAAACTAGAATATAAGCTTTCTGGAGGGCAAAGGTTTTTGTCAGTTTGAGTACAAATGAACATATCTAGGACAGAGCCTGATAAAAGTGGAAGAAGGGCTAGAGAGATGGCCTAGCGGTTAAGAGCACCAACCACTCTTACAGAGGACCCAGGTTCGATCCCCAGCACCCACATGGCGGCCAGGAACCGTTTAAAACTCCAATTCCAGGAGAACTCCAGTTCCAGGGGAATCCGACACCCTTTTCTGACCTCCGCGGCATTGCACGACACGGGTGCACAGACCTGCATGCAGACAGTACATTCATACACATACAGAAATAAAAAAAATAAAAATAGATAAAAGTGGAAGAAGAGAACAAGTAACATTCTTTCTACTGATAAATAAAATATATGCATATATAAAATTTTGTACTATAAATTAAGCTTATTAAATTTTTTACTGGTTCATTTGTCATTGAATATATTTTATGTAAATATTTTAAGGGTTTTTATATATAGGCTTATTTCTTCAAAGTCTACGGCTCTGAAAAGGTTCCTGTGCTGTCAGTTTAAGGAGCAGGAATCTATCCTGGCTTCTTGCAAACGGAGCTGACAGAAAAATCATTTCATGTCCCTGTCTCAGTGTCTGTGGTAATAAAGTGAATAGCGTACTCCCTGTGGACCTCACAGGATTATCATGTGAATTAAATAAAACATTGGACAGGGATGTGTAAAGACTCAAAGGCAAATCACGTACATGCTCAAATCTCCTCCAGGCTGGGACGCTGTTCCTGGTGCTCTTCTGCACACAGTGAGAGGATTCAAAGTGGGCTTGCTTCTCATCTTCATGGAAACACCTGCTAGGATCCGGGAGCTGTGTGATCCTTGGGATTTAACCTTCACAGGAGCTTTGGGGCTCTCAGAGAAGGCTATCTTATGAAACCTGAGTGCTATTTGGAAGCTTATCAGGAGTGTTTCATGAGGAAAGGAGAGCAGAGGCCAGCTATGTCATGGAATATTCCTTCCTTTCTTCCATTCCCTCAAGCTCTGTGTGCTGTGTCTCTTGCTGTGTATTATTGACAGAGGAAATGCTGATTCATGGGTCTGAGTTACAGGAAACCTTGTTTCCTGGTGAAGAAACAAGCCCGCTGGAGCTGCCAGCACCCTCCCTGCCAGTCGCTGCCACATGCCGCCGCGCTGGGGCTGCACACAGCTTAGCCAGTGAGGTCATTTTCCCTGGCCCGGCTCCTCATAGTGCCTCCCTGAACCTTTCTGCTCTGACCCCACAATACCTTTCCAGCCCATCTCCCCCGCTCTGTGCCTGGCCTCTGAGTCTGAGCCGCTGCCATGAATGACCACTCCCGGGCTTTCTGAGCCCTATGCTCATGTGCCCTGCCTCGGCCGGGGCCGACTTTGTGTCAGCTCACTGAAATCTTACCCCTGCTTCAGCTGTCACTTGCTATGTGAGGCCGGCTCGGTTTCCATATATTCTTTCTTCTTAGGGATGTTTCCAAATATCTGAACGTCCATGTCCCCTCCCCCAACTTCAGAGCAACCTGTTTCCTCCTAAAATGCTGGGGCTTCTTCCTTCCTTGCACTCCTCTGGCTAAGTCTTGAACTCCTCCTTAACCTGTGGTTCCTGAACTGAACACAGAAGAAGGCTGCTTAGTGGACCTGGAGTGGCCTCCTTACTTACCATGTACAAAGAGGAAACCGAAGCCAATCAGATATGAAACACCGTAAGATGGAGGCAGGCTGTGATCAGATTTTTCTGAAAGGTCTTATGGTTGGTCTGTTTGGATATTACCATGTAGTTACTGGATCCTAAGTATGGCAAGAGTTCAGGTTGCATGACTATTGTATAGGGAATGAACACGTTAATCTTCTATCCAGTCGATGAATATGAGGATTTCTTAAGTTCAGCCCTTGGCAGCCCTCTGGTCCTGTCTGCTCTGTTATCTGACTTCTACCTGCAGAAGATACCTGATTTGTATGGAGAGAGAAGCCGTCTGATTATAGTGGCCTGCATGAGTTAGCCAAAAGTTTAAGTCGATAAGTATTATAAAATCACTTCTCTTTTATTACTGGGTGGACTAGAAAGCAGGCATTTAGTACTGGAGGAATTTAAATACTCTGGAGTTGCTTCTTACTAGATAGGTAAGAAGAGAAATCAAGATAGTTGATGTTCTTCTGTATCTTCCTGGACTCCAGCATTTGAAGATTTGGGATGAATGAGGAGAAAGTTGGAAGGATAAAGGAAGCAATAGAAAGGCAGTCTTGGAAGAATGGTCGTGTTTCATTCGATCCAGACTTGGTGTATGCCGGGACTTTGGAGCAAGAGGCCACCTCGGAGTCCAGTCTGTCGTGTCACTGTCGGGGGAGAAGTCGGTCATCAGCCAAGAATTGAAGCAGCCGCCAGGGTAGTGTGAGGGTAGGAGGAACAGAGGGCATGTACGTGGGCTTTCCTCATAAAACAGAATTTTAGGAAAAGGTAGAAAAAAAGGTTGTAATGAAGGCCCCTCTCATCATCTCATTCAAAGGACGATTATCAAGTCAATGCCTGGGTCGTGGCGAGAGTCCACAGGTCACCAAAAGAAGGACAACAAAGGGGCTTGGAATCTGTGAAGTGCCTGGGGGTGGGGGGCGTCCAACTGCTTTACATCTGTCATGGTTTCAGAACTCTATTCACCCTGAGTACAGGAGACACTGCCCCAAGACATGTAGAGAAGACAGGAGAAAATGACGGTTGTTGGAAATAGGATGTGCGTGTTACAGTTCAGTGTGAGCCAGAGACCAGGGGAAGGAGGCAGCGGGGGAGACTCCTGGGAGGCAGAGGCAGGAGGGTCTCTGTGAGTTCAAGGCCAGCCTGGTCTACAGAGTGAGCTCCAGGCCAGCTGGCTGGGGCTAAAGGGAGACGCTGTCTCAAAAAAAAAAAAAAAGACATAATTTAATTACCCATTAAAGGGAATTAAACTAAACTATCTGATTTCTTAGCACGTTTCCTTTTCTTTACTCTCAGTACCTGTGGGCTCTAGGTTCTTCTGAGTCCTGGGCTTTCTTATCAGCTTCCATACAGAAGATGACCTTCTTCTGACTCTCTTTGAGGTGATGGCTTTTCCTCTAATGATCCTGCTGTCAACCTAGGCTTCAGGTTCTCTGCAAGTTCTTGACACTGGGAGAGAGATCTTTCCCAGCTCACCGAGATCAACATCCACCCAACCACTGCTCTGACCCTCCCCTCTTCAATCTTCATACCTTATAGTGCATAGCTGTGACCAGCCTCCACAATGCAATAGGATGATGCTCAGCCATAAACTAAATAGTACACTAATTAGGTATATATAGGCATTTTCAAATGTGCTTCTGTAGACTATCTTACCGCTTCAAAGCACTTATAAACACCTTATCAATATAAACTCAGATATCTAGAGTCATTCTAAGTAGGCCCTTCACCAAAAGTTCAAGTGCCCCAAAAAGAACTTGGTCATCAATATGTTGACTGACTGGTGTCTAGAGAGATCCCAACTTCAAGATTACCTCCATTCCGGGCCTCACAACCTTGAACTTGTCTGTGGTCAGAGAGCATTTAAGGAGTTGGCTGACACAGCATCAGGACTTGATCCCTTTTCTGCTCCAGTGCCTTGTCTCATCTCCAATCCTGAAGCCCTGGATTCATAATCTACCCAATGTCCTCATTCCTACGAAACTGTCAATTCTCTGTCTGACCTGTCTACAAAGAGGATTAGGTCCAGCAGCCCCACCCACTCTCACTGACTCCAAGGTAGAATAGACGCAGAACTAGGAGCTTTATCTCCATGGACTTCCATTTATTTTATATAACAGGAAGGAAACTGTCCTTGCAGAGTTCTCTGAGAATTAGCAGCCATATAAAATGTCACAGGACATTGTTTGGTGAACTGTTTTCCTTAGAATGGGCATTGATTATGGTAGACCTGATGTGGGCTGCTGGCTGGCTTGTCGTCACGTGCCCCTTATACTTTCCAGCCCACCCTACACCTACCTCATCTGAGTTCCCTTCTGTTCCTCCCACTAAGCTTTAGTGTATCTACCTGTTTTGACTCCTGACCAATGATGTGCTAGGGCCAGTATGTTACTGGCTCATGAGAGCTGATCCTAGGCACCTCTTCCCAACTCTGTGCACAATAGCCGTAGTATTTGATAGCTTAAAAGTAGCCACAGTGGGAACATGGACAGCACAGAACTCAGAAATCACTGGGAATTGGCCCTGCCCCATCAACAGTGTTTGTTAAGCATTGACAGCCACATGAGTATAGGTCTTTCAGATTTATTTTTTTAACCTGCTTTAGGTCTGATCGTCTAGTCTAAGTTCACAAAGGTAACCCTTTCATAGGAGGCCTCAGAACTTGTATACATAGACTGGCCCTCATCTAGTGGAAATAGAGGTAACTCCACATGAAAATCTGCATAGCAGCTCTCAGTTTAAGAATGGAAGCAGAAGCTGGGTTGTAGCTCAGAGGTAGAACAAGTGTGAAGCCTTGAGTTCAATCCCATCACTGAAAAAAAAAGGAAACGTTACACCAGGAAGCCAAAATTCCAATGAAGGTACAATAATTTCAGGATAACCCTCCGCTAATGAGATCAGCCCAGCCCAGCCCAGGGTTTCCTTCTGGTGTCTTCCCTCCTTCTGTGGTCTCGGGCTGGGCCTTCCCCTCAGTGAATTGTTTCTATCCTCTCCTGGAAGCTCTGCCCTGCCTGACTTGGAGAATTCCTTTAGCAAAGATGGTATGGAAGATGAGTCCTTTGTGGGTAGAAAGGAAGCCCTCCCTTTCCTTCTTTACTGGGAAGGTTCCAAACCACACACATGCACTAAGGTGTAAGCAGTGTGGGAGCTCAACCCGTGCTTAATCTGTGGCTCCTGGAACCCGAGCAAAGGCTCCCCCACCCTCCACCCTGTGGTGTTCAGTTAGAGATTGCTGCATAAAGACCATGTTTGGAGTATGCAAGAGATCCTTAGTGCTGGGTCACATGTACTGCTATCTTGAAGGAAGACTTCATTAAGGAAATAAGTGGATGCACGTATGTGGAATGGTGGGGTGCCGGGTTGGGGGGGCTCTGTCTCCTTATGAGGAAATGATCTCATGGATTTTTAGGGCAGCTAGTTCTCTGCTGTTGGGGAATCCTACTTGTCTGTTATGATGTTCGTAAATATCCTTCAAGTAGCATTTCCTTCCTGTCTACTTGAAAGGATTCCCCACAGACCAATCCAGGGAAATACCTGCCTGTTAAGCCTTAAATCCTCCATGTTCTCCCACCGGATCCATAAATCCTACCTATTCCCATCTCTTTACAACTGCAACTGCTACAGAAAGCAGAACATTTCTATCCACTCCTCTCTTCCCAGAAGTCCTGCCTGGACATAACCATCCCTTCAGAAACCTTTAATGAAAATCTTCACAGGGTTAGTAACAGTCAATGATGGACATAGCGAAGGGACAGATTGAACCACAGCTGCCCAAATTGTGTCTTTTAACTTTTAGTATTTTTATGTTGAGTTGCAGCAGTACAGGAGGAATTTAAAAACCAGTGGAGCTGAGGTTTATCTTGTGGTGACAGATGTCCCAGGTTATGGTGATAAATTGCCCTTGTTATTCTTTTCTTGAATGTATTAATTGAATTTTGTGTATTTCATACTCCCTTTTTATTCTCAACAAACCTCTATTCTCGTGTGATGCTTGTAGCCAAAAATCTGTGGGAATGCCATTCATTTTACCTAACAGCTAATGATGCCTATGCATTGCCTGCATGTTTGTAAGTGCACTGGTGTTGTGCAGTGCCCATGGAGGTCAGAAGAGGGCATCAGAGTCCCTGGAACTGGAGTTATGAGATGGTTGTTAGCTGCCGTATGGGTGCTGGTAACTGAACCAGGGTCCTCTGCAAAAGCAGCCAGTGCTCTTAATAGCTGAGCTATCTCTGAAGCCCCTAGAGTGCTCATTTTAAATAGCAGAGTTCACCTTGCTAATAAATGGCCCAGGTTGGATATGAACCTATAATTCTATTTAGGGTCTGAACTTGTATCATTAGGGCTAAGAACATGAAACTGATTCTGCTTCTAGATTTTGAAATGCAATGGTTGGTGACTCTCTCTGTGTTATGCATGTTGCTTTGATCTTCTGGATGCTCAGAGGGTCCTGAAAAGAAACAGATCTTGCCGTTCCTGTGGACAGAACCCGTGACCACCCTCAGCCGAGACTGTCACTTTGGTACATGTGATGAGAATGGGTGGGAAAAGAACCCTCCAAAGCAGAGGTGATGAACTTTGGAGAGTGTCAACCCTGCAGAAGTGACTTAAATATTCGTTCTAGGGAATAATCACCTAGACAGAGACCTAGAAAGGGACCACGCAGCTGGCTAGCCTCCTATAGAGACAGCACAGTTGAAGGTTTGCTGGGTGTGGCATGCTAAGATTCCGCTCCCCTAGTTGAGTGCCTTCACGTCACAACTCAGCAATTTGGCCTGTGGTTGAAATTTTAGCAGAGTAAATGATCCTGGGGTGCAGAAGTCAGCACTTGCTCAGATAGTTTTTCCACTGGCTGAGCAGGTGGCTTTAGGAATATCACTTACACTTCCTAGGGCCTGTGTTCAGTGGGCGTGCTTTGTCGTCCCACCATTTCCTCTAGAATGCAAGGAGAATCCCAACACTTGAGAGACCCTGGCCAGCACTGAAAGAAAACAACAGCATTCCCATTTAAGGTGGAAAACACAATGTTTAATCCTGTAGGAAAAGGGGGGAGCGACGCAGCGGCTAGACAGGACTGTACAGGAGCCACTTTACAAATATGGCCTAGACTGTTTTTTTGTCTACTGAGGCCACGCCCCCGCTGCCTCTGCCTCTGACTTGGCTTCACCTGCCACGGAGGGTGATTAATACAAGGCCCACCACTGCTGTGGGCTTCCTGCCATGCTGCCCCGGGCCTCTCCCAGCCTCATTCTTACTGGTCTCCTCCTCATTTCCCTGAACAACTGTGCAAATCCCTCTCTCCTTCCTGCCCTTGCCCGGCACTCCCACCTGCCCCTTCTGGTTTGGTGCCCCAGCTGGTCAGAGAATGGTGCCAAATGTACCAAGCAGATGTATGCAGCCTTGGCCGCACGTGCAGGCAGGCCATCTGTCCACTCGGTCCCTGGGAGGGCTTTCTCTCAACTGGCCAAAGACTGGGAAGCTTCCTTCAGGTGCCCTGCCAGAAGAGGGTCATCTGCCGTCATCCGGTCATCCTCAGGACCTCTGTCTGCTGTTTCTTTTACCGCTTCCTACTTTGACCCTATTTACTAGTTTATTATTTTTTTAACTCTTTCTTCTGAGTCAAGCTTGTCAGCATTTTAAGGATTGTATTTTTTAACAGGCAAAACATGGGCTTTTAAACAGGTTTTCAAATTCAGATGCTTCCAGATTTATAAAAGATATCACTATAGGTTAGAAACCAGTCAGAAGAACAGTAAAAGCTAGTCTTCACCACAGTCTGCCCAAACTCAGGATCTTAAAGATGTCAGTTCCTTCCTTTCTTAGTCAGTGGCATGCAGAATTCATGGTAATTCTCAGAAGCAGGTACCCTTGCTAGCAAGCATCTTTGATTTTCTGTACAATTGGCTAATTCTCCCACTCCCACCTACCTGTCTAAGTGGGGAAGACTTGAGAACAGTAGCAATTAACCTAAAAGAGTCCTGTGACAGATCAAAGCCCTTTTGAGCACTGAAATCTTGTTGAAAATAAAATTAGCAGGTCTCGCATAATGATATGAAGATTGTTCAGGTTTTAAATTATATGTATTTTATTCCTTATAAACATAAGAAGTGAAACAGCTTGCATTCTATAAAGCTGCTACCTAAGAAACAGTCTCAACAGAAGTGAAAAACAATAACACCAACAAAAGCACAATGATTCGAACAGATGAGTTTTTGAAAATACGAGGTCTTTTTTTTTTTTAAAAATATGAGGTCTTAAGTGTTAATGATCATCACTACCTATCTCCAGGGCTCAAAATTCCACAGACATGCATGTCTTTTACTGCTTCAGAAGTCATGGGCATTTAAGAAATATTAAATTATAAGGAAGTGTTTCCCATTTTGCTCTGACTTCCAGGAAGCTCAGAGTGGAATACAGTGTCCACTCCGAAGACGATACTAGCCTTTGACATTTCCTTTTGCTTTGACTAAAATGTCCACTTCCGGGGCTGAAGAAAGGCCTCAGTAGTTAAGAACACTGGCTGCTCTTGTAGAGGACCCGTGTTCAATTTCCAGTTCCCACATGGCCCTCTTCTGGCCTCCATGGCACTGGGGGCACTTACATACCGGAGGCAAAACATTCATATACATAAAATAAATTGTTTCTGGTAAAAGCGAATGATATGATAAGAAAAAGAATTCCATAAAAATGATTCTACTGCTGGGTGTGATGGTACACACCTTTAATCCCAGCACTCAGGAGACAGAGGCAGGCAGATCTCTGTAAGTTCAAGGCCAGCCTGGTCAACATAGTGAGTTCCAGGCCAGTTGGGGTTACAGGGAGACCCTGTCTCAAAAAGACAAAAAAAAAAAAAAATTCTACTAATGGTGATAGGATTCCCGACACTTTCTGCCTTCAATTAGTTATTTTTGTACTTGCCGTAAGGTGCTCACTAGACTGCACGTTCCCCGAGGGCAGAGCCTCTTATGCCTCCCTGGGGTTGTGTGTTTAGTGAGATTCTGTTGAATAAATACAGCTTTAAGAGTAATTTTAGAGGCAATAGAATGAGGCTTTTCTTCTTCCTTTCCCATCTCTTCCCTTTGTTCTTTTTCTTTCTTCAGAGAAGACTATTATTAGAATTTTTTGCAATCCAAATTGCTCTGTTAGTATGTGTGGCTGCTTCTGTGTTGCTGGATGAAACGTCATGGCCCCTCTCCTCTTTGAAGCCTGTCATAAATTTTTTTTCTTCCACTACATTGTTCTTGCCCTCTTCCTGCATAATATCCAGTAATGTTCTCCTACATAAATAATAACCACTTACATTTACATAAGCACCGGTAACATCGATGCATTCTTTCCAAAAAGGATTTAAGATGGACATCTTAGAGGATTTTTAAGTTTTACAATGCACTCTCAGATGCTATTGCTGCTGTTATTAGCTAATAATTTATTGTACATTTACCATGTGCCAGGCACTAGGCGAGGGCTTTTGTACACTTTCTAATTTAGACCTTACAGTAATCCTATGAAGGAGCTACTCACATCAGTAGACTTGCAATGCAAAGGGAGGCTCTGGAACTTGCCCATGGTCACATAGCCAAGAGGGGGCAGGACTGGGGTCTGAGCCTAAGACTGCCAAGGCTCTGATCTCTAGATCACATTATCCCTTTGGGCCATCGCTCAACCCTGGTAAAGGGGCAAAGTAGGGAGATTAACTTTGTCTTACATTTCAGAGGAAAGGGGAGCATACCTGTGCTACCCACGGTGTTAGAGTTTGCTTATAGAATCCATTTGGTCCCTGTGGTCACATTTCAAGGTAAACATGGGTATCTGTATGACAAACGAGGGAACAGAAGCCGCCCGTTCTTAGTTAACTTGTACCAGTGCTTGAATGAGAAAGCAGGGTTTGATCCTGGGTCTATTTGACTCCAAAGTCCATATTTTTTCCTGCTATTGATGTGGAGAAACCAGCCAGTGTTCACACAGTGGGGTATAGAAAAACAGTATCAAATTTGATCTAAATAATTCTCTCAAGGGCTCTTTTCAAATTCTGGTATTTTGTGTGGGGGGGTCAAAGAGTACAGTGTCTGGGTGTTAAGTGTGACCTGTATCCATGTGACCTTGATGCTGGGAGAGCTTTGAAATGAGGTTAGTTTGAAATAAGAGCTCCTGAAGGTAATTAACAGCTGAGCTGGGGCTACGCTTTCCATTCCTTAAGAATGTTTGACCTTGTTACATAGAAAAGGCAAGTGGAATTTTCAGATTTTTTTTTTTCTTGTTCTGCTAGGGATGGGAACTCTGAGGAAGGGAGATATCTTTGTAGGTTTTTCAGGCTGCACAGCCTGTAATGACATGCTATGGCTGATGAAGGCCCATCCTTCTCTAGCCTTGCTTGGCCTGTGAGAGTGGCCAGAGGACAATGCAGAGCCAGACTAACATCCCTCATCCTGAGGACTCCAGGTTTCAGATCTCCACAACCACTCCCCCTCTTCTCTCTCTTCTCCAGTCATAGGCATGGAGGAAGCACATGGTGAAAACGGTTTGTTTTGTTTTGTTGTTTTGTTTTGTTTTGTTTGCTTGGGGAGTTGCTTTTTGTTTTTGAGACAGGATCTCACTGTGTTGTCTTGGCTCTCCTGGAACTACCTACGTGGACCAGCCTGGCCTCGAACTCACAGAGATATCCCTGCCTCTGCCTCTCAGCTGCTGGGGTTACAGCAAGGGCCACCATGCCCTGCCAAACAGTTGTTCATAGGATAGACCTCATGTGGGTTCTTCCTCAGATACCTGGAGCAAACTGTTAGGTCATAGGCACAAGGTCCCATGCTAGAAGAAACAGACAACTTTACAGAATTTCCATGTGATGTCTAGATTAAATGAGAAAGCTTTAAACATTATTCTAATATTTGAACTTGGAGCTGGCAGTAGCCAACAGTAGATCAGGGACCATGAAGATACTTGGAACCAGAGACCCAAAGAAAAACCCAGCTGGCAGAGTCCTGACTGGAATATTTTAGTTTAAGTTAAAAACCCATTAATGAAGTGTGGATTGGTGCCAAGCACAGTGGTAACAACCTGACATGTGTTACACCTGATGTTGGAGGCCAGGAAGGAGAGGCACAAAGATTATCCTCTTCTTCATGGCACTTGACCTTTGCTAAGCTAATGGACTGCAGCAGGAGGAATCTTAATGTTTTAGACCATCAGAACTGGAAGGAATAAGAGAGAGCTTGTCTCCATTTGGGGTTAATCCTGAAAAGAGAGTCCAAGCTGGGAATGAGCCACGCTGATCCATCCAGTTCTCTAGGCTCTGTCCTCCAATGGACTAACTTCTTTATTAACAGCAGGAGAACAAAGAGATGAAATTGCCATCTGGGTGGATGGAACAAATGTCATGGTCTGCTCTGGCTCTGAGCATTGATCACCACAGACATGCCAGTTTTCAAAGCGCTTCTCACTTAAAAATAGGAGAAGTGGAGTTTTGACATACTGAAGATAAAACAACTTACTAGCTATAAAAATGTGCATCTGTGTCTATGAACACTTCCAGCCAGAGAGAAGAAGAGTAGAGCCTAAAGTGCTTAAGTATTTTTTGACTTTCATCTTAGGAATCACACAGTGCTTAACCTTCTTTTCAAAACAGTGGCCAGCTTGCTTGAATTTTCTCCAAAATGTTTGGGGTTCCAGAGGAACTCTCCCTTGCAAATGTTCTTATCCTACCTCACAGATCTTTCAGGAGCATATGACTATATTCATTGCCATAATGCAAACATCCATCTCTGATGTGCGGCATTGGCTTGAGTCTGAATCAGAAATGGTGATATGTTGGGCTGGAGAGATGGCCTGGCGGTTAAGAGCGCCGACTGCTCTTGCAGAGGACCCGGGTTCGATCCCCAGCACCCACATGGCGGCCGAGAACCGTCTGAAACTCCAGTTCCAGGAGAATTCCAGTTCCGGGGGAATTCGACACCCTCTTCTGACCTCTGCGGCATTGCACGACATGGGTGCACAGACTCGCATGCAGACAGTACATTCATACACATACAAAAATAAATAAAATTAAAAAAAAAAGAAATGGTGATATGTTGTGGGATCTGACTATAGAGTGCTGTGTGTGGTGGTTCAGAGACATCAGGACTGAAAGGGATCCTGGAGACTACATCAAAAGTCACATAGTACTTGTTTTTCCTGTGGCCATTGGCCCTGAGAAGTTCTCAATTGTGAGTCTGTGGCTGCAATGATGACCAACATCTGTAAGGGTGTGGAAAAAGTGATCCCATGCTCTATTGTTTGCTGTGAGTGTTCTTCCCGAGTCGGGTGTATTTATGTGTTAAATGAATTGGATAACGACTCTCTTATTGGCTTATATTTTAAGTGAAATGTAAGATCCATATTCAGGGTCTCACATATGAGTCTGTCATGCTCTCTAAACTCTAGCTACTAGATGGCTTGCTGGTCCCTGACTGTACTATGTTAACTCCCACTTAATACTAATCCACTCCTTCCATTTAATATCTATGCTTTATAAATATCAAAAAAGATTTGGAGGTGGGCACTTTTATATGCTTTCAGTGAAGTTTGTTGTATTCTTTTGCCAGCCCTCCAAAGGACCTGTGAAGTAGATGGGAAAATTAAGCTATATGCAAGTGAAATGGTCTGCTCAAGGTCACAGTGTGCTAAACACAGGAACAGTGGTTCTCTTGAACTCCGATCCAGAGTTATTTTTCTGTGTTCTATGGGTTAAGTTCTTCACTATTCCAGACTTAGAACATGTGTTTGGCCACCCATCGTTCTTACCAAAGCATGGTAATAACCACGTAGTCTAAGGGTCCTAAGGACCCAGATCTCCCTATTGCAATTCTGTCTGAGGAAATGCTCTTTCTTCCCTTCTCTGAATGGCCGTCTGTTCCTACTTCAGTGTAAGGCCAAGTCAAATCACCCACACTCTCTGCTTTTCTTCTGTCTCCACAGTGATCTCTTTGCACCGTTGCTGAAGAACTTCAGTGGATGCTACTTTGCAACCAGGTATTTTTATTTTTATTAAAATTTTATTATTTATTTATTTATTTATTTGTATGAATGTACTGTCTGCATGTAGGTTTGTGCACCCATGTTGTACAATGTCTTGGAGGTCAGAAGAGGGTGTCGGATTCTCCTGGAACTGGAGTTAAAGATGGCTCTCAGCCGCCATGTGGGTGCTGGGGATCAAACCCAGGTCCTCTGCAAGAGCAGTTGGCGCTCTTAACCACTAGGCCATCTCTCCAGCCCTGCAACCAGGTGTTTTTATGTGGTTACAAAAGGGAACGAACCCAGGGACCAATCAAAGTGGAATATTCAGGAAGTCTGTTGAGACTGGGGTCAAATCTTTATGCGATTTTTGTTTTGTTTTATTTTGTTATTTTGAGACAGGTTTCCCTAGAACCAGACTGGGCTCCACGCCTGCCTCTGCTGTATGCTGGTATTAAAGTCCTACATCACCACACAAAACACGTCTTTGATTTTTTTTTTTTTTCTTAATGTTCATTCTTTAGCATAGTGCCTGGAATAGACTAAATATTCAATAAATAATTGACTAAAAGTTGCCCAGGGCCTAAAAATTAGACTGTTCCTAAAAAAAAAGAAACTGAAGTAGTAAGAAATGGAAACCAGCCTCTGGGCCTCAGAGAAGATTTCCTGAGGTGAAGGACAGCTTCCTGAGTAAGGTGAATCACGCGATGATTATGATGACTATTTGGGAGGCAAAGGGACTCCTGGAAGCTCTTTGCGAGATGGGTCTGAGCTCACATGTGACTTCTGTTCCTTGAGTCCAGACTTTTCCTTTAACCAAGTGTCAAAAACAACTTTAGATAGAGAAAATGAACTTAATAAAGAAAAGAAAAAAGTCCACGAGTTGCAGAATCACCTCCAGTTTGGTAATGATTTATCCTGTCCCATTGTTAATTCTGCAATTAAGCAAGAGTACTTTTTTATGCCTGAATGACCCATGGATTATGTCTTAATCAAATTAATGTGTCTGCAACATAAGACTGATCCAGTGCCCAGCTATTAGGATGACAAATGAGCAGAGCCCAAGCTTCCTTCTTTCTCTTTCTTCTCCCTCTAAACACTATCCTAAAAGGTCAGCTGCTGAGAGGCTGCTGTTTTGGTGGCTGCCACAAGAGATCCTATTGGTTAAAAATGTGAGGAGGCTGCCTAGCCCCTCGACCCATTTCAAACACAACTATATATGTGTGTGATTCTATAAGTCTGGATGAAAAAAACTGTGGTTAATTTTTCTTCTTGAGTACTTCCTGCCATTGACATTTATTGCTGTTGCCTAGTAATGGGGTTTACGCTACGTAGGAGAATGAGATGCAGATGGCCGATATAATCTACTCCCCCCCTCATCACTCACCCTGTTAACCACCGTTCTTGGAACACCTTGGAAGCAGAAAAGGGTGATCAGGAATATAATCTAGAAATTGCTCTTCTCTGGAGTGACCAACTATGACTTCAGGTTATTTAAGCTAAAAGTTATGATTCAGCTTAAGAAAATGATATGCATTTTTGTGACTATAGATTATAAGTAATAATGGGGCTGGAGAGATGGCTCAGCAGTTAAGAGTGCTGACTGCTCTTGCAGAGGACAGGTTCGATTCCCAGCACCCACATGGCGGCTAAGAACTGTCTTTAAGCAGGGTGTGGTGGAATACACCTTTAATCCTAGCACTTGGGAGGCAGAGGCAGGTGGATCTCTGTGAGTTCAAGGCCAGCCTGGTCTACAGAGTGCGTTCCAGGTCAGTTGGGGCTATAGGGAGACCCTGTCTCTCAAAAATAACAATAATAATTATTAATATTGCTATCATTTTCAAAGACCCTGTTGTCTGAATTTTGGTCACTGTTGAAGCTTCCTGGGGTTCTACTCATCAACTTTCTATAAGGACATCAGCAACATTTGTCATCCACTTTATCTAGTGGGTGGGATCATTTAAAACAGCACCTTAATTAGATCAAGTCGCTTTCCTTTGGAACTCTTTGATGGCACCAGTGTTCTCAGCACTTAGAAGGAAGTCAGAGTTCTGGCCATGGACTCTGCGGATGCTGGCTCCTCCCCCACTGACCCCCGCTGCACTGGCCACCCCCTTTCCGTTTCAGAGCCTTCACTCTAGCTTTCCGTTTACCTGCTTACCTTGCCTGCCTGTGCGCTTTCTATCAGTTTTGTTTGGTTCTGAGTAAACAACGGGAATGTAACATTGGTTTTCATAGTACTTCAGACTCCTCGGCATAAAATGAGGTGTTGGGCCGTCAGTGTGACATGGAGGCAGTGTTTTGTTTTTCTTCTCCTCCTCTGTTCAGAGTTCATGTTCTCATGCCTCTCAGGGTTTAAACACTGCTGCTGTTTTCAAACAGTGTCAGGCAGGGAGGTTGTGCCACTGCTGCAGCCGCTCTTCTCTGGCTATGACATTAGTCAGTGTCTTTGCCCTTAACAAACTGGGTGAGTTCAGAGAACACTCAAGTCAACCAGCCTTTCTCTAGGAGTTCTTTGTCCTTTCTGTAACCTTTAAGAGGTTTAAGGAGATGTTCAAAACTGGTTGAAGAAGGTGCTGTGAAATGTCAGTGCTTTCCCAATTCTGGGTCAGCAGGCTAAAAACCAAGTCCCCCAGATCTCTTCTTGCCCTGAGATCTCACAGCCTACATGGTATCCTATGTTCTCTCGGGACCCACAGCTCTGGGTTTTTTTCTAGCAAAATAAATTTGTCCAGGGTATACTGTTCTGTGTATAAAGAGTAGGAATAACTAAAATGAGCTATGTGTTTTCAGGAAAGCGATTGGTTCTCCCTATAAAAGAGGGGCAAAAGCAATCTTACAGGGCGTTTGAGTCTGAATTAAATGACACGCATAATCAGAGTTGTTTTCGATGTTTGAATCTCAGTAAAAGTCAACTGCTTATTAATCTACCACTTTTCCCAGTCTCTGCTCTTCTCTGTCTGCTCCAATATCTATGTGATTGAACCCAGGATGGAGGACAGAACCAGCTACTCTTGGTCTGCCTAGCTGTCGGGAAAGTTGGCTTCATTTTGAAGGTGACTCATTTAGTTTGATGGTGACTTCACATTGGACTCTACATTCCAGCTCAATGTGAATGCTAGATTTCAGCTTCGAGAATTCCAATATGCAGAAAGATGTTAGTGGTAAGCAAATTTAGACTGTCCTCATTTGTAACAAGCAATCCAGTAGATGAAGAGGCTTTTAGAACTCTCACATTGTCTGGCTTTACAAGTATGCTCCTCTCCATTGCCCAAGGACATAAAACCCCATAGGTGAGCAGAAGAGAAGCAAAGAACTAGTCACTGTGCTGCTGGTGAAACAGAAACCATCAAAGCAGAGTTGTAAGCTTTGTGTGTTGCTTTGGGAAAAAAAGGGTTTAGTTCTTAGCCAGGAAGATGCTGGTGCTGTTGCTTTGATTTTATAATTATATAAATGGTGGTAGTTTTCCTGACTCAGAAGAAGTTACATGGATGGTAGATGTGAAAGGAGGGCTCTGGTTGGACCGTAGGATGCCTGCTACATGGCTGAGATCTTTACAAGGGAACGAGACAACCTCCTGGCTTTATGGCTGTTTTCCTTACCTTCCAACAGGCCTCGGTGTTGGGCCTTGCTGCCTTTTGTTGTTTGTTTGTATCCTATGTCTGCTGTGCAGGAGTCTACTAAGGTTCTCAGGATGAGAGAGCTTTTTGCTTTACACAACACTCCTCTTTCGAGAAAGTTCTAGTTTGAAATGAAAAGTTGTTCTATTTGAGCTGGAAGAGCGGGACAAGGTGCCAACTTCACCAGGCATAGCAATATGAGCACAGGTCGTCTCCTTGCCTGCCTGTACGCAGTTTCCTCAAAGAGAGTAGAGAGAAGAAAAGGAGTCTGCTTCACAGAGATGTTAAAAGAGGTTACAGGAGGTGTCCCCAGAATACCTGGCCTGTGATGAGCAGCCAGTGCTATTTAGTCAAGGAGGGAAACCCCAGGGCAGGATGATCTCTGGGGTTTTAAGAACTCCAATGGACAGATGGATTTTGACCTGTGAAGGAGTCTTTGGAATTTGTGTGCTGGTTATATGATGGGAGAACTAGAGATGTGAGTAGCTATAGATGAAGTTTCTAGTGTGAGTTTTATGTGCTGCTTTGTTGTTGATAGTTATTTTGTTTTGCTTGAGACAGTGTCTCCCTGCAGCCCCAGCTGCCTAGAACTCCCTGTGTAGAGGGGGCTGGCCTCGTTCTCACAGAGCTCTGCCTGTTTCTGCGTCCCGAGTGCTGGCTGGGATTAGAGGTGTGTACCACTCACTATACACAGTTTTATGTGCTCTTTTGAAATATGCCTAAAAGCCTAGAGGAGAAATTCCGTTTCAAATATATGTGGCTTTCTTTTTTCCTTTTTGTTGGAAATGATCTTTTCAGCAAAAGAGCAAGAGCATCAGTGAAGGGACTGAGATGGTGTTAGTAGTAAGGATACTAAGATGGATGACCAACCTGTGGTTATCAGAGTCCTCAGCTGAGAAACGGGACTATGAAGTAATAAAGAAAATTGAACAAGGATTCTAAGAGAGTTGGCACACAGTGCTCTGAGCATGTGTTGCAGGGGTACCAAGCTCAAATGGGAGATATCTGGGAGATAGAGAAAACAGTAGTTACAAAGGCCAGACACAGCCGGGCGTGGTGGCGCACGCCTTTAATCCTAGCACTTGGGAGGCAGAGGCAGGCGGATCTTTGTGAGTTCAAGGCCAGCCTGGTCTACAGAGTGAGTTCCAGGACAGCTGGGGCTACAGGGAGACCCTGTCTCGAAAAGACTAAAATAAATAAATAAATAAATAACAAAGGCCAGACACACTGACAGCTAGCGGACTGGAGGAAGTTTGTGTGGGCCGCGGTGACAGTCGGGCAGGGATTAGTAAAAAGGCAGCAGGCACCCCCTTTAGAGTATTGGAGAAGCCAAGTTGAAGAATTCGCCTCCATCCTGAAAACCATTAAGTGTTTTGCTCAAGGAGTGATCACGATTGCAATGCTGGCTGCGGGATGGGGCCTGTCTAGACCTGTCAGGCAAGAGTGGAAAGTGGCCTGAACTCAGGCAGCAGTGATGGAAAAGCCGGAAGAGGAGGGATTAGGAGATGTTTCCGTAGCACACTGACAGAACTGAGCAGTGGGTGGATGTGAGGTACTGGGAGAGGAAGGAGCTGTGCATGGTGATAGGCAGGAATTTGACATAGATACTAGGCGCCAGTCATTGAGATGGGAATCTAGGGAGAAGCAGGTGCTGGCAGACAGGTCTGAGTTTAGTGTGCAGATAAGGATTTGGGGGTTACCAGCATGTAGACCTTTGTTTCTCTGATTACTTTCCATGTGCCACCTATGTCAACCCACCTATCATATTTAGTAAGAAGAGATTACCAGGGAAGTCCCACAGCCATGGCAGAGAGCTGATAGCATTTTGTCTATGAAATGGTCACAGAGAGTAGAAATGTGAGTGTTCCAAACAAGAGGCTGGATATTCTGGGTGAGGACAGGGTAGAGCCCAGCTGGAGAAGGGCAAGGGCTCCTTTTGGGGGCTCCTCTCCTCCAGGGCTTTCTGGTTATCGGTGCCACACTCCTTTGCCCCCAGCATATGCTAATTTTGTTTGTTTTGGTTTGATGGGGAAGAACTGTACAAATGAGGCCCAGCCCATTCTTTCTCTTTTCTTCTTTTGAGTCTAATTGGGGAGCGGTGGTGGAGGGAAGCTTTCATCTAAAGAACAGATGTCATCTGCTTTGGTCTTTTGTGGTCCTTTTATTTTATTTTATGAAAAAAAAAAATTCTCCTGCAGACGAAGCTCCTTTAAACATAACAGCAAGGCCACAAGAGGCTCGGCACAGAGGCGCTTCAGATTGGATTGGACTTGGCCAGGGAGACCAAACAAGGACATGTCCTGTCTACTGGGCTCCCCCACCCCCTGGAAGGGGCAGAGCAGCTGCATTTTGGATGCAAAGGGAGGATGAGGGTGGGGGGGGGGTCTAGGGAGGGTGGTGGAGAAGCTCAGGAAGCTGGCGTGCAGGTGTTGAGGATTCCAGACGACCTCGCTGCAACAACAGGCTCTGGGAACACAGAGCCCACAGACAGAGGGGGCTTTGGCAGCCTGCTCAGAGAGCTCAAGTGGGCCCGCAGCTGCGCTGGGCACTCCTTTTCGTGGTCATCAATGGGCCCTGTATTGAAAATATGAGAGGGAGCAACTGGCACGGTTCAGAGAAAGGAAACGCTTTGGAAATGGAGCACACGTTGGCCGGAGGAGTTTCCCCTGGGCTGTGCTCGCTACTTAAACTCACCCACATGCATAAATAGATATTTGATATATGGTATTACAGCATCCTCATTCTGGAAGGAATCCATGGAATCTTCGTGTCCACCCTGTGCATCCCATAGATGAGAAAGTATTCTCTGAGGAGTGAATGACTTGGCTCAGGTCACGCCGTGTGTCCACAAGACTCAGAACACAGGATGGGGCAATGACATTTATTGGCCCCTTTCTGTCTTAGACATATTTTTGCATATGGTTTTGTGTAATCTATGAGGTAGGTTACATGATTTCTATTTTTTTTTTCAAAAATTTTTTTAATTAATTTTTATTTATTTCTGTATGTGTATGAGTGTACTGTCTGCATGCAAGTTTGTGCACCCGTGTCGTGCAATGCCACGGAGGTCAGAAGAGGGTCTCGGATTCCCCTGGAACTGGAGTTCTCCTGGAATTGGAGTTTCAGACGGTTCTCAGCCGCCATGTGGGTGCTGGGGATCAAACCCGGGTCCTCTGTAAGAGCGGTCGGCGCTCTTAACCGCTAGGCCATCTCTCCAGCCCGATTTCTATTTTTAATATAGGGAAACTGAGAGTGTTAATTTAAAAATCATCCCAAATCAGAAAGCAAATTAATAGGTCAGGATTTGAAGTTATGTACTTATGTATGCTTTATTACAAAGTTCACTTCCCATTTCAGTTCATTCCTGACTTCTGGGCAAGTTTTTTTTTTTTCTTTCTCTCAAATACTACACACATATCTGTACATATGCACATTTTATTTCTATTCCCACATATGTAAGTGCACTAATGTCAGGGTATATGAAAACCTCAAACATGAAACATGCAAACATATAAAAACCAACCTATTATTTTATCAACTGTAACTATAAAACAGTTGTGGCTTTCTTTTTTTTTTTTTTTTTTTGCTTGGTTTTGCTTTTGTCTTTGAAACAAAGTCTCCCTGTAGTCCCAGCTGTCCTGGAACTTGCTATGTTGACCAGGCTGGCCTTGCAGGGCTTAGGTTCCCTTGGCTGCCAACCACTTGGTTTTCCACTGTTCCTTTATATTCGAAAGGCTATTCTTCCTTAGAGAGAACTTGGTGTCCACCATCTTTCTATGAATTGCATATGTTTGCGTCCTACCTGTGTTTATGAAGTACATTTGCAAGCACTAGTTTAATAATAGAAAGGAGGTAGTAAGAAAAGTCCTCACTAATTGAGAAAACCAAGGCTTAGGAGAGAGAAAGAATTTTCCTAGAGAAAACTAACTTTGGGTCTTCTCACTGGCAGAAGCTGTTCAGTGGGTGTGGGGGGCATGCGTGCTGCTCCTGGAGACCCAGAGCCCAGAACCGCTAATACTTGTCCTCCTGTTGAAAGATGCTGTTGTCTGATGTTTACAACTGAATGTGGGTCTGCAGATAGACAAACTGTCATACTGTGAACGGGTGAGCTTGTGGGTGGCACCTCAAAGTGTAGGAGGTACTGGAAGGTGAAGGGATGGTGGGGAGGTGACCCAGAAGAGGCGCGATCGTGTGGGTGGTTTCGTTGGCACAGATGTGTCACTCTGCCTGCCTGAAGACTGTGGCAATCCTTGGGTGAGTGTCTTCAAAAGATCGCCCAGTGGGGAGAACACCCTTGATTATGCTGATGGCTAGGGTTCTGTCCTGAAGTGGCCCAGGTCCTGGGTTTTGGGCTCCTATGCAGAGTACATGCTTTAAGCAGTTTTATGACCTCACTGTGAGTTTCTAAAACCAGCTACTTTGCTGTATGGCTAGAACTACAGTCCTTCCTTGAGACAAATAGCTCAGCAATATCCTCTGCTGGTCAGTGAGCCAGGATGCTGAGAACTTGTAAATATAAAGAATAATGCATGTTTGTATGGTGCCTAGATCAGATACGTATTTTATGGATGGACTGCTGGGGACCAGAGGGTAAAATCAGCTTCGTGACTTCATGCATGTCTTTGATACTTCATTTATCCAACAAGCATTCATTGAGGGTATATTCTAAAATCAAAAAAATAGTTCCGCCTTTTAGGCTCTCTCAGTCCATAGGAAAGAGGGGCTAATTAAACAATCGCAGTACCGGATGGTGGCCATTGATATCTGAAAGGGTCACATGGGAGGGAAGCTTGGAACACAGGTGATTTTGGCAGAGAAGCACATACTGGTGAGAAGGTGTGCATGTTCAAAGACTTGGAGGTGGGACGAGTATGATGCGACGCAGGACTGTGAGGGCTGGCTGGAATCCGGGGTGTATCTCTGTATGTATGAGTTTGTGGGGTGAGGTCAGCAGGCAAAACCAGCAAGGGAGGTGCTGGATCCCGAAAGGGCCAAGAGTCTGGACCATCTGGTGAGAACCTGAAAAGGCTTGAAGGATGGCAAACAAAAGCATAATAAGATTAGAAATGAACTTTGAGCATATTCCATACTCAGTTTGAAAAATAGGGTGGGGAGATACTGCAGGTGGGGCAACAAGTTAGCTGTGAGAAACAGCCATAGTGAGTGACAATGGGCTGTGGAGCATGGATCTAGGATGTCTTGGGGTCTTCTCGGGTGACTGGGTAGATGGTGGCTGAGTGGGGATGGCTAAGTGAGTTCCAAGCGTTCCGCGAAGACTTTTTAGGGATGACAAAGTGGTGCCGTGGATGGAGAAGACAGTCTAGAGCCCATCAGTCTGTCAGGATCAGAAGTCACATGAACTTTGATGATACAGGACACTTAAAACAACAAAAAACAACAACAACAAACAAACCAGTCTATCCAGAGTGATATTCAAGTGCCCCAATACCTGGATAACACCCAGAGGACAGAGGCTAGCCAGCATCTGTACTGAGGGGCCTCCCTCGGCAGACAGGAAGTAAACTGGGAGGTAAGGTAGAAGGAGGCAGGAAGAAGAACTCAAGCCCCTGTTTGCACCGTGTCAGAGTCAGGAACCCAGCAAGCCCAGATCTTTACGCTGGAGCCTTCCTTCATCAGATAAGGCTCGCTCATTTCCTCTTCGCCCCCACCCCCTTCCCACCACCACCCCCTCCCTGCCTTAGTCACTGGAACTGAGTCATCCTTTGAGGCTATTCCTGTCACCTTTCCCTCCAGCAGGCTGCACAGAGTTTGAGGAGCTACTGGGCATGGGCATTGCCATCTGCTGGTCAGATGGGAACAAGGGAAAGGGTCCCTTACTCTGGTTCCAATCCATGCATCATTCTTTGGTTCCCAGATGGCCAAAGAAGAGCAAGCCTGGTCAGTGTCTGTGATCCTTAGAAAACAAGGAAGAGAAAAGCGAAGGGGATCGAGGCTGTCCCATATGCCCAGCAAACAGATTCGACCTTTCCTCCCTTTTAGAAAGGCAATGGCATTATCCTCAGAGGGAGAACATGATGCTCAGTGAGGTGAGACCTGTTCCCGAGGTTACGCTGGACGGATACCTGTAGGATTCCAAAGCCGAGAGTCCCACGCGTAGGCAGAACTCCCATAGGAGATGTTTAAGTGAGTTACCCAGAGCTGTAGCTCTGCTGTACTCTAGTGTTGAACACAGGATGCCATGATAAGACAGAGGAAGGGACACTGAATAGTCAATGAAGAGTTTAAGAAAGATATTTCAGTTCTCTAGACAGACGTTGAAGTGTGAGGCTTTTGCCAAACGTGGAATCTGGGGCAGGAAACCAGGGTCATGGGAACTGCAAGTGTGTTGAGGTGGGGAAGTGTAGGAAGGTCAAGTGTGGGCTAGATAAGAATGGATAGCAGGATGGTAGTTGTCAAGTGATTGAAACAGGTTTTTAAAGCCATATTAATGAGTCTTTTACAGAGCACAGTCGTGCTGCTTTGTAAGTCTGCGTGCATTCTTCAGTTCTCAGAAGAGCGTAACTTTTCCTTTCTTCCTCTCTATTTTTGTTCTAAATATGCTTTCTCTAACACTCTGGGCGTCCTTACTCTTTCCCTAAAGCCCCTTCCCTGTCATGTTGCTGCCTGTTGCTACCTGGCCGACCTCTATACCAGCTTAACTCAAGCAACATGGCTTTTTCCTTCTTTCTTCCATTCTTCTCTGCTTGTTCTAAGGTTGTTGTTTTTCTTCTAAACTCTAATGAAATTGGCCTTGAGCTTTAAAAAAAAAAAAGGCTCTTAGTACCAAATGGATTTTGAATACTCGTTTGTTTTTCTAATAGTCGTATGAGGGGGATGAAAAGGCAAGAGCAGTTCCTAACATCCAGGAGGTCAGAGACTCATCAGATGGTCACATTTCAGTGATTGTTTCGCAAACTTGTTTAATGTAAAAAATGGTGGGAAAATCCATGGAATGGGGGAAACAGGTACTTTGTGGGGAGTGGAGATGGTAAGGAAGGGCCTTTGAAGAAATAGCATTAGAGCTGAATGTGGAAAATGAATAGCGCGCGGCACAGGGAACATCACACACACACAGGGAACATCAGCAGGGAACGTTGTTCCAGAAAGATGGTCTGAACCAAAGGAATCAGATGATAGGATAAAAAGTTAGCAAAGTAACAAGGCAGAATGGTCTGAAACTAGCAACACTTGGTTGACTTCCCTGAATTCAGTTGTTGAGGTCACGCCCTGAGCTCATCCTGAGAAACAGCTGCTCATCCCTGATCTTGGGCTTTTCATTGATTTCCGTTCTTGGTTTTGCACTGTGACTAGAACCTTCATGCATCAGCATCTTCTCAAGGAGTGAGCGAGAACACACACCCTCTTCACAACCCTAGTTCAAACAGGAAGTAACAGCACACAAATAATGTATTAACATTAACCCCAAACTAACAATTTGGAATGGATGTTTAAAGTCAGAAAACAGCTTTGTAGCTTTAACTACATCTATAAAGACATACACAGCACGGGGCTTGAAACTGTCTGCCTGTAGCTTTTTATTTCCATTATGCAATGTCTAAACGAAGAGGCAGGTTTTGGACAGGTGTAGAATACTGATGCCTCAGAACACTCCTGAGAAGAGAAAATTTCCTGCATTTGTTGTCATTTCTTTCTTTCTTTCTTTCTTTCTTTCTTTCTTTCTTTCTTTCTTTCTTTCTTTCTTTCTCTCTCTCTCTCTCTCTCTCTCTCTCTCTCTCTCTCCTCTCACCTCCCTCCCTCCCTCCCTCTCTTCCCTCCCTCCCTTCCTTCCTTCCTTCCTTTCTTCTTTTTTTTGGTCTTTTTCGAGACAGGGTCTCCCTGTAGCCCCAGCTGTCCTGGAACTCACTCTGTAGACCAGGCTGACCTTGAACTCAGAGAGATCTGCCTGCCTCTGCCTCCCAAGTGCTCGGATTACAGGCGTGCACCACCACGCCTGGCTTGTTTTCATTTCTAAGCACCCCTCTTTTTCCAAAGGCCACAGCAGAACTTCAGCTTGGAACTGAAATACATCATACACAGTGTCTGAGTTGGGATGAAAGTCCAAGTTTCCACAGTGTTGAACTGCCTCTTCCTGAAAACCAAACCAGGGCATGGTTTTCTCCTTTGTTGCACAAGAACCTAAAGATGCTTAGATTCTGAAGCCTCAGAGACAAGCAAGAAATGATTTCCATGTCATTCAGTAAGTCCCCATCCTGAGAACTTAATGGACTGTGAAAACTCTCCAGAGTGTTTATGTATTGTGGGAACAACTGTTCTGAAGTAAGAGTGTAGTGCTTTTGTCTTGATTTTAGCATACATTGTCGGTATGATGTTGGACATGATCACTTACCCAATGTGCAGCCCTGTCTTGTTCTATCTCTAAAGCAAGGCAGTCAGCATAGGATGGCTAAAGCCCAAGCAGCCTTCACGGAGGACTTCGGGAAGCATTTAACCAGGATTTGGATCACTGGATTGGATGGTTGGTGACAGGATTGCCTGTATCTGGGCAGAGAAGGGCCTTCTCCCTTGTTGATGTTCTGTCATCTGAGCTTAAAGGGAAATGAATTTCCTCCCCATTCTTAGCACTAGCATTTTACGGATGCCTTCTACACAGTTTTAGCATTTTGTGTTGGTGAGGGCTCAGTCCATCTGAACTGATGCCAAATGAAATGTGATTTATGATACAAGCAGCACAATGTTTAGCCATTGCAGTCCGAGGGAAAGGTAACAGATATCATGACGAGGCACAGTCATGGTAGGATGGGCACACTGGACTGGGTTAGACAGCCAGCTGTTACAGGTTTCCCTCTCCCCTCCACTGTGCAGTGCGCCCCCTTCAGGCTCCTAAGAACAAATTCCCCAGACACTTCAACTTTTGCTTGTGAACTCTTGGATATTTTTCTATTTTAATATATTCCCAATGATATATGCACATATATATATATATATATATATATGTATATATATATATACTCCATCTATGATTTGAGTTCTGTATATTTATTGACTTTAATACCCCTATATAATTTAGCTGATCTTTCATATGTCTGTGATTCCTATGGTTGGATCAGAATAGAGGAGAAAAGTGACAAGAACTTTAATGCTGTGACACAGCCCATTATTGAGGAACTCGCTGATCTGACGTGTACTAAGAAGCTTTAGAAGAGAGTAGATTTATCCTCCCAACTTGAATCAGGCTAGCCCCCAATTCAGATAATTTCCTCAGCTATTCATAAGAACCAAGTGAGGCAGATAGAACTGGATGAAGGGGCTCAGAAAGTTGTTCAGCTAGCAAGTTCCGGCCCTTAAAGACAAGGGTCCCCAGAGCAAAACAGTGCCATTGTGTAAGTCTGGTCATTCACAGTAGTGACGCAATGAGCGGGAGGCTCCGATGCAGGTCTCCATGTTACCTCTGGTTGCAATTTGGCCTGGCTCGGTGGGTGACTTGGACAGATGCCCATCACATGGTAGCACTTCCTTCGGCTTCATTATGAATGTTACCACTCTGGTGAGACAGTTTTACTCACGGCTCACATGTCTGTCATTCACAGCCCCTTTGAAAATCCATTTCATGGTTCAGTAGAGCAGAGTTTCATCCAATAGCACTTTTGATTTGGTGGCTTCAAAGTACAGTGCCCACCCCCTGGCTAGGTTTCAGGCAATAATGCTTAACAGTCTGGTGATTAAATGAGAACAATAATAACACAACAGTTAGGTTTGGTTCCAATAGCCGGATGAGGACCAAGCCTTAAGCTGTAAGTAGATAAATGTTTGTGATTCTTCTGCAGAATTCCAGAGCTAGGCAGAAAATAAAAACCAATTTCTTCATGGACCAAGATACTACCCCATGACTGGGAAAACTCATGTGCTATAGACGATCTCTTAAGACTCCAGATGACAGGTTGGAAGTAACTAAAATAATTAATTCTAAAATTATCCCGAAGACAAACCTTCCTTCCGAATGTCTGGGTTGATCTACTATGGAGTGTGTGCCACTTGAATTTTTCTTCCAAGTAATAATCAAATATCTATCTAGCTCTGTCCAGAGGTCTAGGGTCCCCCCAGAAATGGAATGCCTTAACTTGCATCTGTCCCATTTCTAACCCAGTCCTGGCATGAGGGCCTCTCTACGATGAGACAGTAGACTTCCGGAGATCAGTCCCCTCAGATGCACCAGGAAGAACAGTTTCGTTCGTGGTTCATGTCAGGACAATGCAAACTGAGCTATGCGTTTACTGTAATTCTAATCAGATGATTCTATAATGGGAAGGATACCAGCAGTACTCTGTCTTTGGAGTCTTCTCCATTAAGTGACTGAACAAGGGCCAGGGGACCTTTGCTTGTCCCAAATGCAGATCCTGACAGAGACTGGGATCTGTGTATCATAATGTTCCATTCTATAATAGGATCAAGCTCTTTCTTCTCTCTTGGTAAGATTACGAAATGCAAATAGCAGTCATTTCCCACACACTTTCAATAAATTCTTACTAATTGCTATTCCAACTATGGAAAATAAATGAAATAGTGTGTGTGTGTGTGTGTGTGTGTGTGCGCGTGTGCGTGTGCGTGTGTGTATGTGTGTATTTGGGGCAGGGAATGTGTGTATATGTGTGGTAATTTTAGATAAATATTTAAAGTAAATATTTCCAAATCTAGATATGGCAAAGGTTGTTTTAAAAAAACAAAATGTGAATTTCTGAATCACTTTCAATACTTAAAATAGAAACAGAAAGAACCATTATATACAAATGTATTAATTATATACAAATGTATCACTAGTTTGTGATAGAAACTTTGCAAAGTATTGTGAGACTTTGGGAAATATAAAAGTAAATCAGATGTAGACCTTGACCTTGAAATCTCATAATTTAGAGAGGGAAATAAATTATGATCATAAAAATGATAATGTGAGCCAGAGAATTGGAGGAAGGAGTGAGCTCTGATTGGGAAGATCTAGTTTGGATTTTTGGAGGAGGTGAGATTTTAAGCCAGACATTCAAGAATGGGAAAGTTTTGCCCTAAAGACAAAGGGGGAGAAATCACAGTAGGATCAAAGGCAAGAGCAGAAGTATAAGGATGTGGGGCTGGTGAACAGCACCTTTAGGCAGTAATGAAGGACTTTATCGCAGATCCCTGGGGTTCTTACTAAAATATGGATTCTGATAAGCAGGCCTGGGTGGGCCTGGTGCTCTGCATTCTTGTTAAACTCCCAGGAGAAGCCGCTGTTCTGAGGACCTCTCTAAGCAACAGGAAACCCTCGAGGGTTTTTGTGCGAGGGTGCTTCTGTTATAAACTTCAGTCTTATATGTGCCTTTAATGAGATAGTCTGGGGTTGGACCACACACATGATAACAGGCACAGAAAGCGGGGTTCCAGCGAACATTTGTTTTACACTCTCCTTCTCCTTCCACTGATCAGAATAATCCAGAGGGAAAAAGCTCGTGCCGGGGCAGGGGTACGGGGGGGGGGGCACACCAGATACTAGAGTCTAGGAAGAAGACAAAGAGAATAGCAATATAAATGCCATTTTGGTTTCTGAAATGGTTTCTCCTCCTAAACAGTCTACTGAAGGGCAGAGGTGAGCTGATTAGCCCTATATATTTGACAGTGATTTAAATACTGACATTCTGTCTTGAACACTAATAAAATGTTATCACGAGATGACTCTATTTTAGTTGGACCATGAGGAAAGAGCTGGATTTAGAATCAAAAGACTTTAAGTCCTTCCACCTTTATGGCTTCAGAAAAACTTCATCTATAGCATGAGAGATTAATCCTTTCCCGAGCCACCATGTGGTTCTCCATAAAAATCAAGCTGAGCTGATGGGTCTGAGAGTGCTTTATATTCTAGGAGGAATCTTGCAGGTGTAATGGCCACCTATATTCATGGATAGAGACATTAGTCTTTTCTTAGCTCCTGGGAGTTACTGGTGGAACAAATTAGTAACTATGGGGAAGGGACGTGGAAGACTTCAGAAGCCAGGCCTCAGGGAGAAGGACAGGAGCAATCCTGTGATGTCCCCCGCCCACAACCCCGTTCAGAGACAGATGCCACTGGGGCTGACCCTCAAACGCACCCTTGCATCTGGCTGTGTAGTTTCCTGTGATCGCTGGGTATCACCACCACCACCACGAGAACCATCCCCTGGAAGTGTGTTTGGGGCTGACTTCAGATGCCCTATTGGCTTCCTGAGCTATGTATTTTGAGCCCCTTGGATAGTCTCTGACCATGCCACAGAACAGGTATTGCAGGGAGGTAGGAATGTTCAGTAGTTGAAAACAAACCAGAGCACTAGAGCTCCATCAGCAAGATATCAATAACTATCTTTCAGCAGGCAAATGTGCACCATTCGAGATACCGGTGGTGAGGCAAGAAGATAGCTCCAAGAGGACCAAACTCCAAAGTCAGTTTCTGGATTGAGAAGAACGGTTTGGGAGAAAATTCTATTGCATTTCATAATTAACAGAACTCGGTATTCTGCAGATAATAGGGGTTGGAAATAACCACAGAGGTCAGGTTAATCATCTAACTTTGTACATATAGAAACCAAAGCACTTATCAGAAAGAGGCTTGCCCTGGTCGTCTTGAATTAATAAAAGACTCTGGATAAACCTCCAGGCTATTACTGTTTGAGAAAAGTCATCATTTTGCCTCTCCTAGTCTCAGTTTCTTGATCCAAAAACTCAGGGGAAGAGCTACTGTCTCCTGACAACACTCTCCTGGCTCTAGTACTGGGTGGGCTGCAGATCTCAGGCTCCTGGCTAGGCCCGGAGAATCTCCTCACCTGGGATACTCACATCATGTCTAAGAGCCTCTGCAGTAGTGCTTAATCCATGCTCTAAGACTCATTTAAAGAAGAATCGATACAATTTTCAAGCAATTGGACCATAGGATGATGCCTAGGCTTATTTTGTCAACCAGGTGTTCTGGTGAGGGAAGTCAGATGAGTCACCGTTGGCCAGAAATGTAAATCTGGGCCCAAGGCTTCCTTTGCAGCAAAATTCAGGTCATTAATAATAATGACCATCTGCACAGCACGTTACACTCACAAAGCATTTTACATACTCATTTGTTTATCACCACTATTCAGAGACATGTTATTGTTATGCCCATTTGACAGATGAGGAAAATAGACTCTGGAGGTAGAATATCATGACAGAAAATTTAAGTGTTGAGACTTAGTTACGTCTTTGTACTTTATAATTTATAGTGTTTGTATTCCATCTCAGCCTCCAGAGATGTGTACCAAAGCAGAAAGGTCAGCCAGTTTGGGGCCATTTATTTGAGCTCTGTGTTTATAGAAGGGGTGAGCAGCCTCCACGTGGCATGACAGTCGTGTTGCAGAATCGGGAACAGGCAAAACACCCAGCCTATCTTGACCCCTTCCTTCACAGTCTCACCATCTGGACTTGGAAGAATGTGACCACTTCTTCATGCCCCTTTAATTTTTTAAACAAACTAATAAGGATCCATAGTCCTTTTGTAGCTCACCTCTGCCTAGCTCTTTCCTTTTCCCCCCAGTATAACTATCATCCCAAAGATGGAGTATCTGTGTTCTGTGTGTGTTCGGTTTATTCACTCCACGAGTGTCTGGGACAATGTATGGTGTGGCTTCATGATTCAAAATGTTCAGGAATGACATGATAGCAATTTATGCTCTGAATTGCTCTTTCGTTTTAACATCGTTACTGTAGATATAACAATATTGGTATATTAGCTTGGGTTTGTTCACATTAATTTCCATGTTATATGAATACATTAAAATTTATTAATAAATTTAGCTTCAACGTTAGTGGATATTGCCAAATTTCTGCCCACAGTGGTTATATCCATTTATAGTATCATCAGAAGTTTGTGTTTTATTGTTGCTTTATATTCCAAACATTGTCAGACTTAATTTTTAAAATATTTCATTTATTATTTTTATTGTTTATGTATGAGTGCATTGCCTGTATGAATGTAAGTGCACCCAAGTCCTGCACCTGTGGTGGTCAGGAGAGGGTGTTGGATTCCCTGGAACTGGAGTTGTGGACAGTTAGTTGTTAGCCATCACGTGGCTGCTGGGGATCAAACCTGGGTCTCCTGTAAGAGCAACTAGGGCTCTTAAACCACTGAGCCATCTCTCCAGCCCCCAGATTTAAAAATTTTTGACCAAAGCAATTGCTGTTAAAATAACATCTCTTGGTTTTCAAAATAACATTCCTTTAGTTATTAGTGATGCTGAGTGTCTTTGCATTTGCTTAAGGATCGTTCCCTTTTCTTAGCTATACATGTTGATATAGTCTGCTAACTTCTTTCTATATCTCCTTCTATGGCTTTCTAGATATCTTTCCTTCTAGATTCTGGGCACTAGTCTTTGTTGGTTACAAAAAGTCTGCCTCTGTGACTTGTTTTTACTTTCCTTCGTTGCCCGGTCACATTCACTTGTTGGCAGTCATCTGCTCTGTTCTGCAGCCATTTGACTTTTCTGATCATAGCAACTCTGGGTCGAAAGTTCCTCAGAGCTTTGCTTTGAAAAGCCTAGGTGAATAAATGGTTCCTGACTGTAAATATCTGTAGTAAGCTGAGGAATGTGTTGGTGTAAGGCAATCTGTGAAGGGCTCATTTTGCTTACTCAGGACTCTCATTTGCTAATACAATTATGTAGTGAAAGCAAAAGAACCAGGTGTCAGTGGAAAAAAACCTTAGTCACTGGGGGTTGTTTGGGCTGCTCAATGGTAACTCTAAGACGTGGCTGGTTTCCCTGGCAGAGTTCATCCTGCCATACTTTGGTCTGGCTAGTTGGACATCTTGTAGACCTAGTGCATGTAGGAGAATGCCTGAGTTTTCAGACTCAAGTGGTCTCTCCCACTGCCCCCCCCCCAATCTCGTTGAAGCTTCACCAGAGGTCATGATGGACAACCTGGAATAGATGTGAAGGTAGGAGTAAGCAGGCACTTTGAAATCCTTTCAACTTTCCAGTTACTTTCCAAGTCACTTTCAAGCTTTGTTTATCTCTGGGTGCCTCAGCTAGCCCCAGAGGAAAAGCATAGCTCAGGACAGGAAGCGCAGAGTCCCAGAAGGATGACTGTAGAGAGCTGTGTTATTTATGTCTCCTGTTGCATGTCCTTCGTACTGCCCCACAGGGGGAGGTGCTGTACAGGTGTTGTGAGTGGGGAGGGCCTGCATGTGCTATCGGTCCCTATGAAACCAATGGGTAGACAGGAGCTGAGCTCAGGGATCAATTATGTTGGTAAAACCACAAAGGCAGGGAGCAGACCAGAAGTTTTGTGACTTAGGAACGCTTGCTGAAAAAAGACCTGATGCTCCCAGGTGGAGTTCTTTGGTCCCAGGGGTGGTGACCCCAGCTATCTGCTTGAGTAGCCAGAGCACCAGACCTGGGAGCCAGGACACACCTTCTGTTCCAATTGACTCACTTGAGTGGCAAATTCTTTTCCCCCTCACCAGCCTCTCATCTTCAAAGGGAATTCATTAAGCCTCACCAGGCCATCAGCACTTGGCCAGGTGTCGTATTGGCCCATTAGGTGGACACGGGCCATAGCCCCAAGGAGCGTGCCAAACGAGCTGGAGAATGGCAGCCGAGATCTACTGACATCCCGAGATAGTTCTGCGGCACTTTCTATAAACCCTCCAGCTGTTGCAGACCACTTGTCCGGAGCTCTCCATATGCATGTGTTCTTTCCCTTCCCCTGGCTTTAGCTCCCTCCCTTCCATTCCCTTTGCCTGGACCGCTCTTCCAACCGTTTGCTCCATCTACTGCAGATGTCTACTCCGGGGTGGAGCCTTCAATGATAACCGTGGGGAGAGTCCACAGCACTCTGTATCACCAACGGCACACTCGTTCCCTTCTGTGCTGGGGCCATCTGCCTTGAAGGTGGATTCTAAGGCTTATTCATTCTTGTTTCCCAGGACAGAATTTGGTAGGCACTCAGCAAAAGAGAGCTGAATTAAGTGCAGAAGGGAAACAGTTCTCAGTTGGCTCCGAGTCTCCCTTGCGGTGTAACTGGGACCAGGCCATATCTCTCCGGGAGCAAATTCTGAAAAAGGCCTTGGAAGGCTTTCTGGCCCTACTATCTGGGATTTTAAATGTCTTGTCTTTTAGTGGAAAATTCAAAGTTCATCAATCTTTAGAGCCCACGATGAAGTTTTACTAAAACCCAATGTTTCCCTCCCACCTCTAGTCTGTCACCTTTTAAAATGTATATATTAGCAGTTTGCAAATTCTCTGACTAAAGTTTCAAGAGGTTTGTGGAACTGATTACAGAAAGTATGTAAATTTTATCTTCTCTGGGTAATAACGTGGTTGGACTGATTCTTTGTAAGGTGTTTTTAACTATATTTTCTGATGATTTTGTCAACTGGATTCATTGTAGGAGAGAATCATTGTGTAGCTATGGCCATGACCCCAGCGTCTCTCATTCTTACCACAATGCATGTGTGAACACCTTGTAGTGCCAGTCCCGTGAGACCAGTGTGATTCCTCTGCTACCACTCTGCCCCCTAAGTGACAGGCCCCTGCACAGAAGGGCCCAAGTATTCCACACACTCAAAAGATACTAAGCCACCCAACTGTGGTCTTACAGATTTCATACCCAGTCTATTCAGTGAGGGCGGATGGGAGCTATTACTGACCCATTTCGCAGATGGAACTAGGTCTCAGAGAAGTTCAGTGAGTTGCATATGGTCACATGGCTTAGAAGATTGCTCTGGTAAGAGGCCTTGATTCTCGCTTTTCTGAATTTCATTGACTCTTCTGAAAATGATTTAGATTGCTTCTTTATTGACTGGCTGTTCTTGGGCCTCTTTTCTGTATAGATAGAAGCAGATACATTCTATTAGAAGCGGGGCGGGGGGGGGGGGGTCTAACCAATGCCTGACTTTGTGGGGCAAAGTGGCCAAATGCATGAGTGAAGGAGGAAGTCAGTTTAGTTAAACCTAGCCAGTTAGTGGCTTCTATGATTAGCATCTCACTATGCCGGTAAATGAGTTGGTGAAGCCTGAAGGAAGGCTTCCTTCTGAGAGCCCAAGAGGATTCTAAGCTGCAGGGCACGATGGGGACACGTTGCAGGAGGCCCAATTTTACTTTACACAGGTGGAATGACTTTTTAGTAGCCCTCTCTGAGACTCAGTTTCCATATCTGTGAAATGGGGCCATATATCTTCCCCAAAGTGCCTGGAAGGGCAGCTGTGATGTCCGGTGTTAGGATGGAGTCAGAAAGGGCTGGATCTTTTTGTATGAGAAATGCAGTGTTTTCACAAAGTAACTGTGCAGCGATTTGAAGACTGAATTAAGTGGAAATTGTACTTTACATATGTAATGTCATAAAACTTTGCTTAGATAGTATGTTCTGGGGTTTTGTTGGGATTTTTGTTTTGCTTTGATTTTTTTTTTTTACGTTAAAAAATTAAGTTGACTGATTTTCCATTTTTGACTTAGGACTGGGGTGAAGGGATGAGGCAAAAGGTCCTTAAAATGATATATCCACATCCACACTGGTAGAGTTTAAAAGGACTAGATAAATGTATAATCCTAGGATTTTAAAGCACTGAAGGGCACCATTTCACTCTGGGCACCCCAAATTCTAACTGTCTTAGAGAAAGAAGTGAGCATAGCCTTGACTTTCCTAAGTGGGGACCAAGAAACTCTGTGAGATCACATACCTTTAAAGACAAATAACCACACTCCCTGACCAACCTACCTGTCAGGTCACTGAAGACCGTAAGGAGATAAGGACAGTAGGGCATTTCTCAATTATAAAAATCACTATTATGATGCTGCATTATTTTTCTAACAACCCTAAGGATATCCCTGAATAACCTCAGGGTTCACCCAACCGATCAGTGTTCTGTTCTTGAGCGCTTTGCTTCATATTGAGAGCAAGGTGTTCCCTATGGCTGAGAGGCAGGGGAGGGCCGAGTCAGAGCTCCCTCTGCCCGGGCCTTCCTCCCCACACCTCCAGGCTGCTCTTTTTCAGTCATTGTTTCTAGTTTTGTGGAAGGTTCTGTAAACTTCTGACTTAATTTCTTTGCATGCATATGCCCATATCAACTGAAACTGAACATATTACAAAGTCCGTTTCTTACCATCTCTCTAAAATTGGCCTAGCACCCAGTGTTCGCTAGTTTAATTAAAGCATCACCTGCAGATGCTGCCCTTCCCAGCACCCCAGCTCACACCTGGTCTGCCCTGAAGACTCCACTCCCTCTGTCGATGTCCTTCCTCTGCTTTCTTTTTTTATATATTATTATTTTCATGTTATGTGCACAAGCGTATTGCCTGCATGTAGGTAGATGCACCCATGTCATGCAATGTCCACAGATATCAGAAGAACCGTTGGATTTCCTGGAACTGGAGTTATAGATGGTTGCTAGCCACCATGTGGGTTCTGGGAATCAATCCCCGGTCCTCTGCAAAAACAGTCAGTGTTCTTAACTGCTGAGCCATCTCTCTACCATCTCTCTGCTATGGTCAAGGGCTTTTGTCATTTTTCACCTAAACTATTGCAATGGTCAAGGGCTTTTGTCATTTTTCACCTAAACTATTGCAATGGTCTCTCAACTTACCTGGTTATTTCAACCTGGCTCCACAATCCCTCTCTAGAAACTCAGTTCTTTTAACTACAAACCTAATCCTTCTGGGAATCTTCCAAAGGCTTTCCCTTGCTTTCAAGATCAAATCTATACCTGGAACTGGGAATACGAACATGTGCACCTTCGTTCCAGCCTCATGTGCTGCTACATGCCTTACGAAGTTTCTGTTCAGTAGCGCAGGCTGCTCTCAGTGCCTTCAACTGCTCTTCCTCCCCATTTTGCACAGAACAGGCTTTGCCCAGATGATTACTTCTACCTGGAGGCCACTCTTCATTTGCAAGCCTGGTTTTCTCCTATTCTAGGAAAATTTTCTTGACCCCTTGCAATGGCCGTCAGAACTAGACTCTTATTCCTATGAACATCTTAGAGCCCACATGCCTGTCAGTCAGACCACAATGAACATGTAACTGAATTAGCTCCTGCTACTGTTTGCTTAGCATCAATCCTCTAAGATGACAAAAGACAGAAATGAAATCTTTTTTTTTTTTTTTTTTTTTTTTTTTTGTATTTTCAAGACAGGGTCTCCCAGTAGCCCCAGCTGTCCTGGAACTCACTCTGTAGACCAGGCTGGCCTTGAACTCACAAAGATCCACTTGCCTCTGCCTCCCAAGTACTAGGATTAGAGGTGTGCACCACCATGCCTTACTCACCCTAAACTTCTAACCCTATACATCTACATAGCTGGAGCCTGATCAGTATTTGTCATTAACATGGATGGGTACACAGATCCATCACCGTTTTACATGGTGCAATAAGGTTAAGTTTGCAATGTGGCAATGACTGGTATAACAGATTTAAGAGATATAGCATTGACTAACAGGACTTTCTTCCAAGTTATCCAGATGAGTGAGTGGATGGACTGTGTTTTAGATAAATGTATCTGAAATCACCTGTCTGTGTTGGCCTTTGGCAGGAGCTGCACAGTAGACAGGGAGTGGTTTCACTCCTCATAGAAGCCTTAGTGACTGCCCCTGTGTCAGGCATAACTGTGCATCTTGGCCATCCAATGTGTGGCTTGGTGGTTAGGAGGAATAATGGAAGTGAGTGCTGAGGACCTAGGCACAATTCGGATTCCCTTCAAGAAGCACTGCTGTGTCCAGCAGAGTCAGCAGAGCATCCTTTCTTTATCTCTGCTCCATCTAGTTTCTTACCAGGTAGAGTTTTTGTTCAGTTTTGCTTGTAACTGAAGTAACATTTAAAATGCAGATTCCCAGGTCCTTGCAACACACTCAGGCCTCAGAGCTGTCTAGCTCTTGGTTATCTTAAAGCTCTCCTCTGACAGAGTTTGGGATGGATTGTTTTTAACCTCCACGCATCAATGGTGTGAAGGTGTGCGAGCAAAAGCAGTTTTTCATGTCCCTAGACACTGGGCAATAGAGCGCCCCAACACTCCCTGGGTTTGGTTCATGGCACACAGCCCAGCTTGAACATAACTATACTTAGCAGAGGACACACGGGTGCTCACACTCCAGAAACATGATCTGAATCCCTATGCAAGGCTTGGTTACCACAGCACAGACTGATCATTAGCAATAATGAAGTGGACAATCGATGTTTGAATTGAATACTGACAATTCAAAGGAAATTGAATTTCGCTATTTTCAAAACTCTTGTTGTTCGTGTTAGTTCCTCTGTGTTCATGAAGCAGCCCTCAGGGCAGGCACAGGCAGAGCTCTTCCCAGATAGAATCTGAGATGCAGAGAAAACAGGCAACTTGAACAAGGTCTCACAGATGAGATTACTGACACCTGGTTCCAGATTTTCCTGACTCTTCTTTCCTGCTATGTTCCATTCTGTCCTCCTTGCCCAACCCTAAGGTCATCAAATTTGAAAACTAAAGATCTTTTTTTTTTTTTTTCACAATGATAGGACTAATATTCCAAGGCTCAACAATTTCCATTTACAACTGGGATTCTCTACAATAATGAGAATTTGTACAAATTTAAATAAAAGTAAGAATTCATATTTCTGAGTGATTAGAGGAGGAGATTCAGTAGCTGACTATTAAAGCTTGAGTTCTATGACTCAAGGAGGGTTCCAAAGTTTCAAACTTTCAGAAGCTTCCAGGGGTGAGCCAGGGCTGGTTGGTATTGGCTTGTACCTACATGTGAGGGTCATCTGTGGGCATCTTTTTCTCACTCTGTAGTTATTGATGTCTCATTGATATTTTGAAATCAATAGGCCACGTTGCAAGTACTTACACAACAAATCTCCTATTTCAGGGGTTTTCACTACCATAGAACCACTTGTTAAACATTTCCCAGCCATCAGAGCTTGCAGCTAACTGTGACTAGCAGCAGCTGGAGCTCAAGGCTCTCTCTCCTCTGCCCAAGATCATCTTTGGGTTAGTTTTGCCTGTAAACCACAAGTCATACCTGAGTGCCATTCCTTAAATGGGAGATTCTTTCCATCTGAGCTTGCAAAATCTCTCTGATGGGTTTCCACTAATAGTCTTGTGCATTTGTGTAGCTTGCAAAGTATTTTCACATCCCTCATCGTTTCTGAGCTTCGTGTGCTCTCTGGGGGCAGATGCCATCTTTCTTTGGTAGAAAGGAAAAGACTGACAACCTGACAGGTGATGTGACCACTCCTAGGGTGACAGGCCCTCAAGTGTGACACGGGACCTGGACTATCTTCAGTCTTCTTGCTCCGTGCACCTGCCCTTTTGCCAGCTGTGTCCCTGACCTAGGAGAGACACTTGCAGTGTGTGGAGGTTAGGCTACTGACTGCAGCCTGGGGGGCTTGGCAGCAATCAGGGGTTAACATTGGTCTTAGCCCCTGACAGGAAGGGACAGACATGCTAACATGGGAGTGAACATACATGTACCCATGTCATAGATCTGCTGCAAAGAAAGGCAGCTTGATTCCGTTCTACCTTTGTCCTTGCTCCTCTCTGGGATCCCATTAAACACTGGAATGGGGACCTTGTGTTCTTGGTTCCTGCTCTCAACAGGAATTTGGAGCCGTTCAGCAGAGAGGGCTCTGTTTCCCCTGTTGCTCAAGCCCCAGCCTTGTGCTGCCCGATGATGTATTGATTGGAAAGCATTTCACAACACATTTTCAAAACATGCCGAAGGTCAAGACTGAATGATTTATGGACAGTCACATTGCTTTCTGCCTGGGTCCCTCTATCTTTTATTAGTTAGGTTGGCTAATGGAAGTCCCTGAGGAAACTGAGGCAAAGGTTAACTCTGTCCAATCCTGGGCAGGGGGATTGGTAAATGGGTTCAAAAGTAACTCCTAATCATCTGTGTAGAGATGGACCTGCTGAATCCTGCTGGCTTTTGATGCCTAGTCTCTAGAAGAGTAAGGGACAGGAAGGGAAGACTTCAGTGCTAGCTTTGCCTCCTCTGGATCCCAGAGCACCAGAGAGCCTCGGTTCTCAGATGAGCAAAAATGTTCAGGTGACGTCTGGGGAACATTGCTGTTCTGGTAACCTGTCCTTCTACATTTAGAGCTAGAAGAAATGACTCCTGATCTAGGTTTGCAGATCTTGCCGTCTGCCCGAGGCCAAAGAGGCTTCCTTGGAGCAGAAGAATGCCTTGGAGCGTAGTAACAGAATCAACAGTAAGGGATCTGGGAGAGTACTGAGCCACCTGAATATTCTAGCAAGTGGCTTGGTCCTTTAAGCACCACGGTTTCTATTGCCCAGAAAAAGGTGGTGACAGTGCTTTCTTTCACAGAACTGTTTCCAAGAACAAATGATAGAATGTAAGCCAGCAGCTCAGTGCACAGATCTTGATGGGTGGAAAACCGTGGGTGGCAACTCGAGGACTAGTAGAAAGTGTGAATTTGTATTTATTTTATTTATTTATTTATTTTCATATAAATTTATTTATTTTTTAACAAATCTAGACCCGCGTTCCTGCCCATTCCCCCACCCTGCCAGAGCTATTCCATTCTGCCAAACATGCTTTTCATCTCTTTCTCAGTCTTTCTCAATATTCTCCATGAGGAAGTTGACTGTTTTGAGCAGAAGTTCACTGTTTCAGTCAGTTCTTTGATGCAGTCCTTTCTGTTGTTGTTGTTGTTGTTGCTGTTGTTGTTTCCAATATGCATTAGGCCCAACTGCTTTGGACAAAAGCTCAGGGGGCCCTACACAAGAAATACTTACAACTAGGTAATTGGCACTAGCATCCACAGATGAGGGATACCATTCGTGGTTTGTTTTTCTGGGACTGTGTTACTTCACTCAGCATGATGTCCTCTAGCTCCAGCCATTTTCCTGCAAAGCTCATGATGTCGTCTTTCTTTACTGCTGCATAGAACTCCATTGTGTAGATGTACCGCATTTTCTCTATCCACTCATCAGTTGAGGGGCATTTAGGTTGGTTCCAGCTCCTTGCTATTGTGAAGAGAGCTGCAATAAACATGGCCGTGCATGTATCTCTGTGGTGGGGTGAGTCTTGAGGGTACATGCCCAGGAGTGGTATGGCTGGGTTGGGTGCAAGTTCATTCCAAGTCTTCCAAGGGTTCTCCACACTGCTTTCCATAGTGGCTGTATGAGTTTACATTCCCACCAGCAGTGGATTAGTGTTCTCCTTTCCCCACAACCTCTCCAGCACCTGGTATCATTTGTTTTCTTGATCCTAGCCAGTCTTATTGGAGTAAGATGATATCTTAAAGTGGTTTTGATTTGCATTTCCTTAATGATTAGTGATGTTGAACAGTTCTTGAGGTGTTTCTCAGCCATCTCTAATTCCTCACTTGTGAAGTCTCTGTTCAGTTCTTTGCTCCATCTATTGAGTGGGTCATTTGTTTTCTTTCTTCTTTGTTTTTTGAGTAGTTTATATATTCTGGAAATCAATGCTTTGTCAGATGTATCTGCAGTGAAGGTTTCCTCCCACTCTGGGATTTCTCTTCACTTCCTTGATTGTTTCTTTTGATGTACAGAAGTTTTTGAGTTTAATGAGGTCCCATTTGTCAATTGTCGACCTTAATTCTTGCGCAGCTGCTGTCTGATTTAGGAAGTCTTTTCCTACGCCTATTTCTTGTAGTCTGCTGCCAACTTTTTCTTCTATCACCTTCAGAGTTTGGGGTTTCACGTTGAGGTCTTTGATCCATCTGGAGTTCACTTTTGTACAGGGCGAGAGGTAGGGGTTTAATTTCATTCTTCTGCAAGTGGTGATCCAGTTTTGCCAACACCACTTGCTGAAGATGCTGTCTTTCCTCCATTGTGTCTTCTTGGCCCCCTTGTCAAATATAAGATGGCTGAAATTGTATGTGCTCAGATTTGGATCTTCAGTTTTGTTCCATTGGTCAACAGGTCTGTTTTTGTGCCAGTACCAGGCTGTTTTTATGACTATAGCCCTGTAGTATAGTTTGAAGTCTGGTATAGAGATCCCCCCTGTATAGCTCTTTTCACTCAGGGTTGTTTTGGCTATTTGGGGTCTTTTGTTTTTCCAAATGAATTTAAGAACTTTTGTTTCCAAGCCTGTGAAGAAACCCCAAAATCTTGGGGATTTTGATTGGGATTGCATTAAATCTATACAAGAGTTTTGGTAAAATGGACATTTTTACAATGTTAATTTTCCCAATCCATGAGCATGGGAGGTTTTTCCATCTTCTGATGTCTTCTTCAATTTCTTTCTTTAATGGTTTAAATTTTTTGTTGTAGAGATCTTTGGTGTCTTTGGTTAGGTTTGTTCCTAGGTATTTTATTGTTTTTGAGGCTATTGTGAATGGGAAGGTCTCTTTGAATTCTTTCTCCAGTTGCTTGTTCTTGGTGTAAAGAAAGGCCATTGATTTTTTTAAGGTTAATTTTGTATCCTGCCACTTTGCTGAAGCTGTTAATCGTTTCTAGGAGTTTTCTGGTGGAGTTTTTAGCATCCCTTAAGTAAACAATCATATCATCAGCAAATAGGGATAGCTTGACTTCCTCTTTTCCAGTTAGTACTCCTTTAATATCCTTTTCTTGCCTTATTGCCCTAGCAAGTGTTTCAAGCACTATATTGAAGAGGAGTGGTGACAGGGGGCAGCCTTGCTGAGTTCCTACCTTTAAAGGGAATGTTTCTGTCATTTCCCCATTTAGGATGAGATTGGCTGTGGGTTTCCTGTATATGGCTTTGATTATATTGAGGAATGATCCCTCCAATCCAATTCCTTCTAGAACTTTAAGCATGAAGGGATGCTAGATTTTGTCAAAAATTTTTATTCTTCATATGCAAGCTTTTGAGTTTTTTTTTTTTTTTCTAAAACGTAATCTATTGCACAGAATTAAAGCTTCTGAATGAGTTGCGTGGAATAATCACGAGACCGGAAGTTTCTAAGTGGTCCCCCAGCTTTTTAGACTTTAAGTTTCCTGAAAGTCCTTTTGTTCTAACATAACAGAATCACAGACGTACTGTTAGAAAGTCAAGGCAATGCTGCTGTCTGCCCATCTTTCCCATCAGCCTGGTTTTCTTCCTCTTCCCTTCTGTCCATGTGTCCATCCCTCCCAGACCACAGCAGGCCGAGCAGCCCTCGTTCTTCACTCGGGAATGAGCCTGTAAGATAAACAGCAAATTCTGCTACGTAAAGCACATTCCCAGCGAGGAAAGGCAACAATGTGTTTCCGCCTCACTGGAAATGTCCCCCACCTCAAACCAGTCTGTCCTCTCACCAGGCCACGTCAGAGATTCGGCCATCGAAGCCCTTCCTACCTCTTCATTCTACGAACAAGTGAGCCAAAGCTCAGAGAGAGAAGTGGCTTTCCCACTTGCCATCAGGATTTAGATGCCAGGCTGTTCCATCACACTAGATGTCAAGAGAACCCCAAAGAACCCGAAAGAAAGAGTAAAACAGGTCTTTGTGGACTGTCTTCCACATCTGGTTTTCAAGGACAGTTTTATATTAAGTAGTAATGAAGCCTCAAAAGCAATGGTAGCTTTTGAATGAACTTACGTAACCAGCATTTATCACAAACATGTGTCACCAGACACCTGCCAGATCTGAGTACTGGCACCAAAACTGCTTTCATTGTCAGAGAAATGAAGGGAGAAAGGAATTTGGCTGAACAAAGCTGGCAGACGTTTTTACTAGAAGATTCAGAGGTAATTTCTAGAGGAACAGAAATATACTTTCAAAGTCTTATCATTTATTTAAATGTGCTTGAACGAATTTAGTCAAGAAGTTTAGAACACTGAGGTGGAGTTGGTGCCCAAGGTCACCAGGCTCCAACCCTTTCTGTCTACCCTAGTCCCAGGTTGCCGATCTTCATCCAGTCCACTCAGCAAATGCACCCTGAAGTGCTTTGGGTTCTCACTGAAATCCCTTCTGTTTAGCACAATACAAGCAGGTCAAAAAGACAGAACATTTTTCACCCAAACTGAGTCCATTCATACAAAGAATCTGGCCTGTTCTGTGGTTGGAATCTGAAATGTTCCCATAGGCTCATGGTTTTAACACTTAGTCTGCAACTTGAGGCACCATTTTGAAGTCTGTGGAGCCTGTAGGAGGCGGGACCTGGCTGTTGGATGTAGGTCACTAATGGATGGCTTGTTAAAATTTTTATTTAATTAATTTATTTATTTACTTACTTATTTAATGTGTATGAATGTACTGTCTACATGTAGGTTTGTGCACCCGTGTCATGCAATGCCTTGGAGGTCAGAAGAGGGTGTTGTAACTCCCCTGAACTAGAGTTCTCCTGGAATTGGAGTTACAGACGGTTCTCAGCCGCCATGTGGGTGCTGGGAATTGAACCCGGGTCCTCTGCAAGAGCCATCGGCGCTCCCAACTGCTAGGCCATCTCTCCAGCCCCCACGGATGGCTTTTAAAGATTATACCTGATCTTGGTTCTGGCCGCAGTCTCTACTTCCTGTCTGTTGCCATGCTAACAAACTCGCACTTATGCACTCCTGTGAGTTCTGTGTGCCTTCCCCATTGTGATGGACTAAAATCCTCTGAAACTGTGAACCAAAATACATCTTGTTTCTGTCAAGTATTTGAGTGTGACAATGAGAAAGGTAACAAATACAGAAAATTGGTAACAAAGAAGATCGTTATTATGAAGAAATCTGGCCCCGTGGTTTGGGAGCCATGGGGCTTGCACAAAGATCCCAGAGAAAACCCTGCAGCCTGGCAATGCTAGCAGGTTTCTTATAGATGGCCCTGAAAGGCCAAGCCACAGATCTGTTAAAGAGAAGCCCAAGTTGCAATGAGATGCTGGACATGCTGGGATCATCTGACAAGGGAAGCGGCAGACAGTACCAGGAGCTGGCCTAAGAGAGAAGAGAGAGCGCCTGCAGGTAGCAGGGCCTGCTCTGACCCAGTGGAGCGCACGTCATGTCATGCACGGTGTATCCCAGATGCTGCACATGAAACCACCTGATTTCGTGTGCACCCTCCTGGGCCCCAGTCTTGCTTTGTACAATCTTTTCTGCTATCCTTCAACTCTTCCTTTTGGAGTGGAAATGTTTATGTTACTGTATATTGGAAGTATTTAACTGTCCAAAAATAATTTACAAGGCCTCAGAGTTAAAAGTTTATGTTAAATCTCTGAAAAGACTTTTGAGTAATGTTGAGACTGTTAAAACTTTGGGGACTCTTAAAGTTACACCGAGTGCATTTTTCATTTTGAGATGGCCATGATCCTTTAAGGGAAGGGAAGAACATTATAATTTGAGTCTTCTGCTTGTGGTACTATTTTAAAGGATTCTTTAGGCGGTGGGACTGATGTGGCAAAAGTTCATCAATAGGGGCAGCCTATTGAAGGGTGTGCCTGCCCCTGCTTCTGGCTGGAGTCCTTGCTTCCTGTATATTGCCACGTGAATAATACACCTGCACATTCTTCCACAGCCATGAGTTCTGCCATCTGCCATTTCTGTAATGTATAGAAGCCTCCTGAAATTGGGAGCCCAAATAACCCTTTCTTCTCTGAAGTTGTTTCTGTCAGGCATTTGGATAATGGCACTGAGAGAGAAGTTAGTAATGCAGTCTGCAGTGTCGGCTGGACTCCTGATTCTGCTGCCTCGAGCTTCTTGAGTGCTGGTATTCACGTGACTATCACCACTCCCCACTAGACTAATTGGCTTTCTTACTGGTCCCCAGGATCATGCAAAACCCTTCAAACTTCCTTTACAAATCCTTGGCTGTCATCTTGTTAAAGTTGCAAGCCCACCTTCCTAGTTATCCTCACCATCCTCATTTATAAACCATTTTTTTTTGTCTAAGTTCTACTAATTGTTTTTAATTCTCTTTGACTTTTTCTCCTGGTCTTCTATCATGTTCTCTGCAGGTCGATTTTTCACTCCCTTCATTTTCCTGGTGTGCAGCTTGCTTAGGTTTTGCTTCTGCATATGAATCTTTCCGAAAGTTGTACCAAAAGTATCCTGAGAGATATTCTTCCTCTTCTTTGGCTTAAGTACTTTGGGCATTTTCATAGATAACTTATAAAGATCATCTGATGCCAGGTGTGTCCTCCTGAGAACCAGATCCAGCGATGGTCCCATCTCTTCCAATTCAATTGGTGGAGTTCTACAACCAGATTTCTTCAACAATAACTTAGAGCTTCGAAAGTAAATCTTCCCATTCAGTGCAGTAAAGTGCAAAACATACTTCTATCCAGCCAGTCGGACATTTGACACTGTTGGGCCTCTGAAGAAATCAATAAGAATTCTGTATGTCGCATTTGCGTTTCCTCCTTTAATCAGCATGGCATTTTTAATGTTTTCAGTGAGTTTGGGTTCTCTCTTCTCATGGAATCTCTTGGCCCTTTTTTGTTTTGGGCTTTACTATGCAATCCAGAGCATCCATCTATAAACCATTCTTTTATGGAGTAAGTCAAGTCCTATAAAACATCTTCAATTCTGCTTCTGTTTGTCATGTGACCTAAAGTCTGCAGAGGTGGATTCTGGGTCTTGTAGGAAAAAAAGGGGGGGGGGAATAAAAGAAAAAAGGAAGGAAAAAAGAAGGGGAAGGAAAGAAAGAAAAGAAAAAGAAAAAGCCTTGAGAGATCCTTACTTAATTTAAGAGAGATTTTTTTCCCCCTCCTGATAAAAAGTCAGGCCCTATGTAACCTGAGAAATATGTGTTTTCATCTTTTTCTTTTCCAACTGGTCAGCTGGATGTTTTTCCAGGGATTTGGTGTCAGAGATTAAATGCTGCGAGCAGTGAGTTTGACATGCTCTGGAACAGTGCTACCTGCCACATAGCAAGGCAGAGGGGTAAAGTCAGGTCAGCTACCAAGGGCAGCTCTGCTGAGGACCCAGGAAGAACCTTTGTACACTGTTGAGGGGGAATGCAAATTAGTCCTGCCCCTATGGAAATTGGTATGGAGGTTCCTGAAAAAACGAAAAGGAGAACTATTATGCATGATCAGGCTACACCACTCCTCGTTACAGACCCAAAGGAATCTAAATCAGCACACTACAGAGATACCTGCTCATCCACAGTTTCTTATGAAATTATTTACAATAGCTAGGTTATAGGATCAGCTTAAATATCTACCAACTGACGAATAAAGAAAATATTGTATATATACATGATGGAATATTAATTACTCAGCTATAAAGAAACTATCAGTTATATCATTTGCATGTTATCATGTTAAGTTCAATAAACCAAACTTAAAAGGATAATGATCACATGTTTTCTCTTATATGTAGAATCTAGAGATGTAGAAAGACAATAGAAGGGGAGCAGTTTGGAAAGAGGAACCAATGGAAGGGCATAATACATACATGAATAAAAGTGCCATGATGAAATTCGTTAGTTTGTACGACTAGTCTACACTGATGAAAAAGAATCTGTAATTAGGGCTGGAGAGATGGCCTAGTGGTTAAGAGTGCCGACCGCTCTTACAGAGGATTTGGGTTCGATCCCCAGCATCCACATGGCGGCCAAGAACCATCTGAAACTCCAATTCCAGGAGAACTCCAGTTCCAGGGGAATCTGAGACCCTCTTCTGACCTCCGCGGCATTGCACGACATGGGTGCACAAACCTACATGCAGACAGTACATTCATACACATACAGAAATAAATAAAATTAAAAAAAAGAAAAAGAATCTGTAATTAAGAATATCCTGTGGGCTGGGCATGGTGGCATACCCCTTTAGTCTCAGGGCACAGGAAGCAGAGGCAGGTGGATCTATGTCTGTTAGACACCAGCCTGGTCTGAATAAGGAGTTCTAGGCCAGCTAGGGTCACAGAGAGACAAGTAAAAAAGAAGAAGAAGAAGAAGAAGAATTAGAGAGAAGCAAATATGAAGCTGATAATGAATTCATCATACCCGTGGAGTGGGAGATTCAATCAGTACTAGTTGATATCAATAAAACAGAAAATGGCCAGGCGTGGTGGCACACGCCTTTAATCCTAGCACTTGGGATGCAGAGGCAGATGGATCTTTGTGAGTTCAAGGCCAGCCTGGTCTACAGAGTGAGTTCCAGGACAGCCGGAGCTATAAGGAGACCCTGTCTCAAAAAGATAAATAAATAAATAAATAAATAAATAAATAAATAAATAAATCAGAAAACAAAACACATAAACAACTAGAGAACCACTGGTCAATTTTTTCCCTTTTCTTTTTGTAAGTAACATTGAAGCATAGGACTTGCTTTATTTCATTAAATAATTACAAATATTCATTAAATATTTGCAAAAAATATATGCCTAGAAATATTGCCACCAAATAAACAAAATTGTCATGAAGTTGGAGAAAAAAAATTGTGAAACTTTGAATTGCCTTACTAACCTGGACTAATCTGGAAACCTCTTACTAAATACAGAGGAGGCACAGGGAACAGTCTATGTACATGCTTCACAGCCCCAGGTTAGAACTCATTGCCTAAGAAAGCCATGTTGCCACGGACTGTTTCAGGCAATGTGAAAGCATTTGAGAGTCACCTTCAAAGTTTAAGAACAGAAAAGACAGTCTTTCTCAGGAAGAGAGACAATGTTCCATTAAAACAATCAGCAACAAGACCAAAGCAGGTCACTTCTCTGTCTTTGGCATGGTGCAGAGCCATATGCTTCTAGAGATGGGAATTTAAAAATAGCCTGTCACACAGCTCACAGTGTAGCCCTGGGACAAGGTGGGGGTGGAACGATTGCCTCACACTTAATAATAGTGACACTTCACTTTTGCAACATGCCTCAGAGTAATCAAAAGTAATTTTCAGTTACTATTTTTTTCTTTTTTAAATAAACCTCATCTTCCTGAGACCTTCATAAGTGGAGTAGGAAGTAGTATAATTCTTCCCAATTTGCAGAGACAGTGATCAAGGTGTGCAAAGAAAAAGGCACTCACAGAATTTCAGAGTGATTAGCAATGGTCTCTCGCTCTTCCAGGGCCCAGAATGGTGGCACACAGCAATATACTGTGAGAGCCATGGGTTAACTGGATATTGCACAAAGAAGCACATGTTGCTTTCCAGGCCTGTGTTGAAATGCATGGCCTTGCCTTGTAGGAATTCCACTAGTTTCTAATTTTAAGGCAAACTGCCTATATGCCATGGTGACCTACATTTGTTGACATTTGAAATCCAAACCGCACACTAGTGAGAGCCTGAGTGCGTCATGAAAATCGTGGAGCTTTCCACGTCTCCTGCTGCCTCTCTCTTGAAAATGGTTTTTCATTTACCATCTCATCAGATCTGTGTGCCAAACTATAGCTTAGTCTGGGAAGTTACTGTAAGAGAGGAACCATCTATTAAATGCCACCAAAAGTGACCCTGGCCCGGGTCTCCCCTCAGCATGTTTGAGGTTCTCTCCCACCAGTCACATCAGCTCCCAGGTGAAGTGCTATATTAGACTTGGCTGCACGGCATAAGCCTGAAAGGGGGACTCTGGATCTGGCAGAGTCCAAGGAGAGTCTAACGAGCTTCCTTGGGAGGAGGAAGGGAAACCCACAGGACACTGAAGGTCCCAGCAGATAGTGTAGTTCTGTGGGCATAGGTGACGGCCAGGTTTATCCCAACTCTCTTTCTGCCCTGTGCCATAGCCACTCTCTCCAGCACCCTCGGTTCTCCTTATTGTACCTGGTAAACCTCCATCTGGTGAAACGCAGTAACTCTCTTTCCTTTCCTTGAACAGGAACAGCAGAATGTTATTAAGAACATGGCATACTTACTTTAAACCTGCGATCGCAAACTTCTAATAGATAGGCATGCGCGCACATGAGTGAGTGAGTGAGTGTGTATGTGTGTGTGTGTGTGTGTGTGCGTGCGCGTGAGCGTGTGGCCTGCCTCCCTCCCTGTATTCCCAGTGCTCTCTCCGTTCCATTCCCCACCAGCTCCTTAGCTGCCTGAATCCATTCCCATTACCGCAGCCTCCAACAGCAATGGCTTCCATTTGTCTTCTGGATCCATCTTTTCCGTATTTCTGTGCTAGCACATGTCTCTCGTATTTTATTTATTTATTTATTTATTTATTTATTTATTTATTTATTTATTTATTTATATGAATGTACTGTCTGCATGTAGGTTTGTGCGCCCGTGTCGTGCAATGCCTTGGATGTCAGAAGAGGATGTTGGATTCCCCTGGAACTGGAGTTCTCCTGGAATTGGAGTTACAGACAGTTCTCAGCTGCCATGTGGGTGCTGGGGATCGAACCCGGGTCCTCTGCAAGAGCAGTCGACACTCTTAACCGCTAGGCCATCTCTCCAGCCCCCAATCTCTTATTTTAAAATATGCCTTCAGCAGGAAAAAAAAAAGCCTTTAAAAAAACATTATAAAAAGCAACCCTTCCCTTGACCTTCGTGTTCCCCGTTCTCTTTCTTCGATGCTGTCACACACACACACACACACACACACACACTCTGCATTTCCTGTCTGGACTTCTGCAGCTGCCATCCTCTCAACTCTGCTCCACTTTTCTTCTGACCCATCACACCACTCAAGCAGCCTTTATCAAGGTCACCGATGACCTACATGTTTCCAAGGCCAGAATGTACTCAGCTCACTGGACTCTTGTGCATGATCTGACAGGGCCGAGCTTTGCGCCTCTTTAAACACTGTCTTCTCTGGGCTTCTGAGTTCCGTTCCACGATCACCTTATCTTTCTGACCCCTGAATAGCTGTTTCTTCTGTCATGTTCTGGAGGGCTCTGGGGCTGATTTCTGTACTCCGGGTGCATTTTTCCTGTGTGAACTTTGAGTCCCATGGCTTTAAAATGCTACCCATATGCTGGTAACTCCAAATCGACTTTTCCCTTGAGCTCCAGACTGGACAACTCCATTTTTACATGTAACAGGCATCTCATACAACTCACCACCCAAACAAACTATTGATTCTTTGCTATCTTTCTCATCACAGTCAGTGGGATGTAGCTACCAGCTAATAGCACAAAGGACGATCATTCTAATTTCCTTTATTTTCAATCCCACATTCATTGTTCAAGTCTTACTGATGTTTCATCTAAAATACCTCCAACTTAGATGATTTCTTACCATCTGACTGGTGACTAGCATCCTCCATCCATTCTCGTGTTCTCTCTGCCCATAGCCCCTTACAGTAGACTTTCCATGTAATAGTTATGAAAAGTTTTCCTTCTCTTCTCCCGTCGCCAATCCCCCCCATACACACTTGTTTTGAAACAGGGTTTGACTCTGTGGGCCAGGCCAACCTAGAATTTTCTATGTAACCCAGGCTAGCCTTGAACTTATAGTATTTCTGCCTTAGCCTCTTGAGACTATAGTACCAAGATTATAGACCTGTGCTATAAACACCTGAAAATTATATATATATATATATATATATATATATATATATATTAAATAAGTTCTGTAACACTGAACTATGTTATGCTTCCACCACCACCCCCGACTTATTTTTTCAGCTATTTTGAAGCCTCCCTGCTAAACCTGCTCGCTAGGAGCTGTGAAGCCATACCTGACCTGCCCCTGATCCACTGCTCAGCTTTTTCACCCACCCTCTGCTCTCCACCTCATTTGTAATGGTTACTGACCTTTCTCTCTGTCACAGTCGTCTAAAACTATCCAGTCTCAGGACTTGGGCTCTCGCTTTACCTTATGTCTGGATGCTTTTCTTCAAGATCTACAGCTCTGCTTCCTCTTCTCACTCGGGCCTCGTTACAAATGTTTCTCAGAGTAAATGTGCTCGACCAGTGTTGCTAAGATTGTCCTCTCTAATACCATGTAAGTACCAACTGCTCCCGGGAGAAGCACCTTCAGTGAGGTGAAGTTTAGTGATTGATGGTTTCAAATCTTATGAAACCAAATTAAAAATCTGTTATTACCTTGTCTCTTAGGGCCCTTGCCTTCATTGCCATGTCAGTGAGTGATCATTTGTAGAAAGCACCACACTGGGAATTCTTTGAGGTCAAAGTCCTAGTAAAGGTTTCCTTGAGGAACAAATGACACGACCAATTCTATTGTGTGTTGTGGGGGGAGAGGGGGGCTTGGCTACATGAAACATGGGGTCAAAATTTTTGTTGATTTATTGCAAATGTGTTGTCTGTCTAGACAGTACTGCCCAATAGAATTTTCGATAATCATGGCAGTATTCTGTATTTGCAATGTCTGGTAAGTAGTCACAGTTACATGCAGCCACTAAGCACTTCAAATGTGTATAGTGAGCCCAAATTTTAAATCACACTTAATGTGTTAATTTAAATTTAAGTAGATACATGTCCCTGGTGGCTACCATTCAGGACACAGGGACCTAGCTGTCCTAGTGACTATTTTTATGATACTAGATCGGTGCTAGTTTTTATAGACTCTTCATTGTTTATTATTGCATTTTCTGTAAGATGTCTAAATTCTTTGTTGTTGGGGGAGGGAGGAAGGGAGGAACAAAGAGGAACAGAGGAAGGGAAGAAGGAAGGGAAGAAAAGATGAATTACATTTAGCTGAGTAAATGATGTGAGCTATTTATGGTTTGGTGAAATAGTACATGCCTGCTCTCTCTCTTGAGCTCTTTGCAAACTGCAGGAGCGAGTCTGAGATCAGTGTTCTAGCCTTCATTTTGCTGTTACACATGATGTCCAGAAGTCCAGCACGTTCCTCTGAAAGATGAGACATGTGGATGGACATCCTGGTATCTTTGGAATCTGTATCCGTTATCTACTTTACCCACTCACACCCTCTCCTCCCAAGGCTCAGGGGTCACTGCAGGAGAGGGGGCAGAAAGACTAAGAGCCAGAGGTGGTGGACGTATGCAGGGAAACTGTTGTCTTAATGCCACAGGGTAGCTGTACAGAGGAGCTCCCCATTGTGACAGCACAAGACCTGAGCCCAGGCCAGACAAGAACCAAATGTGAGGAGGGAGGTGGACAGGAAGCCCCAGCCTTAGCTGAGGAGCTACTGGCAAGTGATGGCTGCTGGCAGAGGGAGAGTTGGTTTTCCTTAAGGGTACGACATCTAGTACACCCCAAATTATGGACTCACAGCCAAGAGCATTTGGGGAACACAAATAAGACTCAATAGGTCTCTAAGAAATGAAAAATAATAATAGAGATTGTGCAGTGGTGGACGTAGAAGGATGTGGTGGAGATAAGAAGAAAGGGTCCGAATGTGATAAAAAATAAATTGTATCAGGGCTGGAAGAATCAGCTCAGTGGCTGATTCTTTTACAGAGAACCTGGGTTCGATTCCCAGCACCCACAGACAGCTAACAACCGCCTGTAACTCCAGTTTCAGGAGAATCCAGTGCTCCCTTCTGACTTCCACAGGCATTGCATGACACAGGTGCACTTACATACATGCAGGCAATACACTCATACATATAAAATAAAAATAATAAATAAATGTACATTGTATGAAATTCTCAGGGAACCAACACAAATATAAAAAAAAATAAAAATAAAAATAGCCCTGTCTTCTAAATGTAACTTGGGAAGGAAAGTCCACTGTAAGAACTTAAGAATCTGAATTCTTTTAGTAAAGAATGGAATGTCATTTAGAATATAAAAGCATGACACTGAAATCTGAAGACTTAGGGGGTGTCAGGGCTCATGCCTGCAATCTCAGCTCTAGGAAGCCTGAGACAGGAGGTTTGCTGCAAGTGTACAGCAAGCCTAGGCTATGGAATGAGACTCTGTCTTTAAAAGAAATCAAAGTTCCAGTCTCTGCTCAGTTATTAGCTACATGTGTGCCATCACTAGAGTCAATTTCCTATCCTCTCACATGTGAGGCCTGGGCCAGGTGCCTTTACTTTCTTGTGTAGCTAGCCAAGGAGTAGGTAACATGTATTGAGTATTTAACATGTGCTGGAGTCTGTTACCTTATTCAGATCCACAGAGGTTGAATAGCTCTATTTGCATTTCAGAGACAAGAAACAGCGCCTTTTTTGTGTTCCAAAGTCACACAGAGGTAAAAGGTGATTCTTCTGTCACTTTCCTATCCATTCTCCTCTTCTAAAGTTTGGTGCTTTGTGGGCCAAAAGGCCATTGTTTTCATGATTGGTCAAAGAATTATAATCTCTTAAAGCAGAGCTTTCCAAGTCTTCTGAATCAGCTTGGACAAAGTCAGAATTAGTAGGTAGGTTGCTACCAGCAAAAACAACCTTGTTCATTAGCCCAGCACACTGTGTAAATAATATTAGCTGACTATGCTGTAATATGAAAAATATTGGGATGCCTGTGGGTTTAGATACATGTCAAGAGTCACTCGCAGGCGCTCAACATGAACTTTGCAAAAGTCACAGCATGCACATTTCACAAGATGCTATCAAAAAGGGATTACCAGTTTTATTTTTATTTTTTCTAAAACAAAAACAAACTCAATCAGTTTTTGAAAACAGCATTTCTTTTTTGGTCTTTTTGAGACAGGGTCTCCCTGTAGCTCCAGCTATTCTGGAACTCACTGTGTAGACCAGGCTGGCCTTGAACTCATAGAGATCCACCTGCCTCTGCCTCCCAAGTGCTGGAGTTAAAGGCATGCATCACACACCTGGCAAAAAAAACAAAAACAAAAACAACAAAAACAAACAAACCCCAACACCCTCCCCCCCCAGCATTTCTTAATCACCTCTGTACCTAACACATTGTTCCCCAGGCCCTCATGCTCAATACATATCATTTTTATTTTGCTATTGATACAGTGGTGTTCTTCTGTTTCTAAGTGTCCTGGAAATGTATACCCGTAGATGCTTTGGTATTCTAAAACCAAGCTAAAGAAGGTGAAGAATTTTTCAAAGTCAGTATCAGAGTTAGGAGTAAATCGTGGTCTCTATCTTGTACTGTTTAAAGCCTTCTCCCTCGATCAAAGTGGTAATTGGAGCTGTTTCCTTTGGAGATGGGGCAAAGGAAACGAGCGTAATTCCATCTCACCTTTGCAGATTCAGGAGCAATGGAACACCTGGAGCAGGAAAACCTATGTCCCCTGGTGACATCAAAGCTCTTAGACCTATGAGAGCCATCCAGGGGCTCTGAACCACATGCCCAGAGGCCACAGAAGCACGAAGGAAAATGAGAGGAAGTGGAAACGTGCTAGCAGAGGGCTCAAAGCGATGTGCTCACCACCGGAAAAAAAATAAAAATAAACACACTCAGAAATAGTGTAACTGATATGCAAAGAAGATCAAAACAAGGTTTTTAAAATATCTTGGCTGCTTTAGAGTTTGTGGGGGTGGTAGATGAAGTGAAGGGGTGAATGTGTTAGGAGAGGTGGATGGTTCATTGTAACCTTCCAGACCATGGGAACCCTGGACCCAGGGGAACTTACAATGCCAAAAAATTAAACTCGTAGAATCAAAGAAAATAATGGTCATTCCAGGGTTGTCGAATGAAATGATTGGAAGATGGTGGTCAAAGAATTTCACATTCCAGGGTTGTCGAATAAAATGATTGGAAGATGGTGGTCAAAGAATTTCAGTTAGACAGGAGGAATAAATTCAAGACTCACATAACATAGTACGGTGAGCACAGGTATTGCATTTCTGAAAATTGCAAAGAACCAATTTTCAATGTCTAAAACACGATGAGGTGATTCATATATCAATTAGTTGATTTAGTCATTCTATAATATATACTTCCATCAAAACACCATGCTGTTTTGATAGAAGTGCAATTTTAATTAGTCAGTCTAAAGAAATAATAAAGACATAAAGCAAGTGTGGGTGGAGGAAATTCTTGGGTGTCTCATAGGCAGACGTGGACTTCAGAGACAGCAGCTAAGAGCTCCACCGTTCTGAATGCTTCCTTCTCAGTCCCCTTGCTGGTCCCTAAGATTCTGCCCCCTTTGGAATCATAGACATTCGTTTCAGGGCAGGGCATTGCAGGCTCAGACACACCAGCAGAGAAGGCACCAAGAAGTTCACCCAGGTTGGCTGAACTCCAGTGCTCAAGTTCCACTTTGGAACAGACATTCCTAGGTTAAGAACTGGGGCTAACCTAACTCAAAAAGACAAACTCCCCAATCTTGAAGTGAAAAATTCCTTTTCCTTTCAGTGTGTGGTGACAAACTGCACAAATGCAGCATCTTTAAAAGACGACAGAAATTAAAAACTGTGTTTCAAAACTGGCTCCTGAAATGAGAAACCAAAAGGTTAGTGCTGGCTGGGCTGTCTGTTTTTAGCCTCCGACTGCCAATTTAACCAATCCTAATAATAGACCAAGGATCATGGGATATTTCCAGCATCAGACCGTAAGAGTACAGGTACAAAAAGGAGTGTTTGCTCTCTACAGATCCCAATGGACGCATGCGTTTTAGCAGAAGCAGTGCATTGGGGGAGGACGCTGCTGTTGGCCTGTTCACCTGGCTCATGCGTCCTACTGACACTTACAAAGCACGTTCACCTCTGTTATACAAGGGAGTAGGATGGACGAGGCTGACCATCAACATTTCCTAGTTGAGAAAACCGAGGCTGTGTGGAGAAATCATCCAAGGTCACAAGGGTGACCCATGGCACAGGGTGGGTTTTATAGAGACCCGAGGAGCCAAAGGTAGCTCTTTAAGCTCTCCCCTTTAAGGCTGAAGCTTCTTCTTCCTCCTTGATAAAGATGGGTCATTTAGTAATTTTCTTTTATTCTTCAGTGTTTCCTACTTGTCTAATCACAAGAAGAAAAGTCTTACTCCAGACTGTTCTTGAACTTGATATTTATGGTAAATCCTTACCAATAGATCATATAACTAACCATTTTCTGTCCTGCTCAGTCCAGCCTTGGGCTGACGTAGGAGATGACAGGCAAGGCAGTCTGCATCCCTGCTTGCCCATCCTTTACTTTACATTGCAGACCCCTGAAGCAATGTGCCGGGTTCAAGGTTGGGACTGTCAGAGGGAACAGTCACCACAAGCTGGTGCGAATCCAGCAGTGTTTCAGCAGGAAATTGATGAAGGTCAATGCGTGTTGAGATAGTAAACAACCCAGGATAACACTCCCAAGGTTTAAATGTACACAGGACCTTGTGGGGATTTGAACAACCCTGTATGGCTGCAGCTGTGGAAATAATAGTAGGGAAGACACTTTCAGGCCACACTGTGTAAGGCCTTACCCAACCACTGTGTCAGGAGTTGCTGAGGGTGTGTAAATGGGTGATTATTCCAAGAAGAATGGTATTCTAGAAAGTTCCTTTTATTTAGCTGGATAGGCAAGATGAATAATAAGGGGCATCAGGAGCAGCACGAAGACCACAGGGGCACTGAGCTTGGAGTCAGTTTGACTATACTGCTTTCTTTTTAAAACATTTAAACAATTAATTAACATGTATGTGTATATGTGTGCATACTTGTGGATGCCAGAGGACAATTTATAGAAATTGTTCCTCTTTCTTCGCCATACTGGGGATCAAACTCAGGTCATTAGTCTTGATGATAACACCTTTACCTGCTGAGCCATCTTGTCAGCCCCAGACTAAGTGTGTAACCTTGATCTGAGCAGTTCCACATATAAGAATAAACACATAAAGGGGGCTGGAGAGATGGCTTAGTGGTTAAGAGCACTGACTGCTCTTACAGAGGACCCGGGTTCGATCCCCAGCACCCACATGGCGGCTGAAAACCGTCTTTGACTCCAGTTCCAGGGGAATCTGATGCCCTCTTCTGACCTTCGCGGCATTGCACGACACGGGTGCACCAACCTACATGCATAGAGTACATTCATACACATACAAAAATAAATAAAATTAAAAAAAATTAAAAAAAAAAAAGAATAAACACATATGATATCCTCTCTAATATACAAACTTTTCCTGCCTGCCCTTCAGGAAGACGCTGGACATCACATGCAATGAGAAAGCTTAGAAATCTTTTTTTTTTAATGAAATTTTTCCTTTTTTTATTATTTATTACTTTCTTTTTTTTTTATTAATTTTTATTTATTTCTGTATGTGTATGAATGTACTGTCTGCATGCAAGTCTGTGCACCCGTGTCGTGCAACGCCGCGGAGTTCAGAAGAGGGTCTCAGATTCCCCTGGAACTGCAGTTCTCCTGGATTTGGAGCTTAAGCTTAGAAATCTTTTTTTTTTAATGAAATATTTTTCCTTTTTTATTATTTATTACTTTCTTATGTGTATGAGTGTACTGTCTGCATGTAGGTTGGTGTACCTGTGTCGTGCAATGATGCGGAGGTCAGAAGAGGGCGTCGGATTCCCCTGGAACTGGAGTTACAGACGGTTCTCAGCCACCATGTGGGTGCTGGGAATGGAACCTGGGCCCTCTGCAAGAGCATTCAGTGCTCTTAATCGCTGAGCTCTCTCTCTAGCCCCAGAAATCTTTGTAAACTATAAACAGAACAAACAGGAGCGTCAATGAAGCTGTTTGACAGATGTGGTGAAAGCTGTGGTAGGATGATGGCTGGAGGGAAGATTAGTGAAGGCCAGTTCTCTGGCTGAGGAGCATCTTTCCTCTGGAAGATTCTTCCATTTCTTCCCCAGTAGTTCCCTGTGTCACCTGCCAGGGACTAGAATCTAGTAGGAGACACAACATAAGGGTCAACAGTAGAAGACCAGAAATCTCTGAGGTGTCCAGTAACTTTCTCAAGAAAAGGAAAAAATACAAAACTGGCTCTTCGACCTTGAACTTGAAATCAAAAGAAACACCTGGGCTACTGTTTTTCAGAGTTGCCAAGTGATTATGAAGGGCAAGGAGGAGCCAGGTTGTGTGAAGCAATCATTTAGAGATTTGTTCTAAGGAGCTGCTGGAGAGGGAAGGCCTTGGGCTTGTGGAGGAGAAGGTTAACAGTCTAGCTGCATGGAAACTGCTGAAGCGAGACTGGGTTAGGAGGGCTGTGAGGGAAACACCTGGGCTTGCCACCAGCCCTGGGCTTCAAGTGGATGCATGTCACAACCTCTTTTCTCCCAGGGTTATGTCGTTGGATTGAACAGCCTTCAGGGACATCATGAGGTCATGCAAAGTACACCGGACTCACAGCCAGAGAGCTGCCTTCCAGGCCGCACTCTGTCACTGCCTGCCTGTGTGACCCTTCTTTCTCTCTGGGACACTTTTAGGACTGGATTACACTGGATGATCCCTAGGGGTCCTTTCAGATCTACACTCCTGGAGGGTGTGGGGCAAGCCAGTATTTTCAAATTGGAATGCAGAGAGGTTAGCTAGGGTGAGTGAACTGATCTAAACCCAGGGACAGCTAAAGCCTTAGCTCTGGTGGCGATGGCAACCCGTGACAACTGGGTAGGTGAAATTCATCAATCTGACTAGGATGTCTGTCCATGGAAGCAGAGGTTACAGGGTGAGAGATACCATCTGTGGCATTTTTGAAGAGGCACCGTCCCTTTTCTCCATAGTATCAAGACTGGATTCCCTTTCCTGCAGGGTCAGGAGAATCATCTAAATGAAACTTGTATTATTTTACCATTTTTTAAATGTACGTTTATGGAACTAGAGAGATTACTGAGTGGTTAAGAACACTGGCTACTCTTGCAGAGGATCTGGCTTTAGTTCCCAGCACCCACACGGTGGCTAACAATCCTTTGTAACTCCAGTTCTAAGGGATGTGAAACCTTCTGACTTCCACATGCATTGCATGCACTTGTATATACTGACAAAACACTCATACAGATGAAAGAAAAAGAAAGAAAGAAACAAAAAATTAAGTTTATTAGTAGTTTCCTTAAAGAACTACAACATGCAAAATTATTCAAAGAACGGGAAAACCTTGATTTAAAATTCAGATTTCCTTATATGGTCTCAAGGAATTACACATGGACACTACCATGTAAAGACTTATTTTGCATTAAAAATGTGTTATACCTTGAGATAAGTAGGATTTAGGGAACTTACACCAAGTGTACTATATTTATGAACTAGGACCCACTTTTAGGTGAGGCAAAGGTGGATCTACCACAGTCCTTACTTTCGAAGAAGGAAATTCTTTGAAATTCTCTGCAGGAGACAAGAATAGCCACAAACTTGCAAAGCCTTCAAAAGAAGGAGAATGGGGCTGGGTGATGGCTCTGTGGGTGAAGTGTCTACTGTGGAAGTGTGCGGCTTGAACTTGGATCCCCCACACAAAAGCCAGGCATGATGGCACACATCTGTGTCCTCAGCACTGGGAGCAGGGAGGGGTGGGGTGGGGAGGTGCACGGTGCAGGAGGATGATCCCTGGGGCCATTGGCTGCTCATCTAGCTGAGCCGGTGAGCTTCAGATTCAGTGAGAGAAATTGCCTCGAAAAATCAGGTAGAAAGCAGTTGAGGAAGACACTGAACATCACCCTCTGGCTTTTACACACATGTGCATATACCCATGAACATGCACCCATATCACATTGAAATAGAAAAAAAATAAAGGGGAGGCAGGGCTTAGATAAGAGATCACAGAATTTTTTTTGTGTGGAAATAGATGGCATCCGATGAGACAATGAATCAACATTTTTGTTATTTTGATGATTTATGACTTATGCTAATTTTATTGGGGTGTCATATGCTTAAGATACTGTGAAATCTTTTGATCTCAGTTCCTCTTCATGAAAATCCTCTCTCTTAGACAGCCTCATTTTGTAAGTAAAGAAAGTGAGACCCTGAGAGGTTAAGGAGCTTTCCCGGCAATGCCCAGAGAGGAAAGGGTTAAACCAGGATTTGGGTAGCAGCACAGAAGTGCGGTTATCTCAGTGAAGGGAAAGAGCACACTATAATTTTGATCGAGGGAACCGTGGGAGTTAAGGACAGTGAGGAGTTCAGCTCAGATCTGGAGACTTTAGAAAGCCTGGAAGTATTGAAATAAGACAGGAAGCTGGCTCTCAGAGTTGCGATATAGGTGACAAGTGATGCAGACTGGCAGGGAGTGGTCAGAAGCACCCCAGGGCTAAGCCCCTGGCTGCGCATCCACTGCCTGTCTACCCACTGCTTGGAGCACCAAAGGCACTTTTCTCTCCAGTGCAGTTCCACAGGTATCCCAAGAACTTCCTGTCACTCACTCCTGTGCCACAAGGCACGCTTGCTTCCGGTTCAGTGAGCACGTGCCCTCTGGGTACGATACTTTGTACTGGTATGATTTTTACTTTTTCTCACCATTCTTCCTCTCTGTGCCCAAAGTCCCAAGAAGAGCAGCACCAAATGAATCACTGGATTCTCTCCATGGAGTTGACCTCTGAAGAAGCCCTGAGTCCCAAAGGACTCTCTGAGTCACCAGCCACCCTCACAGGTCAAAAGTGGATCTGAGAAACAGAGTGAGGCAAGAGGGCATGAATGTCCAGTGACTGACTGCTCGGCGAGGGGGTCTGACATGCCTCCGGGAGGCTGTGGCAGCTTATGCTCCAAAGGTCCCAAGGAGTTCCAGCAACAAGAGGCCAAGCCATAGCAGAACAAAGGCACCTGTACAGGATTTCTCTCAACGTAGTGGAAGAGGTGCTCTGGAGAGCCTCGTCCAGCCTTAGAGCACCCAGGGTGGGCAGTAACTGAGGCTTACTTTCTGTTTTCTTGTCTTTAATGCTTTTTGTCAGGCAGGAATGTTCTAGCCACTTTTATAACGTATTCAGTTCCTTTTATAGATAGGGAAACTGAGGCACAAAAATGTGAAATCATTTGGCCAATGCCTCACAGTCAGTGATATAAGCAAGCCCAGGCAGCTTGGCTGTAGAGTCCATAGCCTGGACTCCTACGCATTGTCACTTTGTGCTCTGATTTTCACACTAAGACTGGCACCTGTACAAAAAAAGGATCAGATGAATTCTTTTTTTTTTTTTTTTGGTATTTTTGAGACAGGGTCTCCCTTTAGTCCCAGCTGGCCTGGAGCTTGCTCTGTAGACCAGAGCTGGCCTTGAATGCACAGAGATCCGCCTGTCTCTCCCTCTGGAGTGCCGGGATTAAAGTTGCACACACATTGGAACACCAAACTCTGTGTGATTTAGGACAATGAAGATAAAGTCAGGGCCAGGCTGCGAGTCTTCAGTGGACTGAACATGTACCGACGGGACACCAGCAGCTAGCCTCTGTGAATCCTACCGGTTCTAGATTGGCTTCCTACCACCCCAACAGGGAATTAGAGAATCGGGTGGGTCTGCAGACCATTGGGTCCCAGGCTCTCACATGGGGACTCACACCAGTTTGTAACCCACTAGCTGATCAAGTCGGTAAACAGGACTCAGTCTAAGCCAGGCAGAGCGAGATAAGGCACTAACCACTAAAGAGTGCAATGGTTCAGAGAGATAAGAGCAGGAGGAATTACCCGGAGCACAGCCCTGGGAAAAGGCCGGAGTCTTAGCAGGGACAGGGAGGCAGATGACTGTTCACAGCAATGGGGTTACTTGAGTTGAAGAAGCATAACCTTTCTAGTGGCCCACAGTGACGAAGGCTCTGTAACGGTAATGCTGTTCCACAATTTCCCGGTTTGTTTAAACATTCAATGGGATAAGGCTAGATTCATACTGTGGATAGGAAGGCCTTAGATATGGAAGAATGAAGGCCCCTGTTGGAACATCTAGTCAATAGTCTTGGGTCTTCTCTTAACAAGGTGAGTGCCATTAGATTAGTGATCTCACTCCTTGGCTTCAGACTGCTTCTAATAACAGTGACCTTTTACTGGGTAGTTGTTATGCCAGGCTTTGTTTCCAGAGCTTAAAAAGTATAGGCTTTTCGAAGGCAATGTCTTGTAGAGGGTCTATAGACACGTAACCCAGAGGTGGAGCTGTGTCAGAGACTAAAAACCCACAACCACCCCAGCAAAGAGATTGGAAAATCAGGGCTGGGCTCCCCTGAGAGGAGTTTCTTCAGTCCTGATGCTCTTTATTTTGCTTCGGATACTTGTGCTGAAAATGGCCCCTCCAGGTCATCGCAGGGCTCTGGGCTGAGCCCCGTTGTGTTCTGGTCGTCATACATGTGTTTCAGCGAAGCTTAGCTCTGAATCAGTTCTCTATGAACGCAGGGATCCGCCAGGATTAGCACTGTTGGCCCTCAGTGGAGAGTGAATGGAAGACAAAGAGTGAGCCGGTGGAGCCGGTGGAGCCGAGGAACGGTGAAGTGATGGGAAATAGAAAAGCAGAAGAGACTGCTCTCAGTGGACTGTGACCAGCGCCCTTGTCTAGACAGCCCGGAAGCAGAGCTCCTCACTGAGAGACAGGGGCTTTGGCTTTCTGTTTAAAAGCTGCAAAGAGGCGAATGGTCTCCTAGCAACAAGACACGTTCTGGTCTCTCTGTTGAGGGGTCCATTGTCTGTTGAAGGCTGCCCCCACCCCAAATATGGCTCTTGAAGGTAGAGCTTTGGAAACTGAGCTGAGAACTCAGCAACCCTCAGGGACAGCCCCTTCGCCTCACTGGGCTGGAGTGCCAGCCTCTATTCAATCGGGGTGTGGACAAAGCCAGCCCAATGTAAGTCCTCTTTCGTCATGAGGAGCAAATCGAACCCAAGACTTCTCTGTTGTCACCTGTGCTGCATTCTGCACACCCAGAAATCCATCCTCAGCCACTGATACTTTTACTAGCCACTCGCGCCCACCCCACTGTGCTCAGGCCCTCCTGTGCTGGGTTCAAGCTGTGTTCACATTTGACCAAGCCCTTGAGGACCTCATTAGTGATCTGAGTGTTAGGCCCTGGGACTGAATAATTGACAAAGTACTTCCTTGTCCTTAATCTTACTTCGTTCTGCCATGGCAAGGTTCTGTCAGTTGCAAGGGGGCATCAGATCACTATGGGGCTGTGTGAGGAGGAAAGAGACTTGTGTGGTCCCAGCTCGGCCCTGCCAAAGGCTTCTTTTTCAGTTTAAAAAAGGTGGAATTTCAGACAAGAAAAAAAAAAATCAGGCTGGGCGTGGTGGTACACGCCTTTAATCCTAGCACTTGGGAGACAGAGGCAGGTGGATCTTTGTGAGTTCAAGGCCAGCCTGGTCTACAGAGTGAGTTCCAGGACAGCTGGAGCTACAGGGAGACCCTGTCTCAAAAAGACAAAAAAATAAAAAAAATCAAATAAAATAAAATAAAAATAAAATAAAAAAGTGGAATTTCATGGAGAATATTGAGAAAGACTGAGAAGGAGATGAAAAGCATGTTTGGCAGAATGCATGAGCTCTGGTGGGGGACGCGGGTCTAGATTTGATAAAAAAAATATAAATAAAAAAATAAAAATAAAAAGGTGGAATTTGAAAAAATGTGTAACCCACTAGCCGGTTGTTTATAGAAGCTCTGTTTAGAGGAGAGGAGGCTGGTCAAATCCTTTTAGGCTTTCTCTGGTGTTAACCTTCCTAAGATCTAGATGTGGCAAGGTGTGATCTACAGAAGGCAGATGAGGTTCAGTCAGTAGGGAGCTCAAATACCACATGGTATTTCAAGTGTGTGACACGCTGCCCTGTCATGAGAGAGGCAGCAGAGGGGTTATTAATATTATTAGTGGTATTAGTATTCTCAGAATGTCTCAAAGACATTCAGAGACATTCCCGAATTCCATGCACCCTGGGGCTGAGTTAATCCCAGGCCTGGGCTCCCAACCCTGCTTGTAGAGCTCATAGAGTTTCTTGGGAGTGCTTGGTCTGAATTTTGTTGCTCTCCACTGTCCAGGACCAGACTGGTTCCCAGAGAGTTGCAGCTGAGCCTGGGTAACGCGATGTTGGAAGACAGAGCCAGTTCTCTACAAATCCCAGCCCTGCGTCCAGACTCGGGTCATGCCTGCTCCACCTCATTCCTTGGCTGTCTCAGGCAGCAGCACTGTGCTTGGTGTTCACTATTTGACCTAATCTAGTCTCATCCTCATTCGATGGGTCCTCAGCTTCTTTCCACAGCCACTGTCTCATTCTTCTGCAGTTCCACTGTTCCATTTCTTTCTTTCTCTTTCTTTCTTTCTTTCTTTCTTTCTTTCTTTCTTTCTTTCTTTCTTTCTTTTTCTTTCTTTCTTTTTTTTTTTTTTAATTTTTTGTTTTTTTTTTTTATTTCTGTATGTGTATCAATGTACTGTCTGCATGCAGGTCTGTGCACCCGTGTCGTGCAACGCCGCGGAAGTCAGAAGAGGGTCTCGAATTCCCCTGGAGCTGGAGCTCTCCTGGAATTGGAGTCTCAGACGGCTCTCGGCCGCCATGTGGGTGCTGGGGATCGAACCTGGGTCCACTGTAAGAGCGGTCGGCGCTCTTAACCGCTAGGCCATCTCTCCAGCCCTCTTTTTCTTTCTTTCTTGTTTCTTTCTCTCTCTTTCTTTCTCTTTCTTTCTTTCCCTCCCTCCCTCCCTCCCTCCCTTCCTTCCTTCTTTTTGAGACAGGGTCTCCCTGTAGACCCAGCTTGCCTGAAACTCACTATGTAGACCAGGTTGGCCTTGAACTCACAGAGATCAGCCTGCCTCTGCCTGCCGAGTGCTGAGATTAAAGGCATGAGCCACCACGCCTGGCTCATTGCTTAAGAACGTTAATGACTACAGTTTAAATTTTTTTAATTTATCTTTTAGTTTAACTGTGTGCATGTGCTTATGTGGGGCAGGTTGTATGCACGTACCTGTGGAGGCCAGAAAAGGGTGTCAGATCCTCTGGAGTTGGAGTTACAGATGGTTGTGAGAAGCCCTACATGAGTAGCTGGGGATATGGATATTCAGGCTTAACCCCTGAGCCATCTCTGCAGCCCAACCCCAGGTTTATAATATGGTCTGTAAGTTCTATTCCCTTTAACGTTTAATATAAAAGCAAACTCAACATAGGAGAAGCAAAGGTAAGGGTTTGTGGAAGTTAGCTTTCTGACACTGTGAGAAAATAACTGAGACAATTTAAATTCAGAGGTTTGAATCTATAGTCATTTGGATCCATATACCCAATAGAAGGGGAGGGAGGGAGGGAGGGAGATCCAGGGACAAGGGCACAGCTTGAATGTCCTTCAACTAATGCTACTTCCTGAGTTTTTATCACCTCCTGGTAGCCCATCAAGTTGTGAACTCATCAGTCAATAGGCTAATTCACTGATAAGGTCAGAGCTCTCGTTATTCCTTGATTTCCCAAACCCTGACTCTGAATGTCACTGCACTGGGGACAAAGCCTTTGACACATTAGCATTGCGTGTGGCATAATAAAGAGCCTTGAGTCTGGGCCTGGGGAATAAAGTGACCCAAGCGGAGCACTCACTAGCTACATCATGTTGTCTCTTCCACTAAATACGAGCGAGAGTAGCTTTGGCCCATCTTCGTCTGCCCCCTCAGAAAAGCAATGCAGTGAATCCCGAGAAAGCGCTCTGGAAATGCTGACGTGATTCCTGAGCACTTAGGCGTTAATATCCTCTTCATCACACGCGGCATCTAGACCGGCTTCTCAAAGGGCCATGCACTGCATTTTCCGACGCACTCAGATGTCCCCTCTGCCTCTGGGCTCCTGGATCAGGAGACCTGGCATTTGTGGAATCCAAGATTAATGTCCAGGGAGGGTTAGCAAATCATGGGCCACATGGTCTGGCTGAAAATACTCTTGACCTCAGTGGGAGCATCTTGGGACTCACAGAGAGTGGACCTGTGGGACAAGGGGTATGTAAGGGAAGTGACCTCTGTCAGCTGGGGTAGGAGAGGCCAGGGAGAAGGTGTCTGTTACAAGGGCCTCCTTAGAAAGTGCCTGCCAGACACTATCTTTCTATCTTTGTCTCTCCCCATCTCTGTCTCTCTGTCTCTTTCTCCCCCTCCCACTCCTCTCTCCTCCTCCCTCTCCCCCTCCCCACCCCCAGTTCTGTGTGTGCTCTAGTGACAGGTGGGGATGGGAAGAACTGGCCTGACCTTTTGTACTTTTCTGTTGGAGTAAAGGCTATGCCTTCAAGCTCTTCCTCCTGGCAGGACACAGGAATTCCCCAGCCTGCCAGTTGGACAATAGATACCCACAGCCTGAAGGAGCCAGGGCGGGGTAAGCCTAGAAACCTGGTTTGGAGTTGGTGGAGAGGCTCACTAGCCCAGGGATCCAGAAACCAGGGTTTACCATCGCCAGGCATGAGGGTTAGGGCGGCTCTCTATCCTAAACACAGGCTTTCTTTCTCTTTCTTTTCTTTCTTTCTTTCCTTTCTTTCTTTCTTTCTTTCTTTCTTTCTTTCTTTCTTTCTTTCTTTCTTTCTTTCTTTCTTTCTTTCTTTCCTTTCTTTCTTTCTTCCTTCCTTCCTTCCTTCCTTTCTTCCTTCCTTTCTTTTTCCTTCTTTCCTTCTTTCCTTCTTTCCTTCCTTCCTTCCTTCCTTCCTTCCGTCCTTCCTTCCTTCCTTCCTTCCTTTCTTTTTTAACACAGGCAGTCTTTCAACATATGCAGCTAGAGCTTGCTACTTAACATTTGGTGCCTGAGTCAGTGGTACCCACATAAAGTAGGAACCTACCAGGGGTCCCATGCTAGAGCTCTAGGTCTCTAAATCAGAGCCTGCATCTGAGCAGAACCTCTGTAGATGTGCATGTGCATTCAAGTTTGAGAGGCACTGCTCTTGAATCTCCGTGGAATCCCTGAGAGAGTCACCAGGTAGTAGGATCCAGTTGTACAGAAGAGATCTGCTAAACAGAACAGGTGAGGGTGATGGTTCAAGCACTTAGGGGTGTGTGGCGGGTTACTGTAAATCTGAGGCAAGCCTGCATGAGTTCCAGGCCAGGTTAGATTACGTAGTGAGACCCCATCTTGAACAACCAAAAACGAAAAGAAAAAAACCACATTATACTAGAAAGAGGTCTTCATTTACAATTAGGAAAAGATTTAAAAGTTGAAACCAGGGGCTGGAGGGATGGCCTAGCGGTAAAGAGCGCCGACTGCTCTTGCAGAGGACCGGGGTTCGATCCCCAGCACCCACATGGCGGCTGAGAACCGTCTGTAACTCCAATTCCAGGAGAACTCCAGTTCCAGGGGAATCGGACACGCTCTTCTGACCTCCGTGGCATTGCACAACACAGGTGCACAAACCTACATGCAGACAGTACATTCATACATATACAAAAACAAATAAAAAAGAAATTTAAAAAAGTCGAAACCAATCTTTCTCTTCTTTTTTTAGAAGAGGAAGTTCTGTTTATATTAGAATTTGTTCTTTGACTTTCCTGTAGAACTATCTACTCCCTAATCCCAACCTTCCTTTGTCCATTAGCCCCTTTGGTCTGAGTTCTTCATGCCTAGTACAAGATTGGCATAGGAAGGGGCTGCTCCATCAATAAAGGTCCATGTTAGGAGACTAGGGTGGGCGTGAGATGGTTTGCCAAGTCAGGCCATTTCCAGTCCTGAAGGTCCAGCCTGAGTAGAGACGCCTGGTGAGATGCTGATGATGACACTATAAAAAGAAACTGTCAGGACCTGGGCCTAGGGCCTGGCTCAGTTCTCCTGGAAGGGAGGGCAGAAGGGTACGGAGCTTCTTCCTCTGTAGGTGGAATTATGCAGAGAGCTTAGTGTTTGTTGTATGAGGAACATCCTGGCAGGATCGGAAGAAGCACCAGGAGCTGAGAAGAGATAAGCCTGCCTCCAGCTGGGATCTGGGCACAGCCCTGCGGCAGGCAGCAGGTTTTCAGGATTTCCAGAGGGAGTGCTTGGCGGCTGAAGCAATGTCTTTTCGGATCCTCAGTTTTGCTGCCATTATAAATAACTGTGATTTGCATTGCCTTTGCATGCTAACCTAGAGGAGCTCCAGCCTTCCTTAGCACTTAGGGAACCCTCCAGGCCCAGCCTCCCACTCATCACCTCATAGGCAATTTTTCCATCTGCTCTTCTGTTATACAGAAGGGGAAACTGAGGCTCCAAGAAGCCATGCCACCTGTGTCTGGGATAAACTAGGTCTGGCCAACTGTGGGAAGAATCGAGAGCCTCAACGCAGGCTGAGCTCTCCAGAATACCGGCCTCAGATTTTGGTCTGAATGCCAGCCTCTCCCCCTCCTGCGTCCTGCCCTCTGCCCGGACCATCCACTTGGCTTGCTTGCGCTGGCCGCCCTGGATGCTCTTGTTGTGTGGACATGTCCCTTCTCTATTCTTCAACTCCATTCTCCAAACACACATCTTTAGTCCTCTCTTATGACACCATTGGTGTCCCTTGAGTGTTGCTAACAGGGTCCATTGCCACTTGCCCTTTTTCAAAGCTTTAAGGCAGGGATATGGCCCAGTGCCTTGAAACTCAGCACACTGCTATCCTTGGGAGATGCTTGTGTGATGAACTAAGCAGAAGACCAAAACACACAAGTTAGTGGCTGAGGCAGAGACAACGTGACTCTTCTGGAGAAAAGGTCATGCCATTCAACAACTCTGTCTCCAGGAGGGTGGAGGGGCCCATTCTGAAAAGATTGGGAGGGCAAGCTGCTGTTACCTATGAACACTGCTGTTATCGAGGCGATCTTAAGAGGTACAACCTGGCACTGGTATAAGATTCAAACGACTAGAGTTCTCTGTCTCCAACATCCCCTTAAGGCATTTCCCCTTCTTTTTTAACCTCTAAAAATAATTTACCACCCAGAGTGCTGAAGATGAAATAAGGTGTGGTACCTGGAAAGTGTCTTTTGGAGAACTGGTACCACAAAGCCTTTGATGTATTGTGGTTACTGGCTAGTATGGGGACATCTTTTCCTCATGGAACCAACTCATGCCTGGAGCACAGAAGGGGAAAGAAAGGTCTATAGAAATCTCCCAATTTGGACCCGAGACCTTTTTACAGCATACGAGTGCTGTAGGTCTTCAGAAATGGCTGTATAGGATTTTAGATAATGATTTGGAAAAAAAAAATGGTGTCTGATCTGGCCCCAAGCTAAGCAATTCCTCAGTTCCAATTATGTAAGTGTGTAGCAGTAATTCAGGAGTCAAGTGAGTCAAACCCCCAGGCCATTGATTCTACTCTGTGGACCTTTCCTTTGGAAAGCCAGAGGTGAGAGGGTGGTAAAAAGAGAGGCTGAGAGGCTGGGACGCTCCCATCCTGGTTTTATCCTCTGACTCATTTTGTGATCATGGACTCCACAGCCTCCGCTCTCCAGGCATCCATCTTCCCTCACATGTTCCCATGCCTGCCTGTTGTGGAGAGAGGGTGAGAGCTGAACGGGAATGACTAATGGTGCGCTGTACATCTGCACGGGGTCCCCAGCCCCACCCTTTTCTGGCTGTAAGAACAGGCCAAGGGAGCAAAGAAGCTGGATGCCACAATTCCTGTTTTATAGAAGTCAAATTGAGGCTCAGAGAGGTTAAGAGACCCAAGGTCCCATTGCTCGGTAGAGGCAAAGTTGCGATCTTGCTTTCTCTGTTCTGATTTTCTCAGGACAGGTGGTGGTTATGGCTGACTTGGCTCCTTTGCCAAGGCGAGGCCCGCTCTTCCTCCTGACCTGGTTTCCTCCGCCTACGCTCCAGTTACCTTGTCCTTCTTTCTTGCCCCACTCCTAACCTAGTAAGAGTGGGATGTGGTGGGCTGAATCCAGACAGAGCCACTAAATGGAGTCTGACGAGGTTGATTTCAGCCCTTGGCCTCCAGTCCCGTGTGTCCTTGCTCAGGTGGCATCGTAGGAGCAAGCCTTCGTGTGAGGACCTGGAAGGCTTGCAGCTATTGTTCTCCCTGGATGCAGATGCAGAGAGCTGACAACAGACACTGCCGAGAGCAACCGAGGCCAAGTGTGACAGTGAGACTTCTGAGCTGCATGGTTGACCTGCTCTGAGGGGTTGAAGACAAGTAATTGGGCAGAAAGTCACGCACCTGGAAGATCGAGAGATAAGCTTTGTAACAGGGGGGGCAGGGAAACCGGCAGGAGTCAAGACTTGGGAGAATCTAAGCATCTCTGTAGGAACACTTTGCTCCCTTCCACGCTTTCCTTTCAATTCTCTCTGACCCTGCTCAAAAGCCTCCCACCTGGTCTGTCCTCCATTCCGCCCCGTGTGTGATCTCAGCCTTCCTGTTCCGTCCTCTCGCTCTTGCTCTGGTCTGAGCGTGCAGTGCTGCAGCTCAAGCAGGGGAAGCCACTCACTCTTCCTGCTCCTGTATTTTTCCACTGTCAGCTCTTGGGTTCTGTCCCTCTGCTCAACTCGTCCTGGCTCGCAATTCCGACTTCAGGCTTCACTTTCACTTCAAATGCACCTTTCCCAATCCTACCTGCGGACTGACCCCTTCCCCTCTGAGTGTCCAGGTGACTGCCTGGACTGCTTTTCAATGGCTTTTATGGTATTTTACCTACTATCCTAACTCTGCGTTTTGCCTCCTGGATAGACTGGAATCGCCTTGCAGCTAGGAAGGGATCACACTGAAATCTGTATTCCTGAATTAATAATGATTTGATGACAGAAGAGCTCTAGAATCTAAGCTTCAATAGAACCAATCATAGAACCCAAATGAAACTGAGATACATTTTAAGGAAAGGGCAAACAAATACCTTCAAAGAATGGTGGCTCGGAAAGAAAAGAGTCAGGGAGGGGGCCGTGTTTGCCTCACGCTTGGTAACTGAAGTCAACAAAAGCTGAAAGAAACTTCTTAGGGTGGGACGGGAATGAATCATAAAGATTTCATTTAACCCTTATGTGGCCAAGGGAAGAATAGTGTCGAGCACATGAGTGGCCTTCTAGAGTTGTTGAAATGATCCACAAGTCGTCTGCCTTGAGTGAGACCAGACTTCGTCCCTCAGAGCTCACAGCTTACTTGGATAAAGATGGCGCTGTTTCCAAATTCCTGCCCAAGCACACAGATGAGTGTATCTTCAGGACACATCAAACTTGTGCTGTATGAGAGACCACAGAAGTGCAGCAGGTCTGCTGGGAGCACAGACAAAGGAAGGGACGACGGGTTGTTTTTTAGAAACAGAGGCTCCAAGAGGGACCCTGACGCTCACCAGTCTGCAGAAGTGTTGGAGTCATGGGACAGTTAAAGTAGGGGACTGGCCACGGAGAGCAAGCCCGAGGGCAGCAAGAGGAGCCCAGGGGACTGCACTGCTGCTTCGCGTTTCCGGGCCACCTGGCTAATGTTTATGAGGACGGCTGGGAATCTCGCACAGTTTGCACTCGTCTACCTGACTGTTTCTCTGCTCTCCTCTTCTTTCCCTTCTTCTCTCCCCTCATCACCTCTCTCAAAGACCAAATTGTGGGACAGAGTGGTGACACACTGAGAGTGGAAAGCCATTCTTTCCCACCCACACCCCTCCTTCCTTATACCAGGGCATCTCAGAGGAGGACCGGCAGGGAAGGGGGCACCCGTCTTGGCGTCTGATCATCCTGTAGTTTGGAGAAGAACACGAAGGTCAAAAGGATGGTGAAGAAGTCTTTTTCTCTTTAGTGGACTTAACTTGTTCACGGCCTTATCTGCGTAGGAAAATCAGAGCGCAGGCAGCGCAGGGCGGCAGCTGTGTAGCTGCCTGTCCGTGCATGCGCTGGGGAGTCCCCAAGGCAGTTCTGGGCTGCTCAACCCGGTACTGCTTGGGGCTGGGGGCATGAGAAGGGGAGCGTGAATGAAAAGGATGAGAGACCGTCTTAGAGGGGGTTAAAGGTATCATTACAGTTGCAACCAATGGCTGCCTGGACCAGCTAGAACTTGCATCTCCTGACTGGAGAGCTAGCAGTGTGTCATTTCTCTTTGCAAAACTGGGCTGGAGGAGAGGGACAGAAATATAGAACACTAGAGGTAAGGGGTGAATAGCCCCTGGGGCCCCCTGGAGACAGGCTTGGCACATCCTCTGAGTCACAGTTCCTGCAGGTCACCTTCTGTCCTTCACTCACATTCCACAGCACCATCCTCTTGGGCCACAGGAAGTTTAGGGGAAATATGATTCCGTAAGAAAGACATTCGCAATTCCCATGAACTTGGCAGGTTGTTTTTGCTGTTGCTGTTGTTGTTGCTGTTTATTTAACTTTTAGTGGAATCCTTTTAATTTCCTTCCATGTTATTTTTGTGGGCAGATAACTTATAGTCATTAATTTTTTCCTGAAGGCTTCAAATTATATCAAAAAAGATGTGCATTAAAAATTTTGTAGCCGGGCGTGGTGGCTCATGCCTTTAATCCCAGTACTTGGAAGGCAGAGGCAGGTGGATCTCTGTGAGTTCAAGGCTAGCCTGGTCTACATAATGAGTTCCAGGAAGGCTAGGGCTACAGGGAGACCCTGTCTCAAACAACAACAACAAAAAAAAATGTTTTTTGAGCTAGGCATGGTGGCACATGCCTTACCTAGCATCCTGGAGGCAGAAGCAGGTTGATCTCTGTGAGATGGTGGCCAGCTTGGTCTAAATAGCAAGTTCCAGGCTAGTTGGGACAACAGGGATAGAGATCCTGTCTCAAAACAAACAACAAAACCCCCAAACAACAACAACCAAAATTTGTTTCACAAAGTACCTTTATAAATTTTTTTTTGGAAAGATGATTTCTATTTCAGTTTCTTAAGGTAGATAAGCTGAGAAATGTCTATGTTCTATTGGGAAGGGCACAACCTTGACATCAGAAAACCTGAGGTTTTTTTTTTTCTTCTTCTAGTCAAGCCAATTTCTGTCATGAGCAAGACTGGTGAGGGTCTGTGAGATGGCTCAGCAGGTAAAGGTACGTGCTGTTCAAGCCTGATGACTCCAGTTTGATCCCCGGAACCCATAGAAGAACAGAAGGAGGAAAATGACTATGTAGAGCTGTCCTCTGACCCCCAATATGCACACTGCGGTATGCACCCCCAGAGCACACACGCACATACATATATACAATAATAGCAGATCTTTTTTTAAAGATAGCTAAAATTCTTGCCCATCTTCCCCAAGCTTAGAAAAGAGTCTAGGGAGTATGACATGACTGAAAAGCCTAGCGTATTGCCTGGCCAGTAGCAGCTACATAATAAGTCACACATATAGGAGCTCTCCAGTATAGGACCTGAAAGAGCTGCTTCAGTCTCAGGTGTGATCATGTGACTCTTGACGGTAAGGTGCATTCCTGTGCTGCCCCTTAACCTTCCACATAAATGGTCATGGTCACTCCCACACTTCACAGACAGAAAATCACCTTTCATGTGTTAATCTTATTTACTCAGGGACAAGACCAAGGTCACTGACCCCATATATGTCTGCGCAAATGGTTCCTGTTGCATGGATCAGCCTCACTGAATTTCTTTTCTCTTTTTTTTTTTTTCTCATCATCTCTTATTTTCCTCTGAGTTTATGCTCATTTTCTGTCCAAATTTTTTGTTCTCCTTTATTTATTGAACTTTTGCACATTTCATACATTTCTTAGTAAAATTTAAACACATTCCCCCTTCCATGTCCCCCCTGCCCCTCCAGATATCCTGCATTCTGCCATAACTGTCTTGCATCTTTTTCTCAGTCTTTTTTTTTTTTATTTTTTTTGATGCAGAATTTTACTGTTTAGGGCAGAAGTTCACTGTTTCACTCAGTTCTTTAAACAAGTCTTTTTTTTGTTGTTCCCTTTAATTTTATATTACTCCAAAGCATGCATGTATACACTCCACACATATACCCAAATTGTGACGTCTGAAAATATAAGTTAAATCCAAAACATGTTTAGGGATTCACTTTTTAACAGTAGAGTTGCATGCAAGTAAAAAGAAATATTACTCTACATTCTGTTCTAGTTTGTCTTCCATTGCTGTGACAAAACACTCTGACTGACACCAACTTGGGGAGGAAAGGGTTTATTCAGCTTACATCTCCTGGGTCACAGTTCATCACTTAGGGAGCCCAAGGCAGGAACTCAGGGCAGGAACCTGGAGGTAGGAGCTGAAGCACAAGCCATGGAGGAGTACTGTTCACTGGCTTGCTCCCCTGGCTCATGCCCAGCCTGCCTTCTTATACAGTACACAACCACCTGCCCAGGGTGGCACCACTCATTGTGGGCTGGGCCCTCCCACACTGCTCAACAGTCAAGACAGTACTCCACAGATGTGGCCACAGGCCAATCCAATGGAGCCAATTCCCCAGTTGAGGCTCCCTCAACCCAGGTGTGTCAAGTTGACACTAAAACTATCCAGCACACATTCTAAATTACATAGTAAGGTGATGTATGTTTTAATGTGCTCCTTTTTTTTTTTTTTTGTAGTGGTATCAGGTATTATATTTACTAAAAAAGAAAAAAAAAGTATTCAGTTTGCCTGACAAAAATGGATTTGGTGCTAGAATATATAAAACTTCAGTGAATTTCTAACTGTTCTGTCTCTTGAGTAACTTCTACTTACTAGCTTTTCTCTGGCTATTATAACCAGCTTAGCTGACACAAATGAAAAATCTGGTGACTGCCTCTCTTTAGATAAAGTTGTTTTCCCAGAATTGGAAGAAGGGGAGTTAGTGACCATGTATCACGGTCCTGACAATGTCCACCTGATGATCATGGCTCAGTGCATTTCCAGTCATGGTGTGCTTAAAGGGTTCTCAGAAGCAGGCAGAAGTCTCTGAACAATATTGGTTAATAAATCGAAGTTATAAGAAAACAAACATTATTTTGTTCATTGCCTGTATTTTACAGTCATAAAAACTGTAGACTAGAAATGTAAAGTTCCTGCCCTGTGAGAACGATCTGCTAATTATGGCAGATACTACCACATGGACTTCATATAGTCACAGAACCCATGAAGCACATAGGCTTCTTGACCCTGAGTCCAAAGCTTGTCCCTCTTGCCCTCCCAAAGCTAGAAGGCCACACAATACTCTAGCTTTAGCTTTTAAAATTCCCTTAAATCATCACTTGGTATAATGGAATTTTGTTAATGATATTGCCTTTATAAACAGAACAGCAGAATTTAAAATACCTGAAAGGATACAAAAATGAGTTTCAGATTTGTTAAGTGGAATGTCAAATATACAAAGAGTCCAAATGCAGAGTTGATGACAACAAAGGAAGACCTTCTGACATGTAGAGCTGTGGAAATTTCAATGCTCGCCATGGGAGAGGGCGAGCCTTTGCCATCCAAGGTGACCAACAGGCGTTTAGGAGCTCATAGGCTAGGTTGTTATCCTTTTAGGTCTCACACATCTGTAATAAAGCCTTATGGGACGAATGCAATCCGGGTGTTTAAGCAATCTGGTCTTAAAGCCACCTGTGCGTCTGAGCTGCTGACCGCTCATTGAATTCATCATCTGCTATGCAAAGTAGTACTTCCTTTTATTTACCCTAAAATTAACTCTGGCAAACTTTGGGCTAAAGAAGGCTGTTTTTCTGAGATTTGCTGATTAAGAGCACAGTTCCATCCTATCATTGTTCCATACAAACATGGTCTAATGCCTACCCAGGTGGCTCTGTTTCGCTTAAAGAAATGCATTTTTGTTAACTCTCTCTTTACAGCAGCAGGCTTTTATCACATCTGTGGTCTGAATAGTTCGCCCCTCTTCTTGTCTTATCTCCTCTGATCTGCTACATTTTTCTTAAGGTCGTTGAATAGAAGTTCCATGTTTATCTGTTTTGAGCCCACACTGCTGTCACGCTGAACAGGGAAGGCCACAGTTTTTCTATGTGGCTTCAATATTCTTTCTGACAAAAGACAAGTGTCTGATGACATTGCAGCTTGAGCTGCAGGAGCTCGGGTTACAGGGCTGTTTTCAGTGTCTTCCCTGTCCACTAACTGTACAATGCTATACAGGTCACGGAGTCCCCCTTATGTGTGTGTGTGTGTGTATGTCTGGATGTGTGTATGTGTATGTGTGCTCACCCATGCAGGTGCATGTGGAGGACAAAAAAATTGATGTCATCTTCAATCGCGTCTCTCAGTGAAACTGGAGCTTGGTGTTTTAGCTAGACTGACAGTCCCACAAGCCCTCTGATCTTCCTGCCTCTACAACTCCATTAAGGGCAGAGGATACAGATCACCCCACCATGCCTGACTTCTTTGTAGGTGCCGGGGATCTGAACTCAGGTTCTTATGCCTGCACAGCAAACACTTACATACTTTACACACGTCTCCCCAGTCAAGAGCAGAATGTCTGACAAAACAGACTGCCTGGAAAGGAAAAAACAAAAATGAACAACCCCACTCCCTCAACCTCCCCCGCAAAAAAAAAAACAACAACAACAACCCACAAGGTGTGCGTGGCTCCCAGAGAATGACACTTGAAGTTGACTTCTGGTCTCCACATGTGTCCACACACCCATAATGCACATGCATACCCACACCTTTACCCCCCTGATCCATGCAGCATGTTGTTTGGTACCTGATATAGAGGCTGTGTTCAATATGTGCTTATAAAATGGACATGAAATACAATTAAGTAATTTCTTGAGTTTTGATGCACTAGAGCCATTATTTTATGCACAGAGACTCTCATATAACTGACCCATGAGAGCTGTACTCTGCCCACCTGGGGTTCAGTTGTTGCTACCCCTTTTGTCTGTTCCTTCTGAGCTCTTTATGTCCCTAAGATTTAATTTGAATTCCATCTTATGATTTATTAGCGCTATGCAATCTTGGTTCATTAACATCTTTAGGTCTATTTTCTCAACTGCAGCATTGAGACAATAGAAGTACTCGATTTGGAACACAGAATTTGAGTCCAAATTGATTCAAAATTCAGGTCTTGTCAATTTCTAGCTTCGTGGGCATTGACGAGCTGTTGGCCTATTCTGTTTCCTAATATGAGGAAAGAAAAAAGTCAAACCCTTTTGATAGCAACTGTCATAATTAAATGGGATCACTAAGCAGCACATCTACTGCAGCCTTGGTCACTCACAGTGGGTCATCTTCCTGTGTCATGGAGTTGATTAGATCTGTCATAACTTCTAAGGAGATGTGCAGTCAAAGCAGTGACTGTCTTCCACCCTGGATAATAGGAAGAGTAGATTCAGAGTCCAGTTGGAATTCAAGTGTTAGCTTTGGAAAGGTGCTACTCCTTGTGGCGTGGGTTTCTTGTATCAGATGGGGGCGGCGGGCCTCTCCCCATTTCCATTATTGGGTGCTGGAGCATTGCTGACAGTGAAACCATGAATGTAATCTGAAGGTGAGGCACCATGATAACTATCTGAAGGAGAGGATGTTTCATGACTTTGTACTTCTTCCATGTCTTTCATTAAAATGTGAAGTAAGACTAAAGTTAGGGTTTTATTGATCCTGGTCTTCTGAATTCTGGAGGGTTTTATGTTATTCTCTTCTACTCAGGGAGGACACAAGAGATTGTTACTGTATTGACACTGTTCAAAAAGCACTGTGCCATGCTAAGTAATTCTTTACTCAAGCTGCCTGTTCTAGTTTGCCTTCCATTGCTGTGACAAAACACTCTGACTGACACCAACTTGGGGAGGAAAGGGTTTATTCAACTTACATCTCCTGGGTCACAGTTCATCACTCAGGGAGACCAAGGCAGGAACTCAGGGCAGGAACCTGGAGGCAGGAGCTGAAGCACAAGCCATGGAGGAATGCTGTCCACTGGCTTGCTCCCTGGCTCATGCCCAGCCTGCCTTCTTATGCAGTACACAACAACCTGCCCAGGGTGGCACTACTCATTGTGGGCTGGGCCCTCCCACACTGCTTGACCATCAAGACAATACTCCACAGATGTGACCACAGGCCAATCCAATGGAGCCAATTCCCCAACTGAGGCTCCCTCAACCCAGGTGTGTCAAGTTGACACTAAAGCTATCCAGCACACTGCCTTTGATATAAAACACAATGACAGGGGCTGGAGAGATAGCCTAGTGGTTAAGAGCACCTACTGCTCTTGCAGAGGACCTGGGTTCGATCCCCAGCACCCACATGGCGGCTGAGAACCGTCTGTAACTCCAATTCCAGGAGAACTCCAGTTCCAGGGGAATCCGAGACCCTCTTCTGACCTCCGCGGCATTGCACGACACGGGTGCACAGACCTACACGCAGACAGTACATTCATACACAGACAAAAATAAATAAAATAAAAAAAACTCAATGACAGATTCTTGAATTTCTAAATATTGAATTCTGGGACTGTCATAAGCCTCCTACAAAGAGCCTAGTTCTAATTTCTTAACAGACATGGGCTAACATGCACAGGTTTCTTTCCACTTTACAGGGAAGTCTATGAAAACACCATTATTATATATTCTAGATATTAAAGGGAGATTTAGCAGCTTATAATTTCTAGATTATCCTTCATGTGGGTGGAATACCATTGGTACTGTGACATTTCTTCTGAAGGGGCCACCATTTATTATAGAGACTCCGTATTCTGGACAGTGGTCCCATAATTTTGCTCACGACTTATACAAGAATCCTCAATAAACACTATTCAGTCCAAGTGTTCTGTACCTTTGGCTTTCACATTGCATTTGCTTGGGGGAGGAATGCACAGCATTGGACTGAGAGACACACAGTTTGAAAATTTGTTTCAGATCTGTTTCTATCTTGTTGGATGCACCCTGAGCAAAGTATTTCTCTTTGTGACTCAACATCCTCATTTGATAGTTAAAGGAATCAGATAAAATTAACTCTGATAGCTCTTCAATTTTGTCAATTTGTGATACTAAAATATGCTGTCATTCATAGTTCTTCCTGGCAAGTTCTTCAATGGGATTGTCTAAAACACCTGACCAAGATATCCCCCCTTTTTGACAGCACTCAGAAGCTCCTTTTCAAATAAACTGCAAGGAAAGGACCCCTAATTAAGCACACTAGACACTGAGGAACTTAGTTGCCAAGCAACTTATAGACCAGATAAGCACTCAGGGGAGACAATAGGAATTTATTTGTATTGGTTTTTCTATTATTCAAATGAATTGAAGAATGCCCACTGTCTAGTTTCCTTTTCTGTTGCTATGATAAAAACAGTCTGGGTAAGAAGGGGTTTATTTAGCTTACACTTCCAAGTCTCAATTCATCATTGATGGAAGTTAAGGCACAAACTCAAGTAGGAATGTGAAGCAGAAACCATGGAGAAGCTTGGTGCAGGCTCGTGGTTTTCTTACCCAGCCCAAGACCACCTTGTCCAGGGACTGCTGCCGGTGAGCTGGGCTTTCCTACATCAATTAGCTGTCAAGACAATCCTCCACAGACATGCCCATAGACCACTGGGAGGTTGGAAATCACTCACTAAAGAGTCCCTTCTCAGGTGACTCTAAGCTGTGTCCTATTGACACTTAAAGCTGACAATGACACTCACCAATACAATTTAGAGTAAAAATTCGAACGTTGATTGCTTTATACTGCTGAGGCCGGCACTGGAACTGTACATGGAGGCCTGGCCGGAAGGAAAAGGACATACACTAGACATACTGCCGGAGTCTGTCTATCTTGATTCTGGCTGGTAGAATCAAGGTTGCACATGTCTGGTTCCTTTAGGAAGTATCTTGGAGCAAGGCGGGGCTTCTCAAAGTGTAAGACGCATGAGAATTGTCTGAAGATCTGGTCCAAAACTGAGGGAGAAAATTTGCTTGAGACAAAGATCAGGAAACACTGTTGTAGAAACCTCGGGTGGTGGAATTACAAATGGTCAGAGGAAAGTAACAAAGAGCTTGACGCTGATTTTGCAGACATGTGAGATTCATTGTGCTATACAGATACCGTCCCGAGCGTCTTCATGCTTGCAGGAGCACTAGCCTAAGGAGAAGGGCCCAAGGCCAAGAGCACTGACTGAGCTCTGATGGGAGCCTGGAATTGGGCTTGGCAGCTGAGGCACTCCCCTCTGGATCTGCCTGAGGCAGTGGTGTGGGGGGAAGAAAGGTGCCTCAGCACCTCGGTTTCACTTCCTGCCTCAAACCCAGAGAGTCATTATATAAATATCGACCTCAGCAGCTGCTACGCTCAGCCGTCTTCTCATTATTACTCCTGAGCCTGCGCTCTCAGGCGCTCGGTGCAGCCTCTCACTTTCCCCGGTCCCAAAGCACTTGCACCAGGTCCCAACAGGTGGGCGCCTGGGGCAGAAATGAATCACAACCTCTCTCTGGCCCTCCAGCCAGCCATGCCCAGCAGCTCCTGCACGGCCAAACAAGAGAAATTGTCCTGTCCACAAACCAACGTGACAGGCACTCAGCCCATCAGAGGAGGTCACAGAAGGCATCTTCTGCATGAGCACTGGTGGAGGTGGGGGCAGAACCGAACCTGGCCTGCTGGGCCGGGCATATAGCCTATGGTACCTAATGTAATCAAGCTTCTCACTGTCTAAACCAGGCAGGCTGCACCCGATAAAGAGGAATCTGAAACGAGAGGCCAGACCTGTGTTCAAAGTCTCCATTCTACCACGAATAAATAAAAATCTTTTTACTAATTTTCAATCGCGAGACTCACAGGCTCCCTTTTTTACCTCCTTTATTTCTAAAGAAAATTTTTAAGCAAACAAAAGAACCCAGCCTTGAACATAATCTCCCGAATCTCAGTGTCTTCTTTAAAATAATGGCAGGAGGGGGCTGGACAGATGGTTCAGTGAGTTGGAAAGCTTGAGTTTGGACTTGAGTTTGGATCCAAGAACCCAAATAAAAAGGGCTGGCATGGCCAAGAGCACCTGTAACCCTTGTGCTGGGGGTGGGATGCCATAGGAGGGTTGCTGGCGCTGGCTGACCAGCCCAGTTCCAGGCCAGGCAAGAGACCCTGTCTCAGGAGAATAAGGCAAAGGGGGAGAGAGCAGTACATATGACAACTCTGGAAGATACAGATGACATACCTGCGTACATCACACACACACACATACATACATATAGGTATCAATACCAGTCCTAGGGACCAGATCTAGAGCCTTCCATATTGAGTTCTTGCCCTTTTTTTACTTTTGTTTTGAGACCGGTGCTCACCCAGTTGCTTCTGCTCTCCTTGAACTCCCCTGAAGCACAGGCACATCTTGAATTCTGCAATCTTTTTGTCTCAGTTTCCAGACTGACTGGGATTACAGGCTTGTGCCATCAGGGCCTACACTTGCTCATATTTAACATTACCACAACCCTAGTCATTTTAGAGACAAGAAAGCTTAGACAGAAGATGGCAAATGGCTTCCCTGGGCCCTGAGACTCACAGTGAAGGTACTAGTTAGGAATTTCAACACTATAAATGCTATCAGATTATACTCATTCTCCTATTTGATCTACATCTGACTAGATGTGATTTATTATTGAATGAGAAAAACAGACTCCCAAGCTGTTTAGATTAACTTCATTAAAATTATATATAATCTTTGAAAAAGAAGACAGAAGAAAAAATGAACATTCAGCAAAATGTCAACTACTGGTAATCTCTAGGTATGGTTTTGGGGTGGCTTAAATTTCATTTTTTTGTTGTTGTTGTTGTTGTTGTTGTTCTTTGAATCATTCAAATTGGCTAATGCATCAGAGAAAGTGATCAGGAACAGAAGTTAGGAGTTCTCAGCTTTGTCTCTCTCTCACGCATTCGTCAGCTGTCAAGTGGGCAGCTAAAGCAGACCATGAGTATAAGTAAGACTTTTCACGGAGGAAGGCTGTGGGGCACTTTGTTTTGAAATCTGTCTTTCACATGAGTGATTGACTGACTATGTTCATCAGTCTTTTGTTCATTCATCCACCTTATCATCATCTTTCACAGATGCTGGGCAAATCACCCAAGTAACAGTGTCTGGCAGAGAAGTGGTCTATGAAGGGACAGGCCTTGAGCCTTGAGTATAGAATAGAACTACAATCAGGAAAAATGTATAGCATATTAAGGTAGATGAAGTCAGTATGTGCCAAGATCTGCTTCGTTGTTGTGCAGCACAGACACTCCACAGAACACTGGTACTCCAAGAGAAGCCCCTGGATCTCTGGATGATGATTCTGTGTTTCCTGGCTTATCTTCTGTCCCTTTAAGAGAGGCTGGGAAGAGGTGGGACATGATGAGTGGAAATCCACTTGTGATTCATAAGCAATAAACAGATGGAAATGGAATATTTGTGTTGTCTTTTACCTACTACAATTAAGGTTGTTTCTCCAGCCTTACCACCAGTGAGCTGTCCCTTAGGCCTTACTGTGAGTCTGGATGAGGGAGGTAGAAAGTACGAGCAGTAGTAGCATGGCACTCTGGAATTTGGAGTCTAAAAGCTCAGTTCGTGATTCAACGACAGTCATTCATCCACTCATTTATTCAAGTGTTTACAGAGCACCCACTATGTGCCGGAAATCCGGGACAGAGCAGAGGATGGAGCCGACTAAGCTTTGTGACTGCAAATCATCTTAGCCTTTTTGTTCGGTGCCCTACGTGGTCCTGCCCTGAGGAGGATCACAGAAATCAGTGGGGCTCCTTGAGCAAGTTATTTCTTCTCTTCATGATCTTTCAGATCCCTTCTGATTCTGTTCTTACCTGATGTCTTGCAGTTAAGAAAAGCCTACATACAGAGACAGTCAAAGGTCACAGAACAATCAGCAGCAGAGGTGAAATGAAACCACAAAGCCTGCAGGGAGTTCGTAAATCAGTATGTCCCTTCCCCTCCCCGAGATGGCTGAGAGAGAGCAGCAAACAGAAATGCGATTCATGTACGTGGGCTTAGAAGGAGCAGGAGCAAGGACTTTGGGTCTGGATGGCAGAGATGGGGAGGGGCTGGAGATGTGTTGGAGAGTGTCCCACCTGTTCTAGTGGTCCGGGCTGAGAACAACACGTTAATCACACTAGGATGGAAAAATCAGAATCACTGTTTCTGCCACTTTCCCTCTCCCCATACTTTACCTGTATCACAAAACTCAGAGAATAGCAACACTTACCTCACATAGCACTGGGTTGACCGAATGTGAAAACTCCTATGAGAGTAAACTCTAAAGTGCTTCATACATGGAAACTAAAATTCTTATTCATGGAGGAGGGAGAAATAGAGGTATCTGAAGAAATCAACAGTCACAGTGCAAGTAGACAGCTATGTAACTATCCAGAAGGAAGCATACAAAGGCAACTCATATAAGACTCCTAAGCTGGGCAAGGTGGCGCACACCTTTAATCCTAGCAGAGGCAGAGGCAGGCAGATCTTTGTGAGTTCAAGGCCAGCCTGGTCTACAGAGTTCCAGGTCATCTGGGGCTACAGGGAGACCCTGTCTCGAAAAGACAATAAAAAAAAAAAAAAAAAAAAAGACTCCTGAACTAAGGTCTATTACTATTCCCGGCCTACAGATGAGGAAGCTAAATACAGAGGGCATGTAAGTAACTGGACTGATGTCACCTTGTCAGTAAGTAACAAAGCTCGGGGTACATGAAGGTGAAGCACACAGACACATTCAAAGAACAAGGAAATAGTAGACGTATGATTGGTCTTAAGAGATGGTTATGGAGGTGGGAAAGAAGAGACTATCAGAATTTCTGCATTTAGCAGAGTAGGGAAGCAAGCGGCTGATAAAGATGAGCTCATGGTCAGGCTCAAAGCTGATGTGTTGGACCCTCCTGGTGAAGGGTCTCAAATGCTATACTGATGAGATGGGACTTTAGCTTGGAGTTGGGAGGGAAATGTGAAACTCTAATAGTGTACCAAAGTGGAATTTGAAGAGAGCCAAATTAGAAGAGAGCAATTTACTTTGGACCAGCCCTGTTAACCACAGTCAAAAGACTGATAAAGATGAACAGAGATCAAAGTTAATCTTTCAAGTTGGACATTTCATGTAGGAGAAAGGGTGATGACATTTCATGGATTTGTTACATTGGTGGTGCTGAGAATAATGAAGAACAGAGTCCGCTAGAGGACGGGGCTAAAGGGAACCTCAGGAGAGGCCTCCCCACCCCATGTTTGATTTCTATGCCCCGTTATTGGATAATGCCTTCCCTTCTGAGAACTTCTTCAGTGGCAGAAAACTTTTATCTGATCAAACAAGCCACTATCCTTTGGAGAGATTCTATTGTTAGAATAAGCTTTTGTTTTTTTGTTTTTTTGTTTTTTTTTCTTTGCTTTTCTTGCTTTTATTTAGCTTCAAGTGCTTAGCTTTTGTTTTATCCAAATATAAGCAGGTCTTTATCTCAAAATCTCCCTATGGGTAACTTCACAGGCCAAAATCTTTTCTAGTTGTCAACTAAGGAACTTTGAAGTGATCAGAAAAGGGCTGTATGTGAGAGGCTCTGGGCTCGAGAGGAGACCAACACTCTCAAGAAGGGCATACCAGGCTAGTTTGGGAGAAGGAGGCCAGCCAGGTAGGTGGCACCCAATGTGTACAGTAAAAGGCAGGAGGAAATTGCTGTACCTATGGTCTTGTCAGTCAAGGTCCAAAACAGGGCTTCGATGCTGGGCGTGGTGGCACACAACTTTAATCCCAGCATTCGGGAGGCAGAGGCAGGCAGATCTCTGTGAGTTCAAGGCCAGCCTGGTCTACATAGGAAGTTTCAGGCCATCTGGGGCTACAGGGAAACCCTGTTTCAAAAAACCAAAAAAACAAGCAAACAAACAAACAAAAATGAAGAACACGGCTTTAGTAATAACTTTGTTAGTCAAGAAATAGGAGGAGTCTAGACCAGCGCTAGTTTTTATGAATAACTGAGATCTCACAGATCATTCCTGTAACCTGCTGCAACCAACACATTCTTGTTGAACAATAAGATTCATAGGTGGGTTAGGTAGAGGTCCTATTTCTGAGTGGCTCACATTCTGAAGGGGAAATAAGGAGGAAAGATATGTGTGTGTGTGTATATATATATATATATATATATGACATAGCTATATATTACTATATGTTCTAATTGTATCTTATCTGTAAGGCATATATAGGAAGCCATCAGTTCATCTGAGCACCATAAAATCAGGACTATATATGGATTTGTTTAAAATATTGTCCCTAGTGATTAGGATGAGACCTGATATAGCCTCAATAAACATTTATTGAATGGATAAATGAGTGAATGAATGACTAAATAACTGACAGTTTCTGCTCTAAAACCAGAACCAGGTTCTTGTGGCCTTCAAACCTAATTACTCAATATAGCCAGGTGACCTGCCACTGTAAAATCTCCTGTGAATGGCTTGCCTGATTGAGGATACCCACAATGCTATCTCCTATGTTACATGCTAACAGTGACCATCCCAGTGCCCATTTCTTGGCTATGCCAATAGACTCTGATCCCACCTACGAGGAGCCTGACTTTGGAAGGAAATAACCTTCTTACAAATCCTGCTTATCTACCTAGCCATCAGGTGAACTTGGGCAAGTTACTTCTTATTTTAAACTTCAATTTCTTGCCTGTTTAAAGGAAAGACTATCACATTTACTTGGGATGATTATTAAGTAATTTCATTCTGGGAAAGAGATTGATCTAGCTGAAAAAGGATCCTATTGAGTCCTCAGGCCTTTTATCTGAAGCAGCATATTTTTGCAGAACATTTAGACTAAAGCTTTAGGCCAAGAGAGCAGTAGTCGGTCAGAGTGGTGTTTGAACCTGTGAACTTTTGGCTTAAAAGTAAGAGTTTACTTTTCTCTGCTGTGGCAGTGTTGGCCAACAGTGGCTGCTGCACCCCGTATACAAGGACCGGAAACCTCACATTGGGTTTGCATTTATCGACCAAGGTGCCTTCCCCAACTCCACCTCCAGATGTTCCACGGGGGTTTGAGGTGAGGAGGAGGAGGAGTCAACAGCATCTAGCATCTCTCTGATAGGGGCAAGTATGTGCACCCACATGCACGAGAGGGAGAAAGCTCGGGTGGGAGGATCCCAGCCTGCTGATGTAAACGGGGCTGACAGCTATGAGGTGTGGTAACCAAACGGAAAATGCGCTGTAATCACAAGAGAGAGGCTTCCCTGTCTTCTCTGTGAGAAAGTTTGGAGGTTGTTGCTTTTTCAGAAAACTGCCAGGTTGCCCCCCTCCGAGGTAATATTTCAGTGAGTTATGCGCACCTTCCCTCCTGCTTTTTAACAAGCAGGGTTTTGCACTGATGGTACGTGTGGAAGGTCTGACCTTTTCATAGGAAAAACATTCATAACCAAAACCTATATATAGAAGCTTTAGACGCGAGCAGATAAAGATGTAGGTTGTATGGTGCTTTTGTATGTGAAGCATAATGCAAGAGGGATGTAACAGACAACTCAGATCCCTTGAAATACTGTCACTGGCTTGAGCCTTCCTAATATTTACCAAAGCCTTTAAATAATGACTGTTTTCAACTGAGAAATATAACACTGCCTTCTGTCCCTGAGCATAGGACATTTCTTCTCAGACGGGAAATCTATTTAGTTTACAAATGTCCTTTGCTTTCTTGTCAGTCCTTCACTATTTCTAGCAAAACAAAAGAGCAGTTTCTCTCCATATGTATTCAGTAATCTAGTACTTAACATGATATGTTAGGTGATCAAAAAATATGATGTGTGTCACTTACCAGAGGGAACTCTGTCCCCAGGGTCATTGTGTTTTAAGCAAATATAAATCAAGTTCCTCAGTTTGAAGGCCAGCATGACCTGGAAGTTGTCACCGACCATCTACACAGTGCTCCGTCTCATATTTGTCCCAACAAATCATGCTCCACTGTGGCCGCGAGCTCCTCTCTCTTTGCTTCTTGTGCACACTCCTCTTGGGTTGCCTCTTCTGTACATCTGAGCATCCACGTCCGTTCTGAGAGACCTGAGCCTCATGTGAATCCCTCTTGGTCTCTCTTTCTGGGGTCACCTTGCTCTTCACTTCAGAGTGAGCTGATCAGAGGCTGCTCTGCCTTCTGTTCCTCTGTGCACATCCTCAGCTCTGATTTGATAGACCATGAGCTCCTCAGGCCAGGGCAAGAGTAATAATATCTGAGGCATTTTGCACAAGGAGAACCTCCAGAAGGTTTTTGTTTTGTTCTGTTTTGTTTTGGGGTGTGTGTGTGTATGTGTGTCTGGACATGGTGACACGTGTAATCCCAACACTCTGAAGACTGAGGCAGGAAGGTCAGGAGTTGGAGGTCAGAAAGGGCTACACAACCAACCCAAATGCCCCTCAACTGACGAGTGGATAGAGAAAATGTGGTACATGTACACAATGAAGTTCTATGCAGCAGTAAAGAAAGATGACATCATGAGCTTTGCAGGAAAACGGCTGGAGCTAGAGGACATCATGCTGAGTGAAGTAACACAGTCCCAGAAAAACAAACGACGAATGGTATCCCTCATCTGTGGATGCTAGTGCCAATTACCTAGTTGTAAGTATTTCTTGTGTAGGGCCCCCTGAGCTTTTGTCCAAAGCAGTTGGGCGTAATGCATATTGGAAACAACAACAACAACAACAACAGAAAGGACTGCATCAAAGAACTGACTGAAACAGTGAACTTCTGCTCAAAACAGTCAACTTCCTCATGGAGAATATTGAGAAAGACTGAGAAAGAGATGAAAAGCATGTTTGGCAGAATGGAATAGCTCTGGCGGGGTGGGGGAATGGGCAGGAACGCGGGTCTAGATTTGTTAAAAAAATAAAAATAAATTTATGTGAAAAAAAAGAAAGGGCTACACAGTGAGTTTTAAGCCAGCTTGAGCTACAAAGCAAGCCCCTGTAAATAAATAAATAAATAAATAAATGCATTCTTTTTTGTTTTTTCCTTCTTTCTTTCTCTCTCTCTTTTTTTTTTTTTTTCGTATTTTTTTGAAACAGGGTCTCCCTTTAGTCCCAGCTGGTCTGGAGCTTACTCTGAAGACCAGCCTGGCCTTGAACTCACAGAGATCCACCTGCCTCTGCCTCCCGAGTGGGATTAAAGGCATGTGCCACTACGCCCAGCCCTTATTTCTTTTTAATGTAATATTTCATTAATTCTTTGAGAATTTCATACATGGATACTATGTATTCTTAATATATTCAAACTTCACCGTCTCCCCAACTTTCCCAATTCTTTGTTAATTAATCTCTGGAAGTTCCATTAGGTGCTTTACATTTTCTATAGGGCACAGATTAAGGTACACTGGGGCTAAAAGAGTAATAGAATAATTATGGGAAAACTCTTGGTGCCTAGGAAGGGTCTAAGGTCAGGTCCTGGGTGCCCAGGACCACTTGTGGTCATCAAGGGACATGAAAGTCCACTTTGGAGCATCGGTCCTCCTAGAACTAGAAGTTGCAAATGACAGAAACCTCACCTGTCCACATCATAAGTTTGTTTAAAATTAGTTTATATTAACATAAAATAAAATCATTAGAAAGTAATCATATCAAATGCTTAAATTTACTGTTTCCTATTTATTTTGACATATTTTTAATAAGCATATACTTGATGTCACATTGTTGGTATGTTAGAGATACTTACTATGTTATATCATGGTGTGAATCTATGTATCTCTTTCAAATTCCACTGTCACTGTTGTTCCATTGCTACCTTGACCTTGGCCATGAAGGAAGTGTTTTCAGCAAGGATAGTAGCAAACAGCAAGTGAGAGCCCCCTAGCAGGGAACCAGATGCTAAACGTGTATAAGACACCACTGGCCTGAAAGTCAGATTGTGCTTTAGGAAGCAGCAGGCTTTGGGCCTAAGCCACACACAAACCCTTTCGTTTCTTGGCTTAACCATCACCCAATTGGGTGTAACCTTGCACCATCATAAACAAGCTGCCTCCTGATACTAGAAAAATGACTTTTACAAGGCTCGTTTGGCCTTCAGGTTTAACATAAACATTATTCTTATTCTCTTCCTAAAGCCATATACCTACTACCTCCATCATAAATTCAGTTATGCAATTCAGCATACTCTGTACACGGGAACATCTAATGCAGTTTTTATAGAGTAAGTGGGAATTCCAGAGTATTGATATAAATTTATTTATCTGAATTTGCAGAACGGTAACAACCTACCCTTCTTTCGGTGTAACCTCAGAATCTGGATTTTATGGGCGTAGTTTCCACATTGTGGGCATTTTATGTGGTCAGAGGTTATGAGTCTCATCAATAGTACTTTAATTGAAGAGGGTCATGGCTGGGCCTCGGTTCCCTCATCTGTCTAATGATAAATTTGGCCTAGATGTTCTTTACTCTCTTCAGTCTCTGTTTCTAAATTAGAATACACATTGCTTCTGTTTTCTAGAGCTCTACAATGATAAACATGGCCCACTGGCATTAATAAAGTTCTCGAAGTCCTTCGTAGCTGCGTAAGCTTGTGGTCTGATGTGAAAGGCCATGTTTTATACTGAATGTTTTATTCCTATTAGATAGCCTCAATCTTACCACATTACCTGCTGATCACCAGAACTCTGGTGCCAAGAAAGGTCTTGGAGATACAACAGCTGCTCTGATCGCGAGTTCTGACTACCTCAGAGGCAGGGGGGTGCTGACCTCAAGTCAAAGGGAATTGCAGGGGTGGGAAGAACTCCTGAGCTGTTTCCTTTCAACTATCTAGAAGACTAAAGAAGAAACTGCAAAATCTGTACAGGGGTTTTGATTTGACACTCCAGCTGGGCCTTCAGTGACAAGCGGTGGAGAAAGAAAGGCATAAATGTAAGACAGGTGATACTTCCTATCAGATTAGGAGGGCAGAGGTGAGATGGTGGTAACTGAGGGAAGAGTTGATGCTGGAGCCTCTGGTGTGGTGCTCACAGTCAGGACACAGCAGCTCGGATAGAGCATCTGTCTCATTACCTTTGACTTACCGTTGAGCCTGAACCTGTGGATGTCTTATATTCTCATCTTCACCGTCTACTCAGCAGCTTGAGGTTTCTAGGTTACCATGGTTTTCTGTGGTGTCCATCTCCGCTCACTTACAGTTCAACTCTGTGAAAGAGGCATTTTTACTTCTATTTTACAGAGAAAGAACTGGAGCTACAGATGGGGAATTTGGCCAGGCATGGTAGTGGATGCCTAATTCCAATATGCCTGAGGTGGGGCAAGAGGATCACTATGGGTTTGGGGAAAACCTGAGCTACATAGTGGGACCCTATATAAATGAATGAATGAATGAATAAATAAATAAATAAGGGCAAGGAGTTAACTTGCTCAGAATCTCAGTATAGAGCTGAGATTCAAGCTCAGCTTGCCCAGTTGACCCTATTATTGATGTAGCTTTTCTCTCCAAATAACCTTCACCTGGTCATATCAAAACTGTTAGCTGAGATGAGGTTTTGAGCTACCACTCACCTGAGAACCCACAGAATTACACACAGAAAGAATTATTAATTCACAGGTTCAGCAGATCCTAGAAGTGGAAGGAAATCCGCACATCCCTTATCCAGCCCCTTCAAGTAGAGGTGCACGGCACATCCAAGGGCATGCGGAGTCAGAGCCAAAATGGGGATCCCTGCATGGATCTCCTGCCTCCACCTGCTTGTCCTTGCCATCTTCTCAGCTTTCATCTGTCTTACTGTAGCCACCAGCAACATAAAGAGAGCATCACCACCTACAAACCCTTGACCATCATTGTAAGGACAATGTAATGTTTCCCACCAGCTTGGGAATAGACTGAAGAACCTGGGCAGAGGGAGGCCAGCATGTCCCAGTCTCCACTGTCACTTTGTATTTCATCTGCTTTGTGCCAGCAGTTGGATTTATTGCTCATGAGAAAGATGACTCATGTTCTTCTGATGCCAACCAACCAATTATCTGGCCATGGCTTGGTAGGCGCAAACATTTAGTATGTGCTCAAAAATAGAGACTGCTTGTCACCCCGTGCCTTAGGACTGGTTTCCAAGCTGAGAACTTACTCAAACCCAAATCAAGCTTTTATCCCAAATATAACCAGATAGACTTTTTAAGAATCATCAATTTTTTACACCAGTCATGGAAATTAGAAAACTATAACAGAAAAACGGAGTTACCTGTTCTGGATTTATTCCCACTTGTTTTATTAAATTGATTTGTCTTTTGGGGGTGCATACTCTCCTTTCTCTGAGCAGCAACGTCGGCACCTGCTGGAGAGGGTTAAAGTAAAGTACATGACCTTTAGAGAATCATCTAGTTTGATGGGCTCTTTATTTTTATTTTATTTTATTTATTTTTGTATGTGTATGAATGTCGTAGGTTTGTGCACCTGTGTCAGAGGAGGGCTTCGGATTCCCCTGGAACTGGAGTTCTCCTGGAATTGGAGTTGCAAATGGTTCTCAGCTGCCATGTGGGTGCTGGGGATCAAACCCAGGTTCTCTGCAAGAGCAGTTGGCGCTCTTAACCCCTAGCCCGTCTCTCCAGCCCCGATGGGCTCTTTAAATGATGACCTTCTTACCAGGGGCCTCTGTTGTATCTCAACCTCAATTTTTTATGAGACTTAAACAGTGCTAAACTCTTCTCTAGGCTACTGGAGAAACAGGGACAAATTCAACACCACCTTGATCACCAGGAGTCTTGCAATGACCACTACCATCTGTACTTTTCTATAACTTAAGGCAAAAGCTTTAGTGCCTTAAGAAAGCTTTGGGACATTTGATCCTTGGTGTTAATTGTCAACTAGATCTAGACAGAATCTAGATCGCCTCTGGGCATGCCTGTGTGGTGTTATCTTGAGCACATTAATTGACCTGAGAAGAGCCACCTTAGTCGTGGGTGTCACCGTTCCCTGGAAGGGATCCTGGGCTGCATATGTGGAGAAAAGGAACTGAGCCTCTGCACACACTTATTCCTCTGTTTCCTGATTGTAGAAAGTGGTGTGACCAGAGGCTTCATATTCTTACTGCCCTGACTTCATAGCCATAATGGACTGTACCATGAACTGTGAGCAAGCATAAACTGTTTCTCTCTTATGTTTCTTTTGTCAGAGTATTTCATCATGGAAATAGGAAAGAAAATCAAGGCAGGCCATTTAAAGAAAGACTCCATCTTACTGAGAGAAGAATGATAGAATTTTATTTTTAAATTTATTTAGTTTCATTTTATGTGTATGAGTGTCTGCCTGTATGTATGTACACATGCTATGTCTGCCTGCATGTATGTACACACACTACGAGTGTCTGCCCACACATATGTACACATACTATGTCTGCCTGCATGTATATACACACACTATGTCTGCCTGCATGTATGTACACATGCCACAAGTGTCTGCCCGCATGCCACGAGTGTCTGCCCACACGTCTGTACACACACTATGAGTGTCTGCCTGCATGTATGTACACACACTGAGTGTCTGCCCGCACACTATGAGTGTCTGCCTGCATGTCTGTACACACACTATGGAGTATCTGCCTGAACGTCCATACACATTCCACGAGTGTTTGCCTGCATGTATGTACACACTATGTGTGCCTGGTACCTGCAGAGTCTAGAAGGATGCATCGAATCTGCTGGAACTGGAGTCATAGACAGTTGTGAGCTGCCATATGGGTGCTGGGACCTAAAGCTGTGCTGTCTGCAAGAGCAATGAATACTCTTAACCCCTGAGCCATCTCTCCAAACTAGGACAGAATTTTATTTTATTTTATTTATGTTTTTATTGCATACACTTTTAATTGAGTTTTGTGCATTTCATATGTGGCATTTCAATCAGTCTTAATCACCTTTATACAGCCTTCTCTGTTGGTACCCTCTCTCACACCCCCCCCACTGGAATTCATATACTTTGTCATCTGTGTTAAGGCCTATTGTGCCAAATTCATCTCCCAGGCCATTCCTCGGTGCAAGTTCATCCACTGAGCTCTAGTCAGCCTATCCAGAGTCTCTCACTTTAAGAAGACCGATTCCACCTCACCCAACACTAATCAGCTGCCCATTTCCATATTTCCATGGTGGGTCTTATACATGTTGACACACACCAATGTTGTAGGTTCATATTAGCAGGGTCCCAGGAACTTGAAGGATGCTATTTCCATACGCTCATGCACCACCTCCCTGGCTCTTACAATCTTTCTGCCCTTCTTCCGCAACGTTCCCTGAACCCTGGTTGAGTGAAATTGAATATAGCAGGCCTGGGATAGAATTTTAATTCAGTGTTCTTGGGAGCTAGCTTCTGTGTGATTCTGTAAATGGGATAGTGGCATCAATGTCCTAGATTTTTTTTGTGAATAAATCTATATGTATTAGGGCTCTTATAAAAGTTGTTTTTATTCTTAGTATGTGATTGAAATGATCTGTAAGTTCCTTGTTGTCTCAAAGGAGAAATGTGGAGGAAGATCCATGAAGGACCAGGTCCTTGTAGTCTCAAAAGAGAAACATGAGGAAGAGGAAGACCCATGCTAGGCCAGGATCTTTCATTTTTTTTCCTTCTGCCCTAAAACTTGCCTCATTCGGTCATTCTCTCTGTTTCTTAGCATCCCCACCCCCCCCCCCCATGAGAGAGAAAGAAAATAAGAAAGATTCTGTCTTTAGAAGCCGGACTGTTGATCAAAAAAAGCCCCCAGTATGAATGTGTAGCAAACGCTCTTTGGAAACTGAAATGATTTTGGAGATAACACACTCAAGAATGTAGGTGTAAAATACAAACAACAGCAGGTTCATATTGAAATCTTTACTTTTAGGAGATTGATGAGATCTAAAAGTAGGCTTTCCTTTTAGTTGTTTTTCTTCTCCAAAGCATCATCATTTATGTGGTTTGTAAATGACCTTTCCTCTGGAAATTAGACATCACAACATAGAACACAGAGATATAACTGATTAAATATATGAAAAGCTCAGTTACTTTTAAGCCAGGTTAAGTTCTCTTCCAGGCATGGCAGCCTACAGGAACGAATTTGCTTTGAGTCACATATTTTACATAAACCAAAGAGGTTACCCCTAAGAATGACTGTCTGGCTTATTGTTCCCCACCCCCAACATGTCCTGAATACTATCACAGGAAGACATTAGCAGTTTCAAGACCTGAACTTTCTCTCTAAAATCAAGTACGATCAAGTAGAAGTTCTACATTTAAAGAAACAAAAGCTGTTATTGTGGATCACCAGCAAGCTGTCCTGTAGATGGAGAGATAAGGGCTGGCATTTCCCACAAACCACACGGTGGCAAACTGTAAGGAAAAACTTTCCCCTCCTGGGTCCAGCTGAAGTTTTGTTTCTCTAATCCGGTGTTGATAAAGACATGCAGTTGCTAGAGTTAGGCTAAGATTAGATGCTTATGGATGCTCTGCATCTCTTCATAACCACAGAAAGCCAATGAGAACATGGGCCTTGTCTGTGGTCACGCAGCAGTAAGAACCAGAACATTTGCATCATGGCCCAAGATTCCAATAACAGGACAAAAAATTAAAACTCTCACTTAATTTGACCTCAGAAAGATCAGTGTGCTCATAAAATAGCCAAAGTATAGTTTTGACTTACAAGATAGTTAAGGGGGATCAGTAAAATAATATAGATGAAATGTTTATGTAAAATCTTCAAGCACTAAATGGACCATAAAGTTGGCAGAACCTTTATTCAAGGAAAAAAATGAAAATCATTTAAAATTTATTTTTATTTTATGTATATGAGTGTTTTGCCTACATGTAAGTAAGTGCACCCATGTTGAGTCATTTTCTCCTTGGGAATAAAACAGACTATCCAAAGTCCTTTTTTTTTTTTCTTTTGTTTTGAGACAGCATCTCATACACCCCAGAATGGCCTTGAACTTGCTATGCTATAATCTTTCTGCCACTACCTCCCCAACACCTGGGATTACAGGCATGAGCCAACATACCTGGTTTATGTGGTGCTAGGTCAAGCCCAAGGCTTCCTGAATTCTGGGCAATCACTCTACCAACGGAGCTGTGTCCCAGCCCTCCAATGTCACTGTAAATGTCTGTGCTTCTTTATCCCGAAGTTTCCTTTGCATCAGTAGTGGAAGTTTCCTGTCATTCTAGAACCGAGGATCATTTGTCTCAGCTTGTCAAGCAGCCAAGAATCTGTAAGCAAGCACAAGCTGTGGGTGAGTTTAGAGTAGAAACATTAAGTTTTTCTGAGGGGGGAGAAGTCTCAATATTGAATGGAGGCTCTTCAATAAAAGAGGTAAATAATACCTGTGACATCCCAAAGACTTGCCCTATAGAGCCACCGAGATTGAGAGAGATCACTGAAGATGAGTAGTGGGAAAACAGTCAGACTTGAGAATAGAAGATACAGACTTAAGACCAATAGAGTCACCTGTCAAATTCAAAGAGAATCATTTCACACTTGTAGATGCAAGACCAGACTTGTTTGGAGTGAACCAGAGGGGCAAGTTCCCATGAGACAGAATATGGTTAAGGACTTTTGAGTAATCTAAGCTGGTAGAACATAGAGCTTGGGGAGGGGGGGAGGCTCTGTAGTTAGTGAGAGTCTCATCCTGGACTCTGTTCTCCAGAGGCAGTGGAAAGGGTGTGAAATAAGAGGAGCAAAAGCTAAGAGGGCTGCAGGTTGTGAAAATGTCCCGTTTGGTTTGCCAGGAATCGCTCCCCAAATCTAGAGTTTCTTTCTCTGAAAAGGGAGGGTGCTACAAGGGCTATGGAGACAATAATAAGCAGCCTCATATCCCCCCTCCTGTAGAAGGAGTCTGATGGGATCCCGTGCCCTGCAAGTGATAGGCCAGTGTAGTTCCTAGACAACCAAAGGTATTGTCTCTAATCCTGTATTCAGGGAACACGTAGAAGTCCTGGGGTTCAGAGGGGTTGGGGGTAATTTTTAAGCACAAAGGCTTCTGTGGCTGGTGTGATGGGCTCCAGATGGTACAGCTGGAATTGTTTGTAGGTGGCGGTTGGCGGGGTGGGGATCTGTGGCGCTGGGTGGTCACACAGTTTCTCCTGGAATCTGTATTGCTGCTGCTTTGAGAGATCAATGGAATCATTCCGGAAATCTCCACAGTGGCACCATGAACGCTTATGCCAGGAGGTCAGTGTTCTAGGGCCAACGTGGAGGAATATTGCATATGTGTAGTCTGCTCTCTTGTGGATTTATGAAGCCTCCATAAAGGACTGAAACAATGCAAGATGTTGTGAATAATTCTGCTTTTCACTAACTTCCTTCACCATGATTGTTAGGTAACCATTTTTATCAACAACATTGCCCTCCCGGGAACTCATTCTCATAGTAAACACTTTGAATTCAGCAGTCACTTCACACAGGGGTTCATATGAGTGTTGAAATGAAAGCGACACAAAGCTCAGTACCATTTCATTTTTTGAATAATGAAAGCAAGAGTCTCTCGGAGTCTGGGTTATGCCAATGTTAGGACCAATAGCCATTAACCCTGACCTGCAAGATCCTGGAATTAAGAAAAAAATATCAGCAAATGGCTATAGCGTTAGATCATGGATCATGATGTAATACTGTATTATAAATAAGGTTAGATGACACTAGAGTACTGGACTCCATAACGCTGGGGTCTTTGGGTTTTTTACTGTTACTGTGCAGGCCCCTCTTTCCACTCTCACTGCCTTTGGGTCCTCTCATCTCTAAAGTAGAGAGGATAAGGCTCCTGTGACTCATCTCACACATTCTGGTAAGAATCAAGAGAGAGAAAGGATGTGAAAGTTGTTTGTAAGTAGTACTGTGCTATGTAAGTGATAGGAATCCTTCCTAAGAACAGGCAGATGCTGCAGACGGCACCTAGAGGCTGTGTCTTCTTTCTGCTGCTTCTCCATTTGTGGGGATACTTTGCATGAATCTGTCCACAGACTTCATCTTTTAACCACTGTCACGAGTTGGTAAGGTGATCTGTCAGTCTCAGCAAGCCAGTTATCCCCGGCATGGGACCACAGGCTGTATGGCCATATACTCACATAGAGCTGAGGAGGTTACCAAGGGAAAGTAGACAGTTCCGAGTTTGGTCACACTCTCGGCAGATGTTTAGATAGTTGACTCCCACTACTCAAAAAAAAAAAAAAAAAACAACTCAACAAAGACTTCCAAAGTCTATGTTGGTAGAACTAAAAATAAAGTTGAAAAAAGAAGAATCCTGCAATAAAAGCCAAAGAAAGGGGTAGCGAGGGAAGGACAGAGTGATGGGGCTGGGGAAACGTTTGTATCTTATCTCTGGGGTGTAATTGATGATCTGACTGGAGTGTGAGATCTTAAGTGAAATGAATTGGTGGTTTCAGTTCCGGATATGGTATGCAAAGAAAAAAAAAAGAACCTTGCTCTTTGAAATTCAGCACTTCCTCGTCTGTGCTTCAGGAAGCCGCACGCCTCAGGCCCAGCGTGGAAACTGACTCATTTCTGGCCCTTTGAGATTAGCCTCTCCAGCCCCCAGACTGTGGGCAGGACCTGGGGCCTAATGGGAAACCAGAATGGGGTCTGGCCTAATCTGGAGAAGGGCAATCAGACACAGCCTCAGCGATGCACATCTCTTTCATGTTACTTGACTTTCCAGAAGAATTTATAGGCAACAGACCTTCCAGACAATCTCCAAAACCTTTCTCCATAAACTTAGCAGTAGGTGAGTAATCCGAAATAACAGAAGACAACTCCAAATGTAGTGCTACTAATACCTTATTTTCAGAGTCCCATTAAAGGAAATCAGCCAACCAAACGGAATCACAAGACCCTAAGATTTTATCATATGTTTTCTTACCAAGTTTAAGACTCAAGAGCTTTTCTTTTTATCGACCCTCCCAATAAACTATTGATTTGGGGGCTCTGTGAGGCTCTTGGGTGTTAGGGAACCATGGGAAAAGTAGTTTACATTTATTTAGAAGGGGACTGAAACACTAGACTCTATTGATGGGGGATTCAGACCTTCTAGAAGCAATCACAAGTGCTTCCCAATGTTTTAGCAGACCATCAAGATGGGAAATAATCACTAAAACAGCCTATTTGCTTAATTCTAGCTGGTATGTTTTTTTAATTTGCTTAGGACTAATGAGAAGAATGATGATTTAGGTATGCAGTCAGCGAGACAGAAGATGATACTGTGGGGAGAATCCAACCAAGATCTGGGTCAGCACTAGAAGATCCAAGCTCACCATGATCTCTGGCTAGCCGTGACTCTCTCTGAGCCTCCTTTTCCATATCTGTGCAGTGTAATCACTAATTACAAAATGAAATCATGTATGGAAAAGTAAAGATTCATCATTATTATTACCATTATATAGCATTTTGAGTATTGGTTGATTCCTGTTAGAGCAAAGCTCTACCCTTCAATATAGAATGAGGATTAATCTTTCTAGTTTTCTTATCTGGAACTCTTATGAAACAGATTAGTCTACATTTTTATTTGCATACTCCTTACTTCCAAAAAGGATGTAGTGATCACTAAAGCCATGATCAAAGATTAAAACCTTGTCACAGAAGAGGAGAATTGGGGGGGGGGCATGATAAAAGTAATTTTAATGAAACATACAGCATGATTTTTGAGGTCCTCAGCAGCTTAGATGAAAGGAAGGAGAATGAAGTGCATTATGCAGCCATCTTTATCCAGTTCAGGAAGAGTAGTTACAGATCAGGGTCAGCCAAATCCCTCCTCATACATCATCATGTGCATTCTTATTTAAGGGATATCAGAACATATAATGGATAGGATCTAGAAAAGAAGATCCAGTGAAGATACCGTTCTAGTCTAACCACTAGATGACATTTCCCTTTGTGAATCAGTGTGTTTCTTTCCAGAGCTAAATATGCTGCACTGTGATTAATAGAAGGAGCAGGCTGTCTTAAGAAAACAAACAACAAACAGGGCAGAGCGAAGCAGCAAGCTTGCTGGGCTGGGGCACTGCTGGCCAGGGTTTTTACAGGGCTGGTCTCTATTTTTCAAGGGGGATTAAGTAGGCAGAGCAATATGTAGGGTGCCTTGTACAAGGTCACTTGGCTCTGAAACTGACTCTGCATTCTGAGTTCCTTAATATGATTTTTTAGGTCACAGTGTTCTAGGCAAAGCTCCCTGTTGATGTACATCTCTCATGCAAGATTTAGATCACCCCTTTCGGGCCGAGCTCCATGGAAACACCGCCCATGATTCCTGAGATGGAGTCTGATTGGGTCCCAGCAATGCCCGGCTGCAATAGACAGCAGTCTGTGTAGCTGACACACTGCTGGGCAGTTGGCAAGCCAGAGACTACTAATACCTGGTCCTCGTAAATTGTTATTATTCAAATGCTAAGGTACATTCGTGTTTACACAAACTAGCCAGAGAATGGAGTATTCTAGGCAATGGAAAATTCTGGTTCATCTGGCTACCATCCATATCACTTGAGATTCTTAGTTTCCAAATACGTAATTACAACACACTTTGCCGAACACCAAAATGATACTCAGTATAATTTAGGCTTTCTTTGGTGATTCTTAAGGTGCTTCAGGATCTATCAATACCTAATAGCATAGTTAGCATCAGAGTTACCAATTTTCTGAGATCCAGGGTGGAAATGCAGAAAGTGTGGGAAATTAGGTGGCATCTGTAGCATGCCCCAAGCAGACCATTCATGTTGTGGAAGCCTTCCATCCTTTCTTCCATTTGTTGGCAAGTGAAAAACACAGGGATAGACATATATCACCACGTCATCTGTTATAGCATAAGTTATTACTTTACTAATATTTTTTGTAGTCACCAAGATGGGTGTGGTGATTTATACCTGTAATTCCAGGACTTGAGAGCCTGAGGATTTCCAAGAATTCAAGACCAGTTTGGGATACCTAATGAGCTTTGGATAGGAACTCTTTCTCAAAACAAAAAAGGAAGAGAAAGACAGAGAGAGAGAGAGAGAGAGAGAGAGAGAGAGAGAGAGAGAGAAAGAATGTTATAAAAAATAAAGCAAATATGATTCATTTAACTCCTCTGCTTGGTGTCTGAACAAATTCAGTCCACAGAGCATCATTTGTGACAGGGATTTCAGAGAGAATACACAGAATTTCCTCACTTTTTAAAAAAGTTGATTTATTTGAGTGTGTGTTTGTGTGTTGTCTGTGTGTGTGTCTGTGCACATGTGTGTCCCAGCATGCATGCAGAGATTAGAGGACAGCTAGCAGGAGGCTCATATTGAGCCATTTGGTCCTATGAATCCAACTCAAGTCATCAGGCTTGGTGGCAAGCACCTTTTTTCCCTGATCCATCTCACTGCCACATCATCATTTCTTAGAAGAGAGAGATGCAGGCACAATGAGGGACTGTGAGTCCTCTACAGCCTGACGCCCATCATGGATCAGATTTGATAATACAATCTGCATCTGCATGCACTCCGGCTGGGACCTGGAAAGCAGAATGGTTCTTCCTACATGCACAGCACAAGACAGCAGGGGAGGAGAGATGGCCCCTGCACTCGGGGCCTCTAGGAACTCATTATTCTGTTTGAAGTTTATCAAAGTCCTCCTCTGAGTGAGGGCCCTTGCCTTGGACCTGAAAGGGTTCACAGAGTAAAGGACCAACAGAGTCCCCAGGATTCAGTCAGAATGAGAACCTTTCAAAATAGCAAAGAGCCACACACTTCCCACATCTGGGAGAGAAACCTTTAAAAAGGCAACCCAGGCAGGCTCACACTTCTGCCTTCTCTTGCTTTACATGTGTTTTGAACTTGAATCATTCCTGTCTGTGACTCGGGTACTTTAAAACCTAAGCCTGGCCTCACTGAATTTCCAAGTTAATTTCCTATAACTCCTCTCTCTGAAGAAAGAGGAAGAAGGAAATTAATGATTTTGATGCTGATTACATTTTGTTCAAGGGCAGGATTCAGTCTGTTTCAAATGAGTTTCTCTTTTTTGGTCTAGAGGCTTTTCTCTTTTTGAGTTTCAGTCTTTGCTGGGTCTGTCTTCTTGGGTCTTGCTCACCCTCCTGCATTTGATCCAGGTCCTGAAAACCTGCTGTTTCCAAGAAAGACCGAATGCTGAAATTCCAGTCCAGAGCGAAGGCAGAAACCTCACATCAAATTCCAGGATCTGAGGGGCTCAGCTCCCTCCCCAGAGCAATTCATTTGGTGTCTAAGCTTCTAACTCTATCTTTTCAGCTCCAGGAGGCTTCTTTTGTGTGTGAAGACTTTTTTTTTTCCTCTTTTTTCTCCAAATGTCTTGCATTGATGATAATCAAACTCCATCATAGAATCCTAGGAAGGGTCATTCCCGCAGCGCTCCACAAGGTTGGGGCTACTGCTCCGTCCCTCTTCCACTGTCATCCAATCAGAAAGCGGTTTTTTGTATAAGACTTTACAGTTGTTCCCGTTTTCTGCACAGTGCAGTCTAAACTGTGGGTGTTGATATTTAGAGGTAACGACATACCTAGCAAAAACTGGCACAGGATATATTTTTTAATTAAAATAAGGAGGTGGGTTCCTAGAGGTGGCTAACTCCTGTTTTACATCTCCCAACATGGTTGGGGGGAAAAAAAATCCCCTTTTCTTCTCCTCCCCACGCTCCAGTCCCCTCCTCCACCTCCCTGGGCTCTGAGGCCGGCACAGATTCCTTCAAGTGGTTTTCCTACATGGTGGATCCTGACATGGTGGGACATTTCTGTCTGTTAAAAATACTTCCTTCTTCATGAAGGGCTCCCTCCATTGTTCAGTCTTCTAACTTTCATGCACGTGATCTCTTTTGCTGTGCTTTGGACTGCTTGTCTAGACTATCCGGGCATGCCATCGAACTTCTCAAAGGAGTGTTGACTTCCTGATAACAGGAATCATCGTATTGTTTCTTGTATTTTCTATATCACCTAGGATTAGGGGTTAGTGTGTGATTGCATTAAGATAGACCTTCTGGCTTAACATGAACCTTGGGTGAACTTTTCCTCTAGGCTGATGGAGAGGAAATGGTGTGTATTTTACTCTTTTCTCCTCCACTGAAGGCAGAGTTAGGGATCTTGATCTTGACCTCTGTGTTTAACTTGCACAAGTCTAATCTGACCACCACACCCAGAGGACAATGGTGTAAACAAAGATGGCCATGGAACCCAGGTAGCATAGTAGTGCGTGTGCGCCTGCCCAAGACCTCTCAGGGCCATGGAAATTTACAGGAATGTATGGTTGCTGAGCCAGCTCAGAACACATTTTGCTGGAGGTTTCTTCCCTCGGCAGGTATGTTGGGACATTGTGAACGTGACCAGTTGGGACGGGGGGACACCTGCCCGTGCCCCGAAGTTTCATTTGTCCCAGTGCAGTAGGCCTTCAGTACAGACACTGAACACTTTCTGATCCTGAGCTGTAACTGGGAGCCGCTGAGTTATCTCAACCACCAGACTAGGAAGGATCTCTGATTCCAGGGACAATATCCTTTTGTGATTTGTTGACTCTTATAGTCCAGAACATGAGAGCTACATGCAAGCTTAAAAGTCATCTCATCTGATACTTCTGTTCAAAGATTAGGGACCAGGTCATAGTTGGCTTGCTTTTAAGATGGAGGGTAAACTTTCAGTCATTCCATCATAAATTCATATACCTAACCATCTTCCCATCCAATGATTTAGCTACCCAATAGTTCATTAGGTACCCACTAACGTTAGGCACCCAGCCTGTGCTTAGCTCTCACTATAAAAACGGGAATAAGGGATAGTTCCTGCTCTCCAGCAGTTTATTATACATATACACACAAATACTTATGATTCAATATCATATGTTATAGTACAAGTGTGAATCGAGCATGTTATAGTGCACAGAAGGTGGTGACTAATCTGTTCTGCCTGGATCAGTCAGGGAAGAGTTTCAAGAAGAGGTGATGAGCCAAGAAAAGGAGGAGCCTCAGAGGAAGGAAGGGAAGAGTCCTAGTATCCTGGAGTAGGAGACTCACAGAAGCACACTTTATCCCTGTGACTTACCTCTGAAAAGTGTTTAGAATTCTAGGTGAGCAGGAAGCAAGAGGTGAGCCTGCTGAGGAGGGCTGGGACAAGGGGGGGGTGCCTGTAGCTGGAGAAGGCTATGTGGAGACCTCTACCACTTTGCTAAAGTACTGGGCTATGAGCTAGGCAACAGCAAGGAGTTTTTGAAAGTTTTCAGAGAGTTACGTCCAATCAAATGTCAGTTTTGTTAAGATGGGTTTGGTCACAGTAAGAAGAGACAGTGTTGCTGATGAGGCCTGGTGGCCCACTGTGAAGGTCCTAGGAATAAAGGCAGCCGCAGTAAGTCTTCAAGTGCACACCGAGAATTTCCTAGGGATAAAGGCAGCCGCAGTAAGTCTTCAAGTGCACACATTGGATTGTCTCCCTCTTGCTTATAACTGCAAGTGTGCTATTCCCTGGCCCTGGCCTGCTGCTCTTCCTCACTAATCTCTCTTTTGCTTGCACTCTGCCTTTGAACTAGTACGTATTACTGTGCCAAACCATAGGTTTCTTCGCACTGTCTATTTTCCACTATAAGGTGAGAACACTATGGAGCTAAAATTCCCCCGTGCCTGCTCTCCATTGCACGTCCAGGCTGTATCTCGTCCTCTGTCCTATTACTGAGTTCATGCAGTGATTACGAAAAGAATGGTAGTGAATCTTTGACCTTGGGAAGTAGGAACGAAGGTATGGAGGAGATGGTCTGTAAAGGCAGACAACTGGATCCCCCATATTTAGCATATTTCATAAGTGGGGAGTAGCTGGCCCTCAGTAAAGTGAGGATGAGCACTTTCTTCTAGTCTGTGTTTGCTACCCACATCTGAGAATTTAAAAGATTATGTAAGGTCATGGATTATTCCCAACCTCCATTGTCTACAGTGGGTGGCTGTGATATGTTAGTTTCCAAGCATGCCCACATTCATCCATTATCTTTTTAGGTGGAGTTTCAAACTGAGGTTGTCCAGGAGATACCTCATCATCAGACCCAAGAGTAAGGTTTTGCATGAGTGAATGAAAGTCATTAGTCCAGGGGCTGAAGAGATGGTTCAGCCATTAAGAGCACAGGCTACTCTTGCAAAAGACCCAGGTTTGATTCCCAGAACCCACATGGCAGCTTAACTCCAGTTTCAGGGGGATCTGACAACCTCTTCTGATCTCTGTGGGCAGTGCATTTACACACATGCAAGCAATACATTCATACACACAAAAACCTCAAAAATCATTTATTGGTATTTTTATGTGTTTGAGTGTTTTGCTTGTGTTTATGTAAGTATACCACATGTACACAGTACCCATAGAGGCCAGAAAAGGGCCCTGGAACTGGAGTTACAGATGGTTGTTAGCTGCCGTGTGGGTGCTGGGAACCCAACCTGGGTCTTCTGCAAGAGCAGCCAGTGCTCTTAACCATTGAGCCATCTCTCCAGCCCACACCTCTGAGACGTTTTATGGTGGCAACTGTGTTTTTTTACCTCTACTTCATATGTTTCCACACATCCTCGTTCTCTAACAGGATCTTCTAGGGACCTTCTTCTTTATATTTCTGCTGGTAGCTGCTTGAGAGACCTCACTTCCCTCAGAGCTTCAGTCTGCACAGCTGTAAAACAAGAGTGCTCACCAAGGATCTGAAAGATACTTTCTAACAGACTTGCTTTTTTCTAGCTAGGGTAAGAGTTCCTCTCTGTTTTCTGTTTCCTAAAAATACACAAGAAGTATACACACAATTTCAGTGATTTTGATCTCTTCCTTGTGTCTCAGTTTCTAGTTATAAGTATTTCTTAAGGGTACAGATATCTATATATATAGTATATATATATATATATATTTGCATTCCCCTCTTATCCAGGAGAGATTATTTTTTATACAGCTTTCATGTTGCCACAGTCTTTACATTTATCATTTTAATAGCTACATAATTTTCCATCGAGTTAATATATCATAAATTATTTAACTATCCCCAAATTGTTGGGAATTTGGATTCTGTCCAGGTTTTGCTATTTTAAAGAGCTATGAACACACAGAGTTTTTTTTTTCCTTTTCTTTTTTTAGAGTAATTTGCCTTAGGGTAAATCCCTAGGAGTGGGATTACTAGATGAATTTTATGGCTCTTGAAAAGTATTGCCAAATGGCTCTCCAAAAGGATTGTTTCAATTTGTATTCCATTTGTGTTCAATGCGCAAGAATGCCAGTTTCACAGAAACCTTGCCAGCTTGTTTTTTAAAATCAATTTCCTTTGTTTTTTTCAAGTTGAACTTATATGAAATGGGGCTTCCAGATTGTTGCTGTGTGGGAATTATCATCAGTCAGGCTGAAGTGCTTGGCAAATGGTAGCACTCAATAAGCAATACAGTTATTAAATGAAGAGGGAACTTAGAATGGTCAAGTACACCAGTCCTGCCCTTGAACTCGGTTTTTTATACCTATTGTCTCCAATTTACCTTAGTACAAATATTTACTCTTCATCTTCCTCAATTCCAAGGTCGCCAAGGCTTCTTAGACTTTGGAGCTTGGCCCAACCTCCTTCCTTTATCTCTATCCAGCGTCTTCACTAGAGATGAAGCCCCCCCCCACCCCCCTTTACCAAATCTTCTCATGTCCATCTGAAGCCTCCTTGCATGGAGTTAGCTTCTGTTCTTCATCATCCCAAAAATAGCCCCTTGGCTATTTGAAGACAATGATCATTTCCCTAGTGAACATTTTGAATATTTCCTTCTTCAAGTTGGATTTTATACCTTAGTCTACTCTAACTTTTTATCGGCTTAGAATTCAGGTCTCTGAGTTCTAATCAGTAAATTTATTCCTTCAAGTGTTAGGCCTGTTACTTTATTAAAATGTACTGAATACCATCCAACCAACAATCAGGATCCAAAGATGACTGAGATCTAGTTCCTGCCTTGCAGCCCAATGGGTCAGAGAGGAGCATAACCCTCCAAGGCTTTGTCCCTAGAGACTTCTTAAGCAGCTGGTTGTTTAGTAGGTCAAGGGATGACAGCCTCAGGCGAATCTGAGGTCTCCTTTGTTTAACCAGCCCTACCTGTTTCATTGGTAAAATAATGGTTGTCCTGCCAAGTATGAGCTACCATCTGCCATTTGATAGAAATGTCATATCTTCTTAGACACTGCATTTCTGACCCTTAGAGCAAAAAAAGAGATCCAAGTAGGATAGGTGGTGACCACTCATGGAGCAGACCCAATCTACAGTTATGCCTAAAATGAAGACCGAGACTCCTAGATATCTGCCTAGGTAAAGTGCATGGCTGTTATGGGAGCTGGCGGGAGCCTGAGAAAAGCCATCTTCTTAGGTAGGAAGGAAAGGAGTCTAGCACCAGCTGGAGAAGAGATGAATGGAGAAAACCTGAGTTTCCTACTCTATTGTTTCACAACCTGGCTTATTATATGGAGCTTCTCTAGAACTCAGCTTAATTATGTATAGGAGAGGCTAGGGTTAGACTGTTTATTTGATCTAGGTACTTTACAGCTCATAATCCATGATCTACGGAACAGTAAATCCTAGCGGTCCCTCTTAACTTCTATAGTCCTCCTTTACCTACCTCTACAAAGCACGGAAAGGAAGCTGACCAAGAGGCAGCTTCATGGGCAGATGTTAGAGAGGCCACTGGGACTCTATGTCCTCTGCAGGTGATCATGTCCTTGCAGCCAAAATCTGTTGCAGGTGGGGTCTGGGCTATAGCTGTTGCCTCTTCCTCTCATTAAGGCAAATCGCCATCTTATTTTGTTTTGGTTTCCCTGCATGTTTTGAGTTTGATGCTCCCCAGCGCTTGTTCTTTGAACAGACATAATTAACTCCTGGCACGTGGAGAAGCCAGATTGGACAGTCTGCCTTCTGCTTTCTCAAACCATCTTCTGAGCAATCTGAAAGCCTGGATTTATAGCCTGGACTGAATACAATGGATTGTTTTGTAATCCTAAGAAAGAATCAGAAACTCACCATAGTGACAGTTGAAAAAATTAAAATTCTCTTTGTAGTTCCTAGTAGAAGTTTTATCCAGCTTCTTAGTTAAGAACTGAAGACAAGCCATGCCTAGTGACCTAGGCTGCAATCCTGGTTCTTGCCAGGCCGGGGCAAGAGAATCACCAACCGAAGACCAGCCTGGGCTACACAATGAGAAACTGTCTCAAAAACCAAACCAAACCAACCAAACAAACAAAAAACGAAACAAGAAGTAAACATAGTATGTAGCCTCATTCTTTCTTAAATTTCTGTTGAAAAGATGATTCTCTGGCTTTCTTTGGTCACTGTTCTAGAATCTTTCATTCTGGGTCATCGGGATTAAGTTCCTAAAATTTAACCCAGTCAATGTTTATGGCAGCTCAGTTCCCATTTTCTTAGCAGAATTAAAACGAAGACTCCTCATTTTTTGTTTAATATTCTTGTGGTTGGAGACACATTTTAAGGATCTTGTTCAAATCTTTGGTTTTCACCCTATGTAATCACAATCCCTGGGCTTTGTCTCCTTCAAAGCTTCTACAGTCAAACCATCTCAGGCCTGTCATTTGGACTAATTTGTTGAAGCTCATGTAGTTGATGGAACCCAAAATAAATGATGCTAATCATTGAGTAATATTCACTGTCCTATTCTTTTTGGTTGGTTCTGTAGAGAACAGAAATTTAATAAAATAAGTAGTTTGAAACATAATCAGCAGTATATTAATAATTATAATATAAGGATTAGTAAAGTTTGAGTTATAATATTAGTATAAGTTGTTGTTTACAGAATTTTTCTGTATTTTTGAGTCTTTGTGGGGGAAGTAGCAAAATGTTGCTGGCTCATCCAATCCTCTGGGATATGACTGAGCCGCTGTGGAGAGGCCATGAGCTCTGATGGCTGAACACGGTTAGCAGATGAGCCTGAAGCGCAGGCCTCTTTGGGAACTGCTGGAATAATGGCTATACTGAAGAACACAGCAAACACACAAGGTAGTATTTTTGACATGTTATTTTAATATAGGCATTTAAAACTCTTCATGGGAATATTTAGCATAAAATTCTTCTACAGATTCAGTTGCCCAGTGAGGATTAAGTTACTGGTTTTGCAGATTGGAGCTAGAATTCACATCAAGACAACATGGCAAAAGATCAGACCAGAGCCATTTTTCTACCAACTGATAGTTCTGAGAAGAGTATGGAAGTCTTCTCAGCTGCTCTGCTCCAGATGCCCTTCTACAGTCCTACCTAGAACAAAGGAGACGAGAAAGAACTGCCTATGAAGTACATAATGAAAGGTCAACAAAGCTGAGAACTGAGTATGAAGAAGACGATGTTGGAAATAACATCCCTTTATCGGAACAAATCCAGATCTGCCCAAATTACCATTAATTGCTTTTAATGGCCCCATTGTAAGGTTTGTTGAAGTGAAGAGTGGTTTTTACACTGAGAATATTGGTTTCTTAAGTTCTGTCAGGAGGCCTGTGGCAGGAGGGAAAGAAATAAGCCTACATTTGCAAATGGAGAACTACTTTTGTTAGCTATACTATAGCTTTTCAGCAAAAAAAGTTACATGAATTGCAAATTGCTAGAGAAAGAAGTTACAGATATTTTGCCGAAGAGAATCAAGGTCTGAAATGTAGGAGTTAGAATGAGCTTTGAGGGTCATCCTGTCCAGTGTTCCGTGTGTACCAAGGAGGACGTGAAGGCCAGAGTGGTGACATGATTCATACGAGGTCACACAGTGAGACAAGTGCTAAGGAGAGTCAGGAAATGGAATCTTTTGTCTCTCAGTGCACATTTCCCATCCAAAGATGAAGTTGTTTCGGTTTTTCAATCAGGAAGAGAATGGACTTTTCTTGGGTGACAGGGTATCTTCTTCCAAACTGCTAACCATTGCCACACATCTGTGGCATGGCAAAAGCACTTCACATTATGTAAACCCACCTTTGTCTAAGCCAATTTTATCGCCTTTACTTTTTCTTGCATTTTTCTTTGTCTTTGGTATTGATCTCAGTTTGACACATTTGAAGCATAGTCAAAACCAGTCCTGACTTCATGGTGGAACAGACCAGGATCATAAGTAGCTTCAGCCCCCTTGAACCATGCCCTCCTGTGGAACAGAATTAACATTTATACTGTGTTTTATACGTGTGCTTCTCTTATTTATCACAATGTCATTATAACGTACACACTATTATTACTTTCGTTTTACAAATGGGGAAACGGTACCATAAAAATGAAGAAATTGTCTGGATTGCACAACTGGAAGAGAGGTTAAAATCAGGTCTGGCTGCCCCGGGAATTCATATTCCTCTCCCTCCAGAGTAGCTTTCTGTAATATTCCTTCTCTGGCACGGGAGAGCTGCCCAAGCTCATGGAAGGACCTTGCCGCACCACTTCCCTGGAATGCTTTGCTCTCTGTTTTTCAGAAGCGACTAGTTCTTTTACTCAGAAAGCCCTCAAATATCACTCCAAATGACTGGCTGGGAAAGAAGTGGCTCTTTTCCTTGTTTCTAATATTGGAGGAAAAAAAAAATCCTAAACTAGTTGTTTTTCTTTTTAGCTCCATTAGTTTCCTAGAACAAAAATAATTATATTATTAAGATGTCAAAAGTAAAATTTCAGTGTGCAAATATGGGAGAAAGACACCTCTTCTCTGAGAGAATTCAAAGAAATTGAAGTAGAACTCGTGTGTGTACTTCATATGAAACACACTGGGCATACTTCAATGAGGCTGTTACTAGGCCATTAATAAGAATGAGCTGGGGATAACGAGGGGATTACAAAACAAGTTCAGAAAGTTTAAATCAGGAGCACACTGATGGGAAATCTGCGTGGCTGTGTCCTGGCTACGAGTTCTGACCCCTGGCGAGATCTCAGCCTTCTTTCCACTGTTTCTTTTTTTTTTTTTAATTTTATTATTTTTCATATAATTTTTTTTTTATTTTTCTCTATGTGTATGAATGTACTGTCTGCATGCAGGTCTGTGCACCCATGTCGTGCAATGCCGCGGAGGTCAGAAGAGGGTGTTGGATTCCCCTGGAACTGGAGTTCTCCTGGAATTGGAGTTTCAGACGGTTCTCAGCCACCATGTGGGTGCTGGGGATCGAACTCGGGTCCCCTGCAAAAGCAGTCGGTGCTCTTAACCACGAGGCCATCTCTCCAGCCCCTATTTTATTATTTTTTATGTGTATGAGTGTACTGTCTGCATGTAGGTTGGCGCACCCGTGTCATGCAATGCTGCAGAGGTCAGAAGAGGGCATCGGAATCCCCTGGAACTGGAGTTAAAGATGGTTCTTAGCCACCATGTGGGTGCTGGGAATTGAACCCGGGTCCTCTGCAAGAGTAGTCGGTGCTCTTACCCACTGAGCCATCTCTCCAGCCCCTCCACTGTTTCTTTTATTCACGAATAGACTCAATGCCTTTTAATAATCATGGTGATTTGTGAGATAATAGATTCTATACATATTCAAATTCTTATATATAACACAATAATACTGTGAAGTATTGTAGGTAAGTAGATATTAATAGAGAAAGAAACACAGGCACAGAGTTGAGAGTTCTGGCCTATCACCTAGCTAGTTTCCCACAGAGGTAGGATCTGAAACCCAGCATATCTGACTGAAAAGACCACTTTCCTTTTAAGTACTAATAACAGATCAGGAGCGAGCATCTGAAGACAATTTCACTTTACTGAAATGCCCCCCTTTAACTCAAAGAACCTTTGAGCATATTTACTGATTGGTTTGTTATGCTTTTTTTTTTTCTGAGGGTGACTGGGAGGAGATCTGAGGACCTAAAAAGTTAGTAAGTGCAAGTTATTAACTTTCTGGATCTCAAAGTATATGGAGTGTTTGACACCTCTACAGTTAGAATTACTGTACAGTGTGGCGTTATGGAAACACAAACAAGTGCTTATGAGAGATTGGGGTACAACACACGGCAAACGCGGCGAGCAAAGGAGGCAACCTCAGAGGAATGGGGCAGTGTGGGACCGGAGGCCTTGAAATACAACTGAATCTAACAGTCACAGGCTAGAAGTACACACTATGCAAAGGCAACAGCAGCACGTGCGAAGGCCCCAAATCGTGGGAGAAACTGGTCTATTGAGATAAGAGATCCACATATCTGCGTGGAGTGGCAAGGATGGAGATGAAGTTGCGCTCAGCACGTGACGCGGGTTGCGTCCCCAGCCAGAACATTTTGCCTCAATTCTGTAGGTAATAAATAGATCAAGAGACTTCCAAACAAAGGCCTGCCTTGATTGGATTTGCTTTCTAAGAAGATAACTCAAGGGCACAGGGAGGCTAGATGCGGGGTCCTGCCTGCAAATGGGGGCTGGAGAAGCAGATGCCTGAGCTACCAACTTCCCAGGGTTTGGAGACTGGCATGTTGAGAATGAAGGAAAGGAAGTGTCTGGGGGAAACTGCTTTCTAGCTTTCTAGTTGGGTTGGCTACAAATGACCTGACAGGGCTGAATGCAAAGGAGAGCAGATTCAGCAAGGCTAGGGTGAGAGGTGAGGAAAGGGTAAGTCTCTTTCGAGCATGCTATTTTTAAGTGTGTGTGGAAAACCCCTCACTGAAGATATAAGTAGTCATTTGTGAAGACAGTGGTAACGTCTGGGATAGAAGTAGGGGGCAGAGAGATTTAGGGCACATTAGGATTTGGCTGCCCTTAAAATCTCTAGAACCAAACGAGTGTTTCTAAGGAGTACTGGGGAGGGAAAGTGGATGGAGACTCAAAGTGAAATCTTGAAGAATCTCAGTGCTCTGTGGATAGGAGCGAATGGATGCTGGAGGCTAGGAGAGGCTTTCAACACTGGCCAGGTTTGGGATGTAGCTTAGTGGTAGGGCAGTTGCCTAGCAAGCCCAAGGGCCTGGATATGGTCCCCAACACAGGAAAACAAAAAGCAGTTTTTAGTGCAACACTCAGCATGGGTATAGGAATGATGAAGGTTATAAAAAGATCTTTTGGGGGCTGGAGAGATGGCCTAGCACCGACTGCTCTTGCAGAGGACCCAGGTTTGATCCCCAGCACCCACATGGCGGCTGAGAACCATCTTTAACTCCAGTTCCAGGGGAATCCGACACCCTCTTCTGACCTCCGAGGTATTGCACAACATGGCTGCACAGACCTACATGCAGACAGTACATTTATACAAATAAATAAATAAATAAATAAATAAATAAATAATTTTAAAAAAAGAATGAAAAAATAATTCTATAAAAAAAAGATCATTTGGTTCAGCAATGAAGAGGACTTCAGAAAGAGGATTGTGGTGGGGTGTGGGGCTATCCTAAGCCAGGTAGAATGAACTAGGCTTACCTATGAAGGGAGACCATTCCTTACTAACTTTAAATTCTTTGCTAATCTAAGATTCTTTCAAATTGTTTTCTAAAATCACTAACCCAGTACAATTCATGGGAGCATCCTGCTTGGCAGGGGCTGGAGAAATGAGTCAGACTGTTTCTGTCTTCAAGGAGTTTTTGTCTAATATTAGGGAGCTAAATAGCGAATTAAGCAGCAAGTGTGAAAGGGCTTAATAGGGAGCCCAACATGTAGGTGAGAAATTATTATCATTTTTAAAACAATATACATAAATAAGAGACAATGGATAAGGATATCTCTGGTAACAGAGATTCCTAGATGTGGTAGGGAATTCATTTTTTTTTTTTTTAGGTAAGGTCTCACACTGTACCCCAGGCTTGCCTTTAATTCACAGCAATCCTTCTGTCTCAGCCTTCCAAATGCTAGGACTCCAGGCATGTGCCACCCTACCAGGCTGAGAGAACACTTCTTAGTTAGATAGGAGCAAGAAGCACGGGGGGATTGAGCAAGCAGAGGTGTGGATTGTTTGAGGTTTGGGCAAATTTCACTGAGAGACAGTGACTGATAAGCAACAGAGTTTACAAGTGAAAAAAAAAGCTATTAAGAGGGATGCAGGATAATTTGGTACTTCTCATCTAAAGCAGCAGAGTACAAGGAAGATCATGACTTCAGCTGGCAACCAGAAGCAAGACTAGTTCCCAAGAAGGGCCAGAGGGCTTTGGAGTCTTCCCCACCCCCATTCTGACTCATTGTAGGACTGAGCTGGGTGTTAGTGCTTCCTTTCCCTAGGTCAAACAAGGACCATTTGAATGCACCTGCCTCCCTCTGTCACCCCTGCCTGGCCCAGTGAAGGTGGCCGTTGCGATGGGCAGGGAGCACTTCCTAATTATGCTCCTGTGGCTGAGGCCACACGTGAAGGCTTTTGGCGGTCTCACTCAAATGAGGTGGGGGCCGGCTGACTGCTCAGCCACACGTGGAGGCCAGCCTGGCTTTTCGTCTCAGTAAACCTCTGGTTTGGTTTTGAAGTTGCAAATTTCAGGCACTGATAGCTGCTCTTAAAAAAGCTGAGGACCAAGACGGATGTTGAAGTGGAGCTCCATCTGTCAAAGAGCAGCCTTGACTTGACCACAGCGCTTTACACTCCACTTGTCTGCATTCTCCCTGTCCCAGACCCTCCTCCCCACCCAACTACACTGGAGATGCCCAGCAAATGGCCTTACCAAGAAAATGAGAACACACTGAAGGAAGACAGCAGTATACCATGCATCGGAAAAGGCCACTACGAGGAGCCCCCCCCCCGAAGCAGAGTCACCTTGTTTGTCTGCAAGGGCCCAGAGCTTGGGTACTTCCATCAGCTACACCTGTATGGTTGCCAACGAATCAACCCCAGAGATATGTTATTGCACCATTGTTCCTAGGGACTACAGTGTGCTGGGGTCAGTGTTCCCCACGGAAATAAAGGCTGTTCACCTATTGAATTCTCTTGGTCTCTAGAACAGATGGTGATGGTGGTGGTGATAATGATACGATGGTGGCAATGTCATCAGTAACTTTCTGCAGTCATGAGTCGTACTGCATACTACAATGTACATTTATGAACTTGTTTTCTCTCAGAAGCACATTTGAGATCCCAGTCATTGTCCGAATATCCCCAAAAGATTAACCATCACTTCTAGCAAATTTAGACAAGTGTAGATTCGTTATTTAGAGCTGAACATAGTAGAAGTTTGGAGATTTGCATTGCGGTCTTGCCCTCACCAGCTGGGTGACCTTGGACAAACCACTTTACTCCTCTGAGCTTTAGCTTCTTCATATGTAAAAAATGTGTTAATAATAACTGTCTCAGAGGGTTATTGTAGGGCTTTAAATGATTCCATGTAAATAAAAATGGGCATTATACACTCTAAAATATTATGCAAATATTAATTACTATCTATACAAGAATGGGCTATCTGCAAAAATGAATGTAAATGTGGTTATCAGGCAGCCTGTGTTGTGCTTGAAAGAGCACTTTACCTGGAATCAGAAGACAGAGGTTTTATTTTGGCCCCTGTGTGTCAGGTGGCAGTGAAGAGTGTGGCTTTCAGACAGCCATGTCGGAGATGCATTTGCTAGTAAAAAAAAAAACAACTGCCACCATCCACCTGTCACCTTGCCACCTGTGACAGTCTAAATGATGGCCTCAAAGATGTCTGTGTGTTGATCCCAGGAACCTGTGAATATACCAACTTCTCAGTGTCGGTACGATTAAGGACTAAGGCAGAATGTCATCCTAGATCATCCAGAAGAGCCAACCTAACCACTAGGATCTTTTTTTTTTAAAGACTTATTATTTTTAATTACGCGTATATATGTTTGTGCCTGTGTGGGGTATGTAGTATGTATGCAGGTGTCAGATCCCCGGGAGCTGGAGTTTTGACCATTGTGGGCTCCCTGCCGCAGGTGCTGGAACCAAAGCCGAGTCCTCTGCAAAAGCAGCACATGTGCTGAACCATCTCCCCAGCCCAGTCACCAGGATCTTTATGAGAGATGCAGGACGAGTCAGGGCAGATGACTGTACAAGAGAGATTTGGATAATAGACTTGAAGACTGAGGAAGACAATACAAATCACAGAATGGAGGTGCCTCTGGGAGCTGAAAGGGGCAAAGAAAATATTCTCTTCTCTTCCAGCCTCTAGAAAGAGTCTTCCCTGCTGACAGTTTGACTTAAAGGTCCAGAGAGAAATGGATTTTGCAGAGGCTTCCAAACCTTAAAAAGAAAACAATTTGTGTGTGGGTTGGTTTTATTTTATTTTATTTTTTTTTTCTTATTTTCAAGACGGGGTCTCCCTTTAGTCCTAGCTGGCTTGGGGTTCACTCTGTAGACCAGGCAGGGCTTGAATTTACAGAGCCCCCCTGCCTCTGCCTCCCAGTGCTAGGATCAAAGGCGTGCACCACCACGCCTGGCTAATTTGTGTTGTTTTGAACCACAAAGATTGCGTACTTCCTTATAGCAGCAAATAGAAACTCACTCGCCGCCTTCCCCTCACGATTCCCAGGCCCCAAACACTCTTATTCTGGTTTTCTTCCTCCCATAACAAACTCCATTGGCTGATGGACTTTGTGTGAGCTCTGCTCCTTATGCGGACAGCCAGGTCTTGCTGGCTCTGTGTGGCTCATGCATTAACAGGATTTGTAGCTGAATTAACTCTTTAAGTTTCACACTTCCAGTTGTTGGAGCTTTGTGTGGTGTGTTCAGAGGGAGGAAACGATACTTTTGTGTCTCTGGATATGTTAGTGAAACTCCCAGGCTCTATTTTCTCATCTGTCATTTGGAGATAAAAATGTGTTTCTATGCTCACATCCCAGGATGGAGCTTCAAAAGAAAGAAGAGCAGAAACAGCTATGAACCCATAGAATACCACATAGGTATGTGCCGTCAGCATCCTCATTATTTTATTTCATGTGTGGTTGTATGTATGAGTGCAGGTGCCCACTGGGGTCAGAGGGAAACAGAGCCCTTGGAGCTGGAGTTACAGTGGTTGTGAGCCACCCAATCTGGGTGCTGGGAACTTTGGTTGGAGTCTTCTGCAAGAGCAGTTATGTATTCATAAGCCGTGAGCCATCTCTCTAGCCCTTTTCATTATTTTGAACATAAAGACTTTTCTAGCTTAATCTTTTCCAATGTATATGTTGTGATGACTGGCAAAAACTTTGATTCTAGATAGTAGGGCATTAGATTCTATATATTTGGATTATCCTCAAGTTTGAATACTGATAAAATATGAATCCCAAAACATAAAGTTTGATGCTATAAGAGCATGAAATAATTGTTTGGTAACACTGCCCATTCGAAAGTGGCAGGGTATGGCACTTGTGGAACAAAAATGAAGTGACACATTGCTAATGAGTAAAAAGCTCATTTGTTAGCAGGGGCTTTACAAATATCTTTTGGCTACAGGATTGCCGGGAGCTGAGGAGCTGTGCTTTCTGTGGACCCCTGCTGCTGCACCTTGTCCTAGAGAGATGGAGAGTCCCACTAGTTATATAATAATGATCTGTGTCCTATGACCTCGCTTGTCAGAACGAAAACCAATCAACAATTATCTGTTAAGTTTGATCAAAGGAACAGAGAATATTAGAAGGCAAGGAGAGGGGATTGGCAGGAGGAAATGATGTACATCAGCCACTGAAGTTCAAAATGGGAGAGTATCTTTCTCCATTCCTGCTATCTGCAGCCTCACTATAGCCCCATTGCATGGCCCTTAATCCTCACTTTAGAGATGAGGAAGCTGATGCCAGAGGCATTAACTATCCCAAAGATTACAGTACAGTGCAGCATAGCTGGATTCCCAGATCACTTCCAGTTTATTCTGTCATAAAAGAAGGAAGTTGACAGGGGTTAATGTGTCCTGGGGTCATACATTTTTGTATATGCTGGGTTCTAAAATTAAGATAACTAAACAATTGACCTTGACTTTCCTATTTGAAACTAGCCTGAAACCTTTCAACCCAGGAGAACCAAAGATGTCAGTGAGGCCATCTCTATTCCCCAGTTTGGTAAGTTCTGGACTGCTTTCCCTAGCGAGGCCCATGGCTTTCCTTGGAGGTGAAGTCCCTCGCTTGACTCTGCCTGGGTTCGTTTATGATGGCCTACACTCCCTGGAAGTTGTGAGGAGAAATCCACAAGAAATTTCACAAGGAGTAAAACAAGGAATGTTATTGAAGCCACAGTCTGGGAGGTCAAGGACCTTGTTTAGCTGTCACCTCATTGTGCAGTGTGGGCTAGTCAGGGGTGGGCCTGGGTGATGTACCAGGCTTATATTTCTCACTGTAGGGCATCAGGTTAATGAGATTGCTTGAAGACTCACATATACATAGGTGATGAAGAAGTGCTCTAATGTGTGCTGCTTTGGCCACCGGAAATCCAAGCCTTTGTTTATCCATATAAGAAGGAACCAAACTGCTTGTTTCTTTGATGATGCAGCAAGACACAATATGGCTGTAACAAAATGCATATTTACCAAATGGGTAGAGGCAGAGATGGAGAATAGCATAGATGGGAAGAGAAGGCAAAGCTAGAGTAGATCTTATGGAATAGAGATGGGATGAAAGTGTGGAAGAAGCTAAGGCAGGCGAGGAGCTCTGCCGCTGCCTGAGATTATGCAGTTGAGAGCTGGGCTCCCGAACGCTAAGGATCCGGACTATTTCTAGGAGATCGCCATGTTCTTTGTATTTTCCTAAGTCAGTCAACCTTCCTTTGTGTCATTTTTCTCAGTTATATAGCTACCCAGCTACATTGTGATCAAAGTGCCAGAAGGTAGGGTATTTGAATTGTATTAGTTACTTTTCTCATCATTGGGACCAAACACCTGACAGAAGTATCTTAATAGAGGATAAAGTCGGGGTTTAGGGGGATATAGTTCATCATGGCAGGAAGGCATGGTGGTGAGAGTTGGTGGCTTGTTACATTATCAACGGTCAGGAAGAAGAGGTGCTTAGGCCAGTATACCAGGGCTGCCTAGAACACCTCAAGTCCTGCCCCTATTGCCTTGGGCCTGCTAGCTAGGCCCCATGTCTAAAAGGTCCCACAGCCTTTCCAAACAGAGGCACCAGTTAGTAACCAAGTCTTCAAACACATAGCCTATGGGGGGACATTTTATATCCAAAGCATCACATGGATATTCCCAGATCGATGTGGAAAGTTACACGGTGTAATAGCTGTCATCTCTGTACAGCCCTTATACTATTAGACAGCAGTTACCTTGTACTGCTGTCATTTTTGAGAGTGTTTCATAATGTAGCTTGGGCTGGCCTTGAGATCTACCTGCCTCAGCTTTCTGCCTCTGTCTAGGCAGCAATTCTTATTTCTCTTTTAAAGATGAGGAAAATAATATCAGATATTTTTGTGAGGCTTTCATCTAGTAGTTGATGAAGCCAGGCAGAAGAAGGGAATATGGCTGAGTGGGGACATGCCTTGTCACAGTCTGTGCCGTTGTAACTGGAAATAGTGGTAGGATAGAAAGAGTGCTTAACTCTGAATGAGACAGCTAAATCAACCCCCACAAGACTCGGAACAATTTGGAAGAAGAATCAGAAGAATGGAAGAACCAGAATGGAGGAGAGCTTTAAAATGCTGTATTCTGGACGGGACATGATATAGGCAGCCGCACTCATGAACTCAATGCATTGTGTGGTTAACTGCACAAGATGAAGCTGAGAAGGTCAGTCAACATTCCAGCAAGCAGCACTAACTGGACTCAGTGAAGAGAGCAAGAGCGAGAGCGAGGGGATGGGGGAAGGAGACATGAGGTGGGAAGAGGACATGCGAGCGACGAGGAGGTAGTGTGGAACTGAAAATTTGGGGTAGATATGACCAAGATGAAATCGTCAAAGGATGAATGATTTTTTCCATTAAAAAGAAAAGAAATTTGAAAAAATAAATAAATAAAAGTAAAAAAAAAAAAAGAGTGCTTAATGTGCAGCTGATACATAAACCTTCCTCCCACCTCCCATCCCACCACCCCCCACCCCCTGGGGAACAGAAGCTTGAACTGGGGCACTAGCAATCGAGGGGACTATGCTGGCCATTTGGGGCTCAAGACAACTCATGTGGTCACAGTGTCTGGATTCGACAGAGTTGCTGATGGAGGGGTGGAGCAACTGGGATGCTGGCCAGATATTTCTTGGGCCTCTCCATGTGGTCTCTTGGTGTGGGTTTTGCGTGTGGATGCACCGCTGACTTGGCTGCTCTGGACTCTACTGCTAGTCTTCTGGAAGACAAGAAGAACAACTATCTTATTTATGACATACCTTCAGAGACTGCACAGAAACGATCAGGTTTCCATGTGAAACCATAGGCGTCACCAGTGTGACCCAATTCAGAGGAGACTTAGACCCTGCCTTCCAATGTGAGGAGGCAAGTTTGTAGATGAGCAGGTGGTGTGGGTGAAATTGTTGACAGCCATTTTCTGAAAAAACAGTCTGCTATAGGGAGGAAAGTCTGCAACCATCAGAGGAGGATTCGGGTTGAAACCCTGGGAAGTGGACCCAGTTTTTTTTTTTTTTAACCAAAGATGTTAATCATAAAAGAGTTTCATNAAAAAAAAAAAAAAAAAAAAAAAAACCTCTTGTGAGAAGCTGAAACAAACATCAGCAAAATCCTACCACTGAACAAAGGAATATGCTAACCTAGCAACGGGGTGGTACATACTAGGGAGGGACCTGAAGCCAGACTCGAACAGTCTGGTGAAAAGCTAATGAGGCAAGGGTCTATGGAGGGCACCAGAAAGCTCTACACACATGTAAGATGATGCTCGACAGGTTCCGCCTCTGAAAACATTTCCGAACTTAGAGAATCCCTGGACTCCATGCCTCACCCCAACTACACACCCTGCTTGTCCCAGAGTGGAGGGAGTCCCCTTTCCACCCAATTATCCTCCAGTAAGGCCATTTAAAAATTTTACCTCAAGCTGGGCGTGGTAGCCTTTAATCCTAGCACTTGGGAGGCAGAGGCAGGCGGATCTCTGTGAGTTCAAGGCCAGCCTGGTCTACAGAGTGAGTTCCAGGTCAGCTGGGGCTACAGGGAGACCTTGTCTCAAAAAGACAAAAAAAAATTACCTTATGTGTATGAGTGGTTTTGCCTATATGTATTTAAGTGCACCCAGGAGTGTAATGCCTGCGGAGGCCAGAAGAGAGCATTGATCCCTGTGAATCCGAGCTATGGATGGTTGTTAAATCCCACATGGGTGCTGGGAACTGAACCTGGGTCCTCTGCCAGAGCAACCAGTGCTCTTAACTGCTGAGAGTAAGGTCACTTTTTAGCAAAAGGAAAGGGAGATATTACTTTATCTATTGGGTTATTTTTTTATTCTGATTATTTCTATTTTTCTTAGCTAAGCACTTCTCTTGTGCCAAGTCCTGTGCTTTCCTCTAGTTCAAAGACATCTCAGGAGCCTGGGCCACACAGCCCATCAAAACAGGGAGCAAGGCTAGCTGGTCAGAATGGAATCCAATGTTGGGATGTCTGGGTTGAAGAAACTTTAAGTTGTGAGAGGTGATGTTTTAAGTCACACTGAGTATCTGACTAGCCTTGTAACTGGTTCCAAGTATGTGGCTGTTAGAATCTTCTTGGAGTCACGGCAGGAATGAAAAGAAATGATGTGTGGTAGGTAATGGGCATGTGGTGGACACACAAAAAAGCATACTATTGTCACTATTAGGGTGAGTTTTCTTTTGTTTAATTCGACCTTATTTAATTGATTTTACTTGGTTTACTTTGAGGCCAGGCCTCGTTCAGGTGTTCTCAAACCTAGGAGCTCAAGTCAGCAATTCTCCCTCCTCAGGCTACCGACTCTCTCGGACTACGGAAGTGGCCACAAAACCCAGCTTATCATTTAACATCAACATTGCTTATTATATGAAGAATGATTTTTTTCCTGCATACAAATCGGTAGTTTAATTATCATAGTAACCCTGTGATTTGGACAGTGTAATTATAGTTCCCTATTTTAAAGCTTTGAACATTAATATTCAGGAAAGTTGAGCAGCTCACCCTGGGTCTCTCAGTAAGTGGCAAAGTCAGGATTTAGAGCCCAATCACCACACCAAAGTCACCCGTTCTGGCCTACCGTGCACTTCCTAAATTGCCAAGTGACCTTTCGTGAGCCTTTGTGTTCTACCCTTCAATCTAGACTTTGCTTTCTGCATCTGCACAGTGAGAGGATGGAACTTAATCATGTTGAAGGTCCTCCCTGTGTCCCAAGGTCTCTAATGAAAAGCATGTGTTTGGGTGTGGTTCCTGCTTGCCGCTGAGCTCCTGGGGCAGCCTGGGGCCTGGCTTCAGAGGGAGCTGGAGCCTGGCACCGTTCCCGAGTCACAGGCCTGGTCTTGGCCGCCATTGCTGCCCCTGATTGCAGCAAGAAAGAATTCTCCAGGGGCCCTCATACTTCCAACTCCCGATGGCCTTAAGTTATCCTCTGACCTCCAACTTCTGGTTATCTGGAGCTTATTTTAAAAATGGCTTTGGAATTGCTATTCCATCTCTCTGGAGACTGCTTCCTCCCTTACCCTCATTGTATGCCTCTGACAAGGGAGAATAGGAACTGGGAGCCAGGCAATCTCTACGTGATTTTGTCCTTGATACAGCTCATCAGTGTGACACTTGTCAAATCACCTTAAACACTGAGATTATCAATAGGGGCCATCTTGGCCAAAGGAGGTATGAGTCTCCTTTTGAGGGGAAAAATGAAAGACCCAGGTTAGGTATGACCCAGGTAGGAACACTGTGAGAGGTCTGCTAATGGTTGGGAAACTGTCCAGGCAGGTCCATTTCAAGTACCTTTGCAAACAGCTTTTTCATGTTACAGTCCTACAGGAAATGAATGTCCAAACCACGCTAGGCTAGATGCAGTCTTTGTACCAGGACTTAAGATTACTTCTCATGGGCCATGCCCCCGTACCCCCATACCCAGTTCCATCCTTGTCCCCTGGCTTTCTCCTACAAAACTCGGGCAGACTCTCCTGTTCCTCTGGAGGAGAAAAAGTCTCAGGCTAAGGCTGAGGGGCAACGCCCCCCCTACAATGACATACTTTGAGGAGTTTTGTTTTGGTTTTATTTTATCAGGGAAAGGGAAGACAGTTCTGACCCGTGCACCACTTTCAGAGTGTGTTTCAGAGTCCGGTGCTGCCAGCAGTTCCTGGGATTGAAGAAGAGGTCGAGTGCAACAGCCTTGGGACAGCAATTGCACAATTCTCCCCAAGTCCCAGGGCAACGTGGAAGGGATGACTCCAGCCACATGAGTAGTGGATACAATACTGGCCTGGGCTCTGAGCACAGCCGGGCTACTTAAAAAGTTAGGTCTCCACCTCACTTAACAAGCTAGGAAGTAGGGCCCTTTGTACAACTGAAAAAGAAGTTTCTGCTTTGAAAAGCACCTTTGTTTTATACCCTTGGAAACTGAGTGCCAGGGGTGAGGAGTGATTGCCCAGTGTTACATGATTGTCAGTGACACAGAAACTTCTAGAAATTAAGATCTCTTGTTCATGTTCAAGTTCTGCTTTCTCTTCTACATGAGCCCCAAGGCTCTCATTACCAGGAGCTTTTTACCCTAAAGTTGGAGTTCCCTCCCAGCTCTGGCTGCGGACTTATTCTTGGATTGGTCCCTATAGGCTTCTTGTGGTAGTCGTGATGGCATCCTGCATCCAACTTCATGTGTACCTGGGCAAATATCTACTTGGCCAAGCTCATGGAGTGCCTGCTGCAGGTATGATGTGTGACCATCTAGGGTCAAGTCAGGCTGTTGGGCAAGAGCAAGATTAGCTTGTGAATCTAACAGTGCAACCCTGAACAAACATCATCCCCTCTGAGCCTCAGTTTCCTTATATTTAAAACAAGTTTGTTGAACTAGATAATCCCCAGGGCACCTTTCTGCTCAGGCATTCCATTACTGAGAGTTTCCTTATCTTTCTATTCCCGGGGGAGTTTTAGCCAGAACTCTTGGAGGATGCTGTTCACTACAGGAGGTAAGGGAATGCTTGTCAAAGTTAAGACTATTCTGTGGTCCTGTTCTCTTTGCTTATGTTTTTTTAGGTTCCACAGCAAATATCCACAAGATAACCATGTCTTAATTTTTAGGCATAGAGATGGTAGAGGCGGGCAGATTCTTATAGAAACTAGCCATAGCATATCAGAATGGTATTGCATTTAGTTATACTGGAGGATGCATGACTCGATCCTCAACTTCATAGACATATCTGCTAATTGACTATTCATCTATTAGGGAGCTTAGACATGGATATTTACGACTACAAAGCATGACGTTTTAGAGACAGCAAAAGTGTCTTAGAGGGGAGAGATAGCCTATCTGGAGCAGCCTGAAAGTCTTCATGAAGCAACCTGAATTGGGCTTGGATTTAGGAACGAAATGGTCATAAAAGGCAAATTCATTCAGTGAAGCCATGAACCAACTACTGGGGGGCAAGAGCAGAGGGAGGGAAAGCATGTGAGGTTTTGGAATGGGTGTTTGCTTGGCTTAGGAAAAGTGATGGGAGAGAAAGAAGAAAAATTACGTGTGAATCTCATATTGCAGCAGTAAGGTTCAAAAAATCTTGACTTTTTAGTATCAGGACAAGGCTAAAATACCTATATAGAATACATACATTCAAATAGATACAAGTCAACGGAAAGAAATCCAGCCTCAGGAGGCTGAGGCAGGAGATCTGCAGCAAGTTTTAGGCCAGCCTGGACCACATAGTGAATTTGAGATTGTGCTGTATACCAAGATTTATCTAAGACAAAATGAAAAAAAATAGAAACAAAACAAAACAAAAAGCAGCAAACAAAAGGCCTAGATAGATTGTCAGTGTGGTGATCGTGATCTTGCATTCCAGTACTTCAAACTGCCATCACTAGAGAGAAGCAGACAAAGGACATGGGAGTCCACCCGCGGTTCTATCTACACATGATTGTAAACTACAGTTACCTCTGTGACATTTTTCTTTAAAGGAGGGTGATCAGCTGGGTTTTTTTGTGAGTTTTTAAAGAAAAAATAAATTGATTTATTTTTCAGAAAGCAGAATAAAAGAAAATACTTCATAATGCACCCAGTGAGGCCAGCAGCACTACAATACCAAAATCAGACAGTAATTACAATAAAAACTAAGAAGCCTTCAGGTTAATTAACATTTCTCATGAACACAGACAGAGTCAAAAATCTTCAGCAAAATATTAATGTTTGAATCCAACAATGTTTTAAAATAATTTTACAATGGAGCTGGGGAGGTGGCTTAGACCACTTGCCATGTAGACCTAAGGACCAGAGTCCCCAGCACCCACGTGGGGAAATAAGAACAGGATTGAACAGGTGCCTATAAATAGCAGTGGAGAAAGGAAGATCCTGATAGTCAATGGCTGGTCAGCCCAGGTAGAATGGGTGAGATTCGGGCTGGAGAGATGACCTAGCGGTTAAGAGCGCCGACCGCTCTTACAGAGGACCCGGGTTCGATCCCCAGCACCCACATGGTGGCTGAGAACCGTCTGAAACTCCAATTCCAGGAGAACTCCAGTTCCAGGGGGATCTGACACCCTCTCTAACCTCCGCGGCATTGCACGACATGGGTGTACAAACTTACATGCAGACAGTACATTTATACATATACAAAATTTTTTTAAAAATTAAAAAAAAAATGAATGGGCGAGATTCAGGTTCAGCGAGAAATCCTATCTAAAGGGAATAAGATGGGAAGCAATTGAGGGGGCACTGGCTTCTGCCAGCAAGTGCATGGGGATAAATTCCCCAGTCTAGTGATATAGAGGAACTTCCTTGACATTAATATACTTAACAAAAGAGAAAGGACAGAAGGACAGACAGGAAGGAAAAGGAAGGAAGGAAGGAAGGAAGGAAGAAGGGAAGGAAGGAAAGGAAAGAAAGGAAAGGGAAAGAAAGAAAAGAAAGATAAGGAAAGAAAGAAAGGAGAGAAGAAAGAAAGGAGAGAGAAGAAAGAGAAGAAAGGAGAGGAGAGGGGAAAGAAAAAGGGAAGCAGGGAGGAGGATAGTGAAGGTCAAATGTGCAGTTGTTCCTCACTGGAAACCCCCAAAACTTTTCAGGAAAGTCAGGAACAAGGTAAGCTCACGTCATACCTTTCAGCACTGTCCTGATCACTGCAATGAGACACAGACAGGGTAGGAAGAAATAAGTCTGTCCTTGATCACAGATGACATGATGATATAAGTAGAAAACCCAGAAGAACCAACAAAAAATCTGCTCAGTCAAGCTTAGCACAAGGTTGCAAGGTTAATATGTTAAAGTCAATTGCTTTCCAGCAGAGTCGGACTTTAGACACACACTAACTACTGTTTGCATTAGCACCCCAGATATGATATACTTAAGTAAAAGATAACAAAGGATGTACCAGATTTATATGTGAGAAAGCAAAAGTCTGACAAAATACACCAGAGGAAAACTAAAATAAATGGTGGGAGACTCCAGCTTTATGGTGGATATTGTTAAAGATGGCCATTTTTTCTTTCCCGACCTTGCTGCATAGACTCAATACAAGACTGAGCAAGCTATTTTAATTGGCATTGGCCAGAAGAGGTTAAAACTTAACAAAGAAAATACTCAATATAACAACTCAACATTTAAGAGAAGATATTTGGGGGGGGAGAGGTGCCGGACTTCATAAAGAGTCCTAGAGAATCAGCAGTCATCAAGTATGGTTGGTGTTGGCAAAAAGACAGACACATCAATGGGACAGATTAAAGAGCTCAGAGACAGACATGTAGTCACGTGGTCTTCCTCAAAGTGCCATAGCACTCCACGAGTAAAGACAGTTTTTACAAAAATGGTACTGAGCCAGGTCGTGGTGTGTGCACCCTTTTCAATCACATGCACTTGGGAGGCAGAGGCAGGCAGATCTCTAGAGTTCAATGCCAGCCTGGTCTACAGAGTGAGTTTCCAGGAGACAGCCAGAGTACAGGGAGACCCTGTCTCATTAAAGACCCAAAAAAAAAAAAAAAAAAAAAAAAATGGTACTAGAAAGCGGGTGTGGTGCCCACACCTTTAAAACCTAGCTTGGAGGAGAGGCAGGTGGATCTCGGTGAGGTCAAGGCCAGCCTGGATCTACAGTACGTGAGGTTCCAGGCCAGCTGGGGCTATAGGAGACCGTGTCTTAAAAAGACAAAAAAAAAAAAAATCAAAACAAAAAAATCAAAACACACACAAAAAATACCCAAAATGGTACTGAACAACTTAGACAAACACACCCACAAAATGAATCTAGGTATAGACAGACCTTACACTTTACAAAAATTAATCTCCAAGTGGATCATAGCCATCAATATAAAAATGCAAACCCAGATGCCAGCACCAATTACCTAATTGTATGGCAAACTGAGCAACGTCAATGTGATCTGAAAACAACTGTGCTCTTATATTGTGAATCCCTTAAAAAAATAATAAACAAAAAAAAAAAATAAAAGCACATGCCAACAAAAAATGCAAACCTACAAATATTCTTCAAGATAACATGGGAGAAAATCTAGACAGCCTTGGGCATGGTGATCACTTTTTAGATGCAGAGTTAAAGGTACTATTCATGGAAAAAATGATTAATTAGCTTCATTAACATTAAAAATCGCTGCTCTGCAAAGAGAATGAGAAGACAAGTCAGAGACTAGTAGAAAAAAGTTTGCAAAAGACAAATGTAATAAAGTACCATTATTTGAAACCTACAGAGTTCTTAAAACAGCAGTAAGAAAACCAGCAAGTTAATTTAAGATGGGCAAAAGACTTTAACAAATACCCCATCAAAGAAGATATGCAAATTACAAGTAAGCCTACAAAAGGTGCTTCACCTCATTTATCTTTAGTGAACTGTTAATGAAAACCACAATAAGCTACAACTATATGGCTGTTAGGATGGCCCAAATCCAGAACACTGAGCACACCAAATGCTGGCACGAATCTAGAACAGAAGTGCTTTCATTTATTGACAACAGAGATGCAAAATTCTCCAGCTACTTTGGGAGATAGTTTCATGTAAAACTAAGCAGATGTTTACCATGTCCCCTAACAACTGTCCTCCTTCCTCCTGGGTGGATATTACCAGATGAATTGAAAACTTCTGTCCATATGAAAACATGTACACATAGGTTCAAAATTGTCAAAATTGGAAATAACCAAGATGCCCTTCAATAGCTGAAGAGATGAATAAATTCTGGTACATACAGAAAATGGAAAACTATTCAGTATTAAAAATAGATTTTATCAAACCATGAAGGGGCTTGGAGGAAACCTAAACCTGTGTTACTGCAGGATGCAGATCACTCTGAAGACTCTGTAGAGCAGAGCTTTAACCATCTGCTATTCTGGAAAAGGCAACGCTCTACAGAGCAATGGTGAAGGTAGGGGGGAGCATGAAGAGGCAGAGCACAGGGGGCTTTCGAGACAGTGAAATCATTCTGTATGATGTAAATCAAGTCATGTCATTCCATCTTTGTCAAAACCCATCGGACACACAACACCTACAGTGAACCCTAACGCAAACTCCCAGCGTTGGGTGATAGAAGCTTTGGATGTGGGTTCACTGACTATAATGTTCCACTGGGTGTGGAAATTCAATGGTGGGAGGGGTTGTGTGTACATAGGCACAGGCGACAGCCCATAACTGGATGCTCAGCTTTGCTCTGGCCTGAAATGACTGTGAAAAATAAAACTCATTAATTAAAAAAGAAGAAGGTAAAATGTTGGGATAGCCTTAAGCATGCTTCTCAGAGTGCTGTCCTGGAAGCCCCGTGGGTCTCTGGAACCCTATCAGAGGTGAGGTAATTTCATAACACTAATTTCATAATAACTCTAGCCTAGCACACTACTTGTTTCTTTCGCACTCACTTAATCATGAATGTACAGTGGAGTTTTCCAGAGGGGACATGGCATATGATATTGCAACAGTGTACACAGCAGTGGCTAGCACAGTTCAGCTGGCCTCCATTAGGCCAGCCACTGAAGAGAGCTTGGAAAAAATTGAAAACAGTAATCATCTTCTCATTAAATCTGTTTTGATTTAGAAAAGTTATTTTCCAAAAATATGTTGTTTGTTTTATCATGTAACGAGTTTATTATTATTTTAAATAAGATAGTAAACTAAGCTGGTCCTGCTGGCACACACTTAATCCCAGCACCCAGGAGACAAATGCAGGTAGATCTCCGTGAGAACGAGGCCAGCCTGATCTACACAGAGAGTTCCAGGCCAGCTGGTGCTACAGGGACCCCTGCCTCAAAAAAATTACACACACACACACACACACATACACACAATAGTAAATTAATTTTTTTTAAAGCACTTGGACAGGTTTGCTTCTTAGTGCAGGAAATTAAACATAAGAAATGCAAGGCACAAATACAGAGTTTCACTGCTGAATGAGTGAGTGTCCTGGGAGCCCGGAGAACTCAGCCTCTTCCTGTCAGAGAAAGAAGAGGATTCATAAAGAGGGGCACACATGGGGAGGATTTTGATTCCCTGGAACTTGCTAAGGAGTGAGGACACATTAAACGGATCACAGAGAGGGCAGACAAGTCCACTGAGTTATAAACCAAAGCCCGAGGAATAGAAAATGGAAGCCAAATCAGGTAAATGGGGGTGGGGTTGAAAGTGCGGGAGAGTGTGGGGTGGGGTGGGGAGGCCTAGGTCCCAGTTAAAGGGAAAAGATTATTTTTTTGTTACTGTTGCCATTTTATTTTATTTTATTTATTTATGTGTTTTTTTTTTTTTTTTTGTTGTATCAAGTTTAGCATAGATACAGTTTATCTGCAACCATTTCCTCCTCATTTTAATCGTTTAACTCTAGGAGTTTGAAAAATCCATATAGTAATCCATCCAATACTACAATCAAAGTATGCAGTAGTTTCATCATGGAAAAAAAAAAGTCTTTCTGATCCCTTTGTAGTCAATGCTTAAGCTATCTCAAGAGCCTAGTGACCGGTGATCTGCCTTCAAGTGCTGTTTTCTTCTTCTTTTATTAGAATACCATTTAAATGGAATCAGAGAACAAATACTTTGTTTTTTTTACCTTTTTGTTTTCGAGACAAAAGGTGTCCCTGTAGACCCCCACTCACTCCTGTAACCAGCTGGCCTTGAAACTCACAAAAATCCCGCCTGCCTCTGCTCCCAATCTAGGATTAAAAGCCGTGTGCGCACCACGCCCGCAGCACAAAAGAACTTTTGAGAATGGTTTTTCTTGCCTAACATAAGCAATTAGAAACTCATACAAGTAGTTTGGATATTTTGTTTTTGCTGAAGGCAAGTTCACTGTATGGATTTTCTAATTTCTTTAACTATCCACCAATCAATGGACATATGAGCTGTTTCCAATGTGGAATAATTATGAATACAATTGTTTACACATTAATTTACAAATATGTTTGCAAACATGTATCGAGAAGTGCTTTTACTTAAAGGAAAGGTGGTAGCTGTTCAAGGAAACATTAATGGTGTCTCAGCTTCAGCAGTGGGGCCTTTCTGTTCTCCATGTTGGTGACTTCATGACTGTCACTACAGGATTCCGAAAATCAATTCTTTTTGAAACCCCATTTTACTAATAAGAACCACCAAGTTAGCAACTTACATAAACTTGCAAGTTTAGGTATAAGAGTTCCTGCATGAGACAGAAAACCATCAGGAGAAATAGACAAACAGACAGCACACTGTGGAAATCCAGGAGTCATCTTCAGCCGGCTGGTCGCCACTCATCATCATGATGGGCACTAGGATAATTATGGGTTGGTGTAAACAGAAGACAAAAAAGAAGCACAAGCAGTTTAGATATATAGTATATAGGTATATAGATAATATATTATATATGGATATATATGTATCTAGATCTTTAGTAGGATCGAAAGGGTATTCTGGACAAACTGCAGCCCCTGAAAGGAAACCGCCAGAAATGACCAGAGTCCAAGACAACAGCTCCAGAAGAAATAGACTGTTTTGCTTCTAACCCACCTGTGCCCCTCTCCCAAAGCCTAGGGAACCATCCTGGCGGAAGAGGGAGGCATGGTAGAATGTAAGGGCCCTGAGATTGGGGTGAATGGTGAAAACTACAGCAGTAGTCTGGACACTCAGTTGATCACCTTGATTGAAACATACAACCCCTCACCCCCCTGCTGAATGGGGGGGATGTGGGGGTTTGGGCAGAACAGCCTGCAAATTGGTTTAATATGAAGGATGCTTGTACTCATGGATCATCACTTATAGCTAAAAAATGAAAAAAAAAACTGAGAGAAAGATGCAGGACAGTTATGGCAAAATGCATGATCTGGGATGGGGTGGGGGTAGGGGGGAAGGGAAAGGGAAATATGCCTGATCTGAATTGGAAAATGATGTATGAAATGTACAAAGCACCAATAAAAAAAAAGTAAATAAATAAAAAAAAAAGACAAAGAATAACCAAAATCTCATAATGGACATTTCAGACCATCAAAGAGCTCCAGAGTTATCTGGCCCAAGAGTCTGTTAAATAAATCTTAGATGAATTATCATCTAGTAATAATTAATCTTGGAAAGAAAACATCTTCTCTGGTGGAGGTTGTGTTTATAGGTTGGAGAACTAGAGATATGTAAGGAAATCTGAGTCTTAAACGTATGTACTACATGGATTGCTCCAATAGGATTAAATTTTTCCTGATGCCATCTACTATGAATGGGTTTTCTGGGCAAACGATGAATGTGGTAGAATTACTGGGTGTGGAAACCAGTGCTCACCAGAGCTTGCTGCTTCTGAATCTCTTTTTAAAAATTAATTTATTTTATTTCACTGTCTTCTTGTGGGTAAGTGCACCATGTGCATGCAATGCCTGTGGAGGCCAGAAGAGAGCATCTGATCCCCTGGAATTGGAGTTAAGGACAGCTGTTAGCCCATGTGGGTTCTGGGAACCAAACCTGGGTGCTCTACAAACTAGCGCAAGCTCTTAACCACTGAACCATCTCTCTAGCCTGAAACTGACATCTTTTAAAACATTGCCTTCTCTCTGAAGCCTTGCTTGATTAGATCCTTTAATAAGTCCTTCCCGTGCTTCTGTTGTATGTTACTGCTACCTCTCCTGAAATATTTGTCATTACTTATTCGTTGTTTCTTCCTTTATAGTCTATAAATCTGCTTCAGCTCAGGAATTCTGCTGTCTTCGTTCTCTCTGTAACTTCAGTTCTTCGAGCAGTGCCTAACTTGCACCCGGTACTAATAAGCAGTATCCAACAAGCAGGTTTTAGCTTCTGGTGCAGCCTCTTTAGTTTGTCATTGTGGACTGTTCTAACAGAAAGAAGTTGTTGTCACTGTCATCGGCCGTCCTCCCTCCTCCTCCTCCTGTCCCTCCCTCCCTCCCTCTCTCCCTCCCTCCCTCCCTCTCTCCTTCCCTCCCTGTCTCTGTCTCTCTTGTTTTGTATTTTGAGACGGAATGGTCTTGATTCATTAAACAGCCTAGGATAGTGGCAAACTCCTGCCCCTCCTGCCCCCACCTCCTGAATGCTGGGATGACAGGCATGTGCGACTACATCTACCCAAGAGTTCTTTTTGGTGGTGAATCACACCAGGTCTTGGTGACTCTCACTAGCTATTCTCTGTGAAGCCTAGGGACTCTCACTTAACTTCAAGGGTCCCATTTCCATATTCAACCTGTAAATTTGAAGAAAACAGTTATATTTGAATCTTCTCATTTTCCAGTGTAGTTCTGTCTGTTCCTTTACTTTGTCTGAATTGACATTTATTTTATATATGTAGCTAAGGCAACAGAAACCACTGCTGAAAATGCCATCAGAAAACTGGTGATTAGCATATTTGAAATTGGGAGATCTGTTATGAATCATTTCAACTGATCTCATTGGTTGGTTTTTCTTGACGATTTCTTAGCCCTTCACTATCCAAGGGGTATGACCTGTGATTTGATTTTGAGGAGGTTGATGGGAAAAATACTTAGTCATAAGAGGCCTCTGACAGAGATTAGTAAAGCCAATCACTGGGGCTGGAACTTAATTGCTGAAAGCTTTAGCTTGGCTAATGAAGAAGTCTGTGAAACTTAGACGAAGAAGCCAGTAAACACCTGAGGAAATCTTAACTGTGACCTCATACTTTCCTAAACAGCACACGCCAAGTGACTAGGACAACTTAGCAAATAATGAGTAATGACAACAAACAACAATAAGACCTACTTGATTTCATGATCCTACTTCCTAGCAACAATCTTCTAATGCACATTTCAAGATATTCTCAAATTAATATACTTTACTCCAACACTGATAGTTTATCAAAAAACACTAGTGTGCCTACTACATGTTCAGCTTCTCTGATGATGCTGAGGATGCAAAACTCATTGCAGCACAACTCTTGTTCTAAAAAATCTGACATTTGCTCCACAGGCCAGGACTACTATTTAGACATTCGATTACGTACAATGTGTAAAGGAGAAACAAAGACAATGATGGTGAGCTGCTGGAGATTCTGTAGAAAGGGAAATGTCATGTCACCTGAGAAGTCACGAATGCACCACAGGACAAAGCATCAGAGCCCACTTCAGTGTTAGTGTGTAGACATCACCCACAAACACGTGTAATTACCAACAATTTTTGTAATGAAACAAACACCAAGAAATAAGCTGACAAGTGTCTTTTAATTTTATTACAGATATGTGCTTATCTTTATTCTCTGGATACAACCTTACTAAAAAATCTAAAAACCATGTACCTACTAAGTACTGGAAGAAAGGAAGATGGGAATGTGTATGATCCCCTCCTAGAAGGCTCAGAGGAACGAGGTGTGCAGCCTCACAGACATGCATGCGAGAGGGAGGTGAGGTGATCACTTGAAACGGGCAGAGGCACCAGAGTGAGAAGAGAAACTTATTCTAGATCCAGTTCAGCTCTGTTTACTCATTCAATATTTATTGACCGAGGCAAACATAATCCCTCAGATGGTACAGTCACCATGGGCTATGAGCAGTCACTTCTCTTTAGTGGTGTTTCACTATGAACAAAACAATATCTTTACTTCTCTTAACATGTTTCGTTTTTTGCAGATGAACCAAAAACAGAAATGGGAAAAGGAGGAAAACTGAGAATTTAATTTACCTGTCTCAGAATCCTGGATTGGACAATTAGGGCTAGCCTGGGGAAGGACTGAGTTTGATTTCATTCCAATGATATCACTGGCAAGCAGAATTCGAGGTGGAAGGCATGCTTTGACTTTAGTGAAATTACCAGGTAATAAGTACAAAATGCCATAAATTTATTGTTTCTATCCCCCAAATATATACATATATATATTTTTCAAAGCCAATTTTTATTGAAACTTTGTGCATTTTTTAAAACTTTGTGCCTTTCATACAAAATTTCCAATCAAATCTAGAACCCCCCCACCCCACCAGAGCTCATGCATTCTGCCAAACATGCTTTTCATCTTTTACTCAGTCCTTTTTAGAATTTTCGATGCAGTTTACTCTTTCGAGCAGAAGTTCACCGTTTCAGTCAGTTCTTTGACCCAGTCTTTTTTGTTGTTGTTCCTCCTTCCAATCTGCATCACTCCAAAATATGCATATATGCATGCCACATGTATCTTTTAGCATCTTCAGGTTAAGATTTCTTTTTTTTTTTTTAAATTAGGCTGAAAGATGTGATGTTTGAAGGCTCCTCCTTGGCAAGCCCAAACCACCATCAGTCCTGCCCTTTGTGCTCCACACTGGGGTTTTCCCTTCCTGTGGTCACCAAATGAGGTCCAGTAAGCACACCCCGTCTTGATCCTCCTGTACTGGTCTCCGTGATACAGCCTGGATAGTTCAAAAACGGCAGTCTATAGTCTGAAGAGGCTGAAACCCCAGTAGTAGCTCAGTCCACGAGCTGGATGTCCATTTGCCCTTTATTCTGTGCTCCTTACACTTTGGGGTAATGTGTTCTGTTAGTCTCCCATTTTTGTCTCTTTAAAGCCTTGTTTTCTTCTCTTATTGAAACTTCTCTGGTTTCCTGATGTCTGTATACACTCACAGTCACAAAGACACACACACACACACACACACACACACACACAGAGATGAGAGAGAACATATAGAATTTGTCTTTGTGAACTGGGGTCACCTCACTTCATATGATTTTTTTCCAGTTAACAAATTTCTAATTTCATTTTTCTTTATGGCTACATAAAATTCCATTTGTGTATATACACCACAGTTTCCTTATCCATTCATCTGCTGATAGACATCTGGGCTGATGTCATCTGCTTGCTATTTTTGTTTGTGTTCTCCTTTTCTCTTTCTCTCTCTCTCTTTGGTTTCCAGCACTAAGGATTGATCCTAGAGCATTACCACCCTAGGCAAGCGCTCTACCATTGAGCTGTACTGCTAGCTAGCCTTAACCATAAACTCTAAATAGGAATCCCAGTCTCTTTTCTGTTCCAATATATTTTCTGGATATACTGCTGGGTTAGACCATTAACCTGAAGTAGAACTAACTACTTTATGAGTGTTTATTTAGCTCATGATAAATGACTTACTGGCAGAGCCCCATGGCAGCACAGAACACACACACACACACACAGAGAGAGAGAGAGAGAGAGAGAGAGAGAGAGAGAGAGAGAGAGAAAGAGATTCTTTTTAGAATGCCACTGATATTCAGGTATGAGTGTCGTAGTTTGTTTTTGTTAACTTCACATAATCTAAACATACCATGGAAGAGAGGATCTCAGGTGAGGAATTGTCCCCATTGGATTGGCCTGTAGGCCTGTCTATGGGACATTTTCTTAACTGTTAATTGATGTAGGAGGTCACAACCCTCTGTGGGTGGCGCCATCCCCAGGCAGGTGGGTTTGGACTAGCGGTTAAGAGCGTCGACCACTCTTGCAGAGGACCTGGGTTCGATCCCCAGCATCCACATGGCGGCCAAGAGCCGTCTGAAACTCCAATTCCAGGAGAACTCCAGTTCCAGGGGAATCCGACACCCTCTTCTGACCTCCGCGGCATTGCACGACACGGGTGCACAGACTTGCATGCAGACAGTACATTCATACACATACAGAAATAAATAAAAATTAATAATAATAAAAAAAGAAAGGTAGCTGAGAAAGCCAGAAGCCAGCCAGCAAGCAAAATCTCTGCATGGTCTCTGCTGCAGTGCCTGCCTCCAGGTTCCTGCCTTGAGTTTGGGGCCCCGACCCCCTTCGGTGATGGATTGTGAACTAGGAGTTGCAAGTGGAAACAGACCTTTTCCTCCTCAATTTAATCTTGGTCATTTTTTTCTTTTATTCCAGCAACAGAGAAGTGCACTAGAACATGGGAACGCCACCCTGATCATTTGATCCAAGCCCAGTCGCCCGCCTAAAGACCTTGCAGCTCAGCACGGCAGTGAGGTTAAGTGTTCGTTCTCTGAAAATATCACAATTGGGATGAAACACCAACAGAGGCAGGGAAGAGCAACATAGTCAAACCACATCCAAGCTTGATCCATTTCCTTAAAGAAGAAAACTGGTTGGAATTTGCTTGTTGGAAAAGATGACCGGAGGGACACTCCAGGCGCAGAGTGCACACACAGGATGGCCTGGAGGTAGAAATACATATGCTGCTTTCCGGAGATCATGACTAGCCTGTTTGGAATGGAGGTTTGTTCAGGAAATAGCAACAGACAAATAATTGGGGAAGAGAGATGGGCTTGACTTGTGTAAGGCCCCAGGTGTTGGGTTTAGGAATTTGTCTTTGTGTGTATTAAATTGTATAGGTCAGGGCTGGGAAATGTTTTAGAAAGATGAATCTGGACATGTTGCATAGCATAGGAAAGACAGAAGAGGTGTTACCATAAGTAACTTGCAGGTCCATAGCCAGAAGATCTACCTATTCCTCTCTTCAAGGGAAAAATGCATCCATTGTACATGTTTGCTCTACTTCAATGAGGGGCGGAATATGGCTCACCTCAAATAATTTCTTGCTTTGGGTTAAGAAACAGGAATTCATTCCTCCCAGAAGCAGGTCCCCTGCCATCTCAGACTGCCATCTGATTTGCGGGCTCCTGTGGGAAGTTAGGGCAGGCCCTGGCGCGGAGGGGCAGACCTTCCCCCATTCAGTAGCTGTATCAGTCTGCACACAGGGCTGGAGAGACAGCTCAGCCATTAAAAGCACCGGCTGCTCTTGTACAAGACCCAGCACCCACATGGCGGTTAACAACCATCTGTAACTCCAGATCTAGGGGTTCCAATGCCCTCCTGTGAACATAGATATTGCATGCATGTGGTGCTCTTGCATAAATGCATACAAAACACTCATTCATACACATAAAATATATATGAAGAGATAAAAATTAAAAAAGAATCTGCATACAAGTGACATGGTCTTAAATGTTGTTTGCATTTCTTCACCATACAATTTTGAAAGTGACTTTTGTAAGTTAAAAAAAGGGGGCAGAATTAACTGGATGCTGTAAACAACACACTGTTGTTGAATAAATTAATGCCCAGAGAAATACTACGTAGCATCTTAGAATAGTCAAGGCTAAAAGTTGCTACATTCTGAATAAAAGCAAAATAGATACAATAAACTTCATTTTATAAAAATAACTTCCAGCTTATGGAAGTGTTGCAAATAAAGATTTTTTTTTCCTTTGAAGTATTTGTGAATATACCATAGACATAACGACTCTTTACCAGGAAATACTTCAGTGTGCATTTCCTGAAAATAAGAGTATTCTCTTAGCATAGCCAATTAGTAAAGTCAAGAGTCAGGAAGTTGATGCTGATAAGATACTAGTAGCAATCTAGAAGCCAGATACAGATTTTTCCATTTATCCTACAGCAGCCTCCCCCCCCCCGGCATATTGACATCATAGGTTCTCAGTGGCCCCTCTCCTGGTGGACCTGACGTCAGTCTAATGTTATTCTTTTATTTTTGATGAGACAGTAGCATTGCTGATTATTATCATTTTATACTGTTTATCACACAAAATAAAAGAGGTCTTTGTATCATTTCATCTCATTTTATTGATTCATTATCCAAACTTGATAATTGCTTTAATTAACAATCCTCCACTGATGGAAATTTAAATTGTTTCCAGACTTTCAAAATTCAAGCACTGCTGCAAAAACAAATTTATAAGTGTCTTTTTATTGGCATGTCTTTGTTTCTGTGGATAAGTCACAAGAAGAAGCCTAGCTCAAAATGCTGCTCTACCTGAGCTCTCCTGATGCCATTGTCAGAATTATTCTTTCTGGTTCTCGTATCCTAGATAAATATTTATTCCCAACTGAGCAGTCTCCAGGGTTAAAGAGTTGTACACAGATATCAAAAGGCATAACCCTGCACTTGGCTTTCTGCAGCTTTTAATTACTACACATCAGAGGACAACTCCTCCTTTCCATGTCAGGGTGACATTAACAATTTTGAACAGGCTCTAAGCCATACTACAAGTCCTCCTTACAACCTCTTCTGACTTATCGACAGAAAGGACAGCCAGCAGTTTGGTCAGCCTGAACACGTCACGGGAGCTGAGATTAGCTCGTCATGGTCTGTTCACAAACATCCATAACTCCAGCTACAAAGGATCCTACTCTTCCCCACCATGGACACCTGCACATACACATACACAAACATACACACATAAATAGAACAAATATTTTTTCAAAATATTTTATTTATTATCTTTATTTTATGTATGTGAATGTATTGCCTTCATGTGTACCCATGTCATGCCTGTGGAGGTCCCGTGGAACCGGAGTTACAGACAGTTGTTAGCTGCCATGTGGGTGCTGGGAATCGAACCCTAGTCCTCTGTAAGACCAGTCAGCGCTCTTAACTACTAAGCCATCTCTCCAACCCCTCCCAAAAACTAACAAAAAATTTTTCAAACTTACTATGTTTGTTTTCAAGTTTGAAAACCCTTTTGAAGGATTTTGTGCGAAGGCGGGTGGTTCCAAGCCTGTCTTCCAGGAGAGAGTACCACAAAGGAAACGGAGGAGCAGTCCTGCAGTTTTAGGGTTGGGTAACTATTACAGAAGACGAAGTGAGCCTGGGGTGCGCAGTGAGTGAAGGACTTGCCCTTCTGGAGCGGCATCCAGGGATATGCTGGGAGGCAGGAGTGTCAGATCTACTTACACAATTTTTAAAATAATTATAGATGCACAAAAAGTTACAAAAAAATAAAAGGAGGCTTCATTGAACCTTTCACCTAGTTTTCCCCAGAAGAAACATTGGCTCCATTCTGCTGAGCATGGCCAACCCAGCAGTGACCACATCCTTGAAGAAAACTAACTCTCTCTCCACTGGGAGACTCTCCCTCCATCTCAGGTAGAGGCGGGACTTCCTGCCATCTTCACCGTCCATGCAGGGATTGTACATGGCTTGACCTTGCTCAGATCTTGTGCTTGCTGTCACAACAACTATGAATTCACATGTGCAACTCCCCTGCTGTGTACAGAAAATACCGTTTCATTGCAGTCACCCATCATCTTTGGCTTCTACAATCTTTCTACCCTCTCTTCCATGACAATCCATCCCTGAGTCTTAGTGGGAGGGGCGTGATATAGGTGTCCCATTTAGAACTGAGAACTCCATGGGGCTGGAGAGATGGCCTAGCGGTTAAGAGCACCGACTGCTCTTGCAGAGGACCCAGGTTCAATCCCCAGCACCCACATGGCAGCTGAGAACCGTCTGTAACTCCAGTTCCAGGGGAATCCGACACCTTCTTCTGATCTCCGCAGCATTGCACAACACGCACAAACCTACATATAGACAGTACATTCATACACATACAAAAATAAATAAAATTTAAAAAATTATAAAAAAAAAAACTGAGAACTCCACAGCTTATTATCTGCATGTCTACCAGACATGGGTCTGTGTGTTAATCATCATTTATTAAAAAAAAAAAGTTTCTTCAGTGAGAGTTAGGAGAGGCACTAATGTATGGGAATTACAATAAGTCATTAGGACTATGTTTAATATTATGTCTTTTTTCTTTTTTTTTTTTTTATACTTTTTTTGGTATTTTTGAGACAGGGTCTCCCTTTTAGTACCAGGTGTCCTGGAGCTCGCTCTGTAGACCAGGCCAGCCTTGAACCCACAGAGATTCACCTATCTCTGCCTCCCGAGTGCTGGGATTAAAGGCGTGCGCCAACTAATCTTATGTCTTTTAGCAAAATAATAGTTGTAGGCTTTCCCTAAGGGGTCCATGATTTGCTTGGTCACAGGTTCTTGGCACCAATAAAACAGTGCCAAATGTGGGCTCTATTTTGTGAAGCAGGCCTTAAGTCCAATCAGAAAGGGTTATTCCCATCACATTTACGCCACTATTGTAAGAGTGGGCAGATCTTGCCAAGCTAGTAATTCATGTAGCTCACAGGGTTCATAGCTGGTAAGACTGGCAATGCTTTTCACCCCCAGAAGTGTACCCAGCACCTTTCAGCACTATGAAAGTTTGCCAGTAGGGATGAAAACTCCAGGTCAGTACCAGCTTGATTTCTCCATATTCTATGACTCAAATATAATTTAACAATAGGGTCTTACTGTCACATTCTGAAGGGTAACCAAAAGCGATGGCAATAGGCAGTGATGTTAGGAGGGAGGGGTCCATGGGACCCCATTGAGCAATAACTACAAAGAACATAACCCATTCCTGGATTTTTACTTGCTAACTTATGGCCACTGTGCCCTGTTACAGGGCAACTCTTTTTCATAGACACAGATGCATATATTTTAATATATATATGCATATATTTTAGGAAAGGTCTCAGTAATAAGTTTCTGCGTGACTTTTTCTAAAGGCTTGTAGTGTTAGTTATTTCTTCTCAAACTCCCTCTTCCTCCCTGCCCTCCCATTTTCTTACTCAGTTAACACTTCCGGTTTCATTATTCCACCTTCCTCCTTTATATCATCACATTTTACCTCCTTTCCTTGAAAGACCCCTCCATATCTCCTTAATAATTTCCTCAATTCTATGTGTTTTCCAAATGAAACACTACAGTGATCTAAATATTTAAAGGTAGCATACACATATAAGACAATACATTAGATATGTTGTCTTTTGGGACCTGGGTTACTTAACTCAGGATAATTGTTTTCTGCACCATCTATTTAACCAGGAATTTCATCCTTTTGATGTGCTGTTGAATTTGATCTGCAAGTATTTTTTTTTTTTTTTTTTTTTGTTTTTTTTGAGACAGGGTCTCCCTGTAGCCCCAGCTCTCCCGGAATTCACTCTGTAGACCAGGCTGGCCTTGAACTCACAAAGATCCGCCTGCCTCTGCCTCCCGAGTGCTAGGATTAAAGGGGTGCGCCACCACGCCCGGCTATCTGCAAGTATTTTGCCTGGCTATCTGCAAATATTTTATTGAGAATATTTATGCCCATGTTCATCAGAGAGATTAGCCTATGAGATTCCTTTTTTGTTGGGTTTTTGTCACCAACATGCCTGGCTCCCACATATGTTCTTTCTTAGGCTCTTGGTCTGTGGTGACATTCGTTAGTTAACAGGAGCCCCGTCATATGGATCTACAGATTGAATTATCCTGTTTCCATCTATCTGATCTTTTCAGAATGGTGTTCAATGTGTTAAAATGATTTTTGCCTTAAAAGATTTCTACAATGAGTAGATTTGACGATCATATCTTTGCCCCCAAGAAGAATCAAGCAGGGAGGAAATTGTGCAGCTGTCTTTTTCATACTTTATATTTCTCTGGGTTCAGAAGATAGGTCAGTTGTTAGAGTGCTTCTCTAGTATTCATGAGGCTCTGGGTTCAATCCCCAGCACCATATAAACCAGGCATTGTCTGTCATGTCTATAATCCCAGCACTTGGGAGGTAGAGACAGGAAGGTCAGAAGGTCAAGGTCATCTTTGGATATATAGTGAGTTTGAGGCAAAACTTTTTTTCCTGTCAGCCACATTAGAGGGAAAAAAAAGAAGGAACTGTCTAACCCAAGGGAACAGGAAATCACTCACAAAAGAACTGAAGTCATCCAGGAGATATTTTGAAAATGGATTTATAGCAATAGCTTTTCACAAAAGCACATATTTTGTCATGATATGTAGTTAACGATGTGATGAGACTGTCCTTTAAGGACATCCCAAGCAAAATGCTCAGGGATGTGTAGTCACATGGCTTTTAGTAGGAGACAAAATGCTCATATTTAAGGACATTTCCTCTTTCTTTTTTAAAATTTTATTTATTATTTTTTATGTGTATGGGTGTACTGTCTGCATGTAGGTAGGTGCACCTGTGTTGTGCAAAGCTGCAGAGATCAGAAGAGGGTGTCAGATTCCCCTGGGACTAGAGTTAAAGATGGTTCTTAGCCGACATGGGGGTGCTGGGAATCGAACCCGGATCCTCTGCAAGAGCGGTTGGTGCTCTTAACCACTGAGCCATCTCTCCAGCCCCGACATTTCCTTTTTCAATGTGACAGCAAACTAAAGCACAACCCTTTTCTCTTTGCTCACTTTGAGATCCTGGCTGTAATGTATCCTCACAGGACAGTTAACCATCAAGGAAAAAAAGATGTGAATATAGTATGTAAGCACTGAAGTTTTTGTGCAAATAGGATGTCATTGTTAATTATTTTAACAAGAACTTTTAGAGGAAAATCGATTGAATAAGAATGCTATTAGTTTACAGGCAAATAATTGAGAGGAGATTTAATGTTATTACAGAAGTGATTCTTTGAGACAGGAGATATATTTGGGGTTATTACTGTGGTGAAATACCTCTATTCCTAGGTTTTGATTCTAACTTGCTACAACCATGGCCTTGACCAAGTCAATCTCTGCAAATGTCTGGCTTCTCATTTGTAAAGGCAGATGATGTATATATCATCTTAAACAGTGGTTGTGAGGGTTGAGTGAGATGATATATACAAAGAGCCTGGCACATTGTAGGTCTGGAAGTCATGCTAATTCTATTTCTCCTTCCACTCTCCTTCCAGGTTTATCTAGAAACAGCCCACAAAAAAGCCTCCAGTATTCTAGTATTCCATCCATTTCTTGGCTTCCAAAAATATAACTATAATTACAACTATAACTGCATATATTCTTTGAAGGTTAGACTGATTGCCCTAATATTTTTCAGAAAACAAGCAATGTTCAACAGGTTTACCTTATAATAGGTGCAATGAAGTATGGTCTATGAAAAATTGAATTTAATGATGTATATAGCAGGGAATACATTTGGGGCTTTGGGCTAAGGTCCTTTGGTCTTAGGATTTTAGATACTAAGTATTGTGAAATACATAAGAGTGTTTCCTTACCAGAGCCCTTCATGAGCTAGTATCATATGCATATAACTTCTTTTTAAATATTTTATTTAATATTTTTATTCTATGTGTATGAGTGTAGTGCTTGCATGTACATAGGTTGTGCAATGGCCATGGAGGCCAGAAGAAGACACTGGATCCCCTGAAACTGGAGTTATGGATGGTTGTTAACCACCACATGGGGGCTGGGAACCGAACCCAGGTGTTCTGCAACAGCAGTCAGTGTTCTTAACTGCTGAGCCATTTTTCTAGTCCCTGATAACCTCTTTTATTTGTACAGAACATTCCATGTCCCAAAGCACTCTCACTTCCATATCCTATTTGATCTTCACAATAAACCTTGGGCAGTTACTTGGGCAGATACACTAAAGAGAAACATTAGGCGCAGAAGAATAAAGTGTTTGATCTAAATGAGTAATAAGCAGAATAAGCAAAATGGCTCTATGGACAGACATTGGACACAGCGCTGAGCCCAGCCACTATTATTCCCTGAGCAGTAGCTTTGTAGCGGGAACAGCAGGTACTGTGTTATGTTAGACTTCAGAGTACCCTGCATTCAAGATGATTGCCACCTGAAAAACTATACCCAAGCTCAAATGATTTTATTATGAGCATGGATTCGATGGGTCAGGAATTCCAAAGCCCCTAAGGGAGCCAGCGTGACTCTACTCCAGGATGCTTGGGTCTCAGCTGGAAAATGCCACTGTTGGAGGTTCACGGATGCAGATTAGAATCCACCTTGCTCCATTTCCAGTCCGAACGCCATGCTCCCTCTGTGTTCAGACTGAGGCACTGGCTAGTCAGTCTTCTTGTCCCTGTCACCTGAGCTCCCATACAGCATGGTGACATCAGCATGATCATATTCCTTACACATAATACAGGCTCAAACTTCTAACCATGTGCACCCCCCAAACCTTAACCTGAGTTAGCACTGTGGCCTTGCTCTCGCTTATCACATTGTGTATTGTGTTGATTACAGGCAAGTTCTTACCTCATCTGCACTGCAGGAGGAGGGATGTAACCCACACTCTTGGAGAGGATGAAGGCGATGGAAGCAAGTATTATGGATCAAATATGTCCCCCCCAAAGTTCATGTGTTGGGACTTAATTGCCAATGTAAGGGTCTTGAAGGATAAGGTCTTTACGAGGTGATTTGATGACAGAGGAACGGCCCTTGGTAGTTCTCTCAGGTGCACTGTGAGCTAGCTCGCTCTTACTGTTTGTTTTCCATACGCTCTATGTTTATGTTCTGTCCTGTTATGATGCAGTTTGAAAGCCCTCACCTAGGGAGTTAAACAAGCATCCCTTCCTTTTAAAATTACCATTCACAGTAGCAAGCACCTTTCTGGCATTTTTGTGCAGACTTAGTTTATGCCACAACAGAATTCCTATGTCATATGTGTAGAACAGTTTCATATCCAGTCATCGAGTGGTAGGTATCCAGACTAGTTCAATCTCTTTGCTATTATAAGTGGAGCAGTGATAAATGTGGATGTATGAGCTGTCTGTGGTAGAACAGGGAGTCCTTTTGGGAGATGGCAAGAAGTAGGATCACCGACCCTCTTAGTTTGATGTCTGCAATGGCTGAACTGAGTCATGCCCCCTTCAACAGTAAGAGTTGCTTTCTCTTCACATCCTCCCAGCATTTGTTATCATTCTTTTTCTTTTTCACTATTATGACTGGGTTGAGACTAAATCTCAAAGTAGTTTCAATGTGTATTTCCTGATAGCTAAGCATGTTGAACTTAAAAAAATGTTTATTGGCTATTTATATTTTTTCTTTTAAGAATTTTCTACTGGAGCTGGAGAGATGACTGAGGAGTTAAGAGCACTAGCCGCTCTTGCAGAGGACTCAAGTTTGGTGTTCAGCACCCACATGGTAGCTAACAACTATCCATAAATCCAGTTCCAGGGAATCCAAAACCCTCCTCTGACCTCCACAGGCACTGAAAGGCACAAGTTCATGTATATACATGCAATCAATACACTCATGTGATTAAAATAATAAATAAAATATACTTAAAAATTATTTATTGAGCTCATTGGCCCATTTATTGATTGGCAGAGCGGTGGTGTATATTTTATTTTTTAGTTCTTTATATATTCTAGATATTATCAAACTTTTAAGAAAGATCTAATACTAATACTTCTCAAACTGCTCCACAAAACAGAAAGAGAAGGAATATTATAAAATTAATTCTACAAAGCCAACATTACCCTGATGACAAAACTAGATAAAAATATACAAAAACCTACAAATTTCCCTTATGAATATATGTGCAAAAATTCTCAACAAAATACTTGCAAACCAAACTCAAGAACACTTTAAAGAAAGCATACATCACAATCAAGTTGGTTTTATTTCCAGGATGAAATGCTGATTCAACATATGAAAGTCAGTAAACATATTATACCACATTAATGGGTTTAAAGACATCATATGATCAATTTGGTAGTCAGAAAAGGCATTTGAAAAAAAATTCAACATGGCTTCATAATAATGACTTGAAGAAACTAGAAAAAGACTAAACATAATTCAACATAAGAAGGTTCTACACATAAAACAACAGCCATGCAAGAAATAAGGTCAACAGCTGAAAAGTGAGACCTCGTCAAACTCAAAAGCTTCTCTACAGCAAAAGAAACAATCAAGGAAGTGAAGAGAAAACCCACAGAGTGCGTTTCAACAGTGATACATCTGACAGAGCATTAACATCAAGAATATATAAACTACTCAAAAAACAAAGAAGAAAACAAACGACTCACTCAAAAGATGGAGTAAAGAGCTGAAAAGAGACTTCACCAGTGAGGAAGTAAAGGTGGCTGAGAAACATCTTAAAAAAGTGTTCAACATCGTTAATAATTAACGAAATGCAAATTAAAACTACTGTAAAATATCATCTCACTCCAATAAGACTGGCTAGAATCAAGAAATAAAAGACATCAAATGCTGGAGAGGTTGTAGGGAAAGGGGAACACTCATCCACTGCTGGTGGGAATGTAACCTCATACAACCACTATGGAAAGCTGTGTGGAGAACACTTAAAAGGCTCAAAATGAGCCGGCCATACCACTCTTAGGTATATACCCATAATACTCATCCTACTGCAAAGATACATGCATAGCTATTCTTATTGCAGCTCTCTTTCACAATAGCAAAGAGCTGGAACCAACCCATGTCCCTCAACAGATGAATGGATAAAGAAAATGTGGTACATCTACACAATGGAATTCTATGCAGCAGTAAAGAAAGATGACATCATGAACTTTGCAGATGAATGGATGTAACTTGAAGCCATTATGCTAAATGAAGTAACACAGTCCCCCAAAACACAAATGGGGAATGGTTTCCCTCATTTGTGGATGCTCCCACCAAATCCTCCAGTTGAAAGGCAAGCTGAGCATCATTATTGTTATATTTCTTTCTATCTGAAAGCAACTGTGATATTATAATGTGAATCTTTTAATGAGCCCTAGAATTAACTTACCACTTATTTTCCAACATTGTAATTACCATATATGGGTAGAAAGTATGTATTCATATCTTAGAGTAATGTAAAAATAAAGAGAAAAAATGTGAATTCCTAAACATATTTAGGAATTAACGTACAGTTTATTTCCGAAGGACATAGTTCTGATACATATGTGACAATACAAATGGGAGGGAACAACAACATAAGGACTTGTCAAAGAACTGATTGATACAGTTAAATTCTACCCAAAACAATAAACCTCTGCAGAGAAAAACTTTAAAAAGACCGAGAGAAAGATGCAGGACATGTATGGCAGAATGCATGAACTGGGGTGGGATGGGGGGGCAGGGAAAAGGGAGTATGTCTAAATTAAACTGAAGAATGATGTATGAAATACTCAAAAAAATCAATAAAAGTATATAAAAAAGAAGATTCTATACGACAAACCTCCAGCCCATATTATATTAATTAGGGAAAAGCTGAGAACATTTCCTCTAAAATCTTGAATAAGACAAAGGTGAGCATTCACTCCATGGCTATTCAATATAGTGCTTGACCTCTTAGCTGCATCAAAAAGACAAGAGAAAGCCAAAAAAAATTGGAAATTAAGGAGTTAAATTATTGTTACCTGCAAATAACATGATTCTATACCTAATAGACTCGACAGGTTCCACCAGAAAAATTTTAGATCTGATCAACACTTTCAGCAAAGTTGTAGCATATGAAATCAACACATGAAAATCAATAGCTTTTAAACATACCAATATTTAACTTATTAAAAAAGAAATTAGGGAAAATATCCCATTTACTTTTTAATTTTTTATTGAATTTTTTAATGTGTTTCATAGATAATTTTTCAGTCAGTCTTAATTACCATTATACCCGCTTCTCTCTTGGTACCCTCCTGCAGCCACCCCCACCCCCATAATTACTCTCCCTGCTCACTCCTCAGTGCCAGCTCATCCCCTGAGCTCTAGTCAGCCTATCCAGAGTCTCTTTTCTAAAGAAGGCCAGGGTCTCCTTACCCGACGGCCATCTGCTGCCAATATTTCCTCAGCCATGTTTGGGCTCTGCTACCCATTTCTGCAGTTCTGTGCTGAGTTTCTGTCCAGCTGAGCTTGCATGGGTCCTGTGCATGCTGACACCAATGCTGTGGGTTCCTATGAATCATATGAACAGGGTCCCAGGAGCTTGCAGGATTCATTTCCATTTGGTTTTGCATCACTTTCCTGGCTCCTACAATCTATCCCCTCTTCTGCAATGTTCCGAGCCCTGGGTGGGTGAATCTGAATATAGACAGCCTGTCCACGGAACCACGTTCTGTAGACTCCTAATCTTCATGGTTTGGCAGTTCAGGCCCTTTTGAGTTCCTGGTATTCCACTGCATGGAGGAGCTTCCTTAATGAGAGTTAAGAGGTAGTTAATGTCTTCTTAGGTCCTTGTTTTATGATACTTGGGGCTTATATGTAGAGGGTGCATTGTAGCTGTGTTGCCTAGGCATGAGCAATTCACAGACCATGTCTGTGTGTGTCCAGTTGTGGGACTCTGCACTATTCTCATCTGGTGCAAAAGAAGCTTCTTTACTGAATGGTGTCTGGGATATTTGTCTGTAAATATAAAAATACTTCTTTTGTAGCTAGTAAAATGTTACTAGGGATGTGCCTAGGGATGTGTCAACCTTAGGGAACTGTCTAAGATCTATGACTTCTCCAGTTGTGTGCATCTGGCTATGTTTGCAATACCACACGTGAGTTTCCTCTCACTGAGTCGGCTTTAGGTCCAATTGGTTAGCCATTGAATTCCTCCAAGTTAGAAGTGCCGCTATTGCATGGATGGTATGTGCTGTGCTGGTCATTGATGTGGATATTTGGTCTTGAGGTTGAAGTTGGACCATGGATTTATAATCATCATTAGTGGCTTGCATAGTGCTCTCCACAGCTATGAGTGCTAGCGTTCAAGGGTGGTAGCTTCCAGGTCAGATCCAGCTCCACATTGCTTAAGATCTGGTCTCCAAGTATATCCTGTCTTGAGTAATAGGGTCTTAACCTTCAGGTACTGGGAGGTAATCAAGGGCTGTGGCAAAATTCCTGTGTAATTTTGGGAGTCTCTTGGACTACCCTGGCCAAGGACTCAAAGGAAGGTCTCTCCTGTCCAGTACTGTTTCTTGATATGCAGCCTTCATGTTTACATATGGACTCATGTATAGGTATTGTATGTGTAATTTGTCAGTACGTCGTTAGACTAATATGATTCTCTCAGGTTTTTTACTGCAGCAAGGCATTTTTGTCTCTCCTCTCTCCCTTAACCTGTCTAGCCCTCCCTCCATGTCTTCTCCATTTAAGGGAAAGTGGGAATCTGAGACAGAAAGCTAGTAGGTGACGTATTACTAAGGGGGAATGGATAAAATCAGGGTACCTAAATAGAAGGGGAGTGAAAGGGTTATAAAAGGAAAGGGGGGACGAAGGGAAAAAGGGAGCTCAAGAGAAATAGGAATATATACTACTTATAATATCTTCAAAAAATTAAAATCTCTAGAAACAAAATCAACATGAAAGACCTCTGCAATGAAAAGCTTAAGACACTGAAAAAAATAATAACTGAAAAATATGCCATCAATGGAAAGGGGGCCTGTGCTCTTGTATTATTGAAACATAGAGCACTGGGCTCTGGGTAAGCTAAGCTAAGTGTTCATCTCCTGCTTGTTGAACTTAAGGAAATAACGGGCAGAACTGCCCATGCGCACCACGTAAGTTGTTCTCTCGCTGTTTTCTAGGGGCTAATATGTTAATTCCCAAAGATTTGATATGTTGCAAAAGTTGGACCAAGAATTTAATTGATTGGTTGGTTTAATTCCAAAGCAGCTCTGGAAGGCTGGAATAGAGATCAAAGTTCCTTGCCTAGTCTTCCCCAGTTGTACACAAGGCAGGCGGCCTCCAGATCCAAGTCTGCTTTTGCAACCTGGAGGCGACTTGCAGGTTTACCCCTGGCTTAGTTCTTCATTTGCGTTAGTCAGAATTTTCATTACTGTGATGAACACCTGAGAGAAACAATTTAAAACAGGAAAGATTCTTTGGTTTGTGGTTTCAGTGTCTAACCTTGGTTTGCTCACTGTGTTACAGATAGTGAGGTGCGCCGTCATGGCAGCAGGACTGCTATGGTTAGGAAGCTGCTTAGTTCTTCACAGCCAGGAAGCCGAGAGAGAAAGGAGCTAGGGACAAATCCAATGCCTGGGCCCATCCAATGATCTATGATCTACTGCTACCAATCTAGCCACACCTTCTACTTTCTCAATAATGCCAGGACATAAATCCATCAAGTGGTTAATCCACTGATTTAGACTCCTTGAGCTTTTTGGGAGTGGTTCCATTGAGAAGCCTAGGTGCTTATTAACCTGACACTGATGTTGGTTATACTCTTCAGGTGTTTGTTGACGTCCTAACTGATGCACAGGTGTAGATACTCTAGGCTTCAAAATCTCAACTCTGCCCTAACACTGTACAGACCAACGCCCCTCACCCAACCATCAAACAGTTCACCCAATGGAGTAAGCCACGCAACACCCAAGCCGGTCGAACCCCCCAGGCCTGCAAAACCCATGCCCCAAGGGCCCCAGGCACTCCTGATCCTGTGGGCTGGAAGGTCCCAATGTTTTCCTTATGATGCATCCGGAGTCCCCCACATCCAAGAGAGGTGAACCCCAATCACCCACCGGTGAGATGTACTCACGGAACCACCGTACACCACCCTGAATCTACCCACCCATCCTCCAGGGCCAGGCACCAAGGTCTGTACCTGGGTTCAGTAGGAGAAAGGCTCAGCAGACATGGGGGCTTTCCCTCTTGTCTCCTGATGTCAAGGGTGATGTCTGTAGTGCCATATTGTAGTCCCTAAGGATCCAAATGCCCTCGAAACACCTCCAATGCTTCCCAATGCTCTTGGGTGCCCCTAAGTCCCTCCCCCTGACTTTATTCTTAGCTGCTCAGAATGTACCTAATGCCTCAGGAGCCACCATCTTGGAAAAGCCGGTGTATTGCCTTCTAAATGAACTACTGGTTTTAATTTACTAAAATTTTGTTGAACCATGTGATCTCTTTATTTTTTTAGGTCTTTGTTATTTTGTAGGAAGTTTGTAATCTTCGTACTATCTGAAATATGTCTTAGTCTCTTTCCTTTTGCTGAGATAATATACTCTGATGAAAGAAACTTCAGGGAGGAGGGGGTTATTCTGGCTCACAGCTCTAGGGTACAGCTCATCATGGCAGGAACTTGAAGGAAACTGCAGCCAGAACTAGGAACAGAGACCAACCAGTGCTTCTCGGTGCTCAGCTCCCTTTCTGCACTTACACAGTCCAGGATTTCAGCCAGGGGATGGAGCCACCCACAGTGGGTGCATTTTCTCACCTCCATTAACATGGTCAAGATCATCCCCCATAGGCATGCTCAGAGGTCCATCCGTCTCCCAAGGGATTCTAGAGGAGTCAAGCTGACAATTGGATTAGTCACAAATATACCAAGACCAACTCTATTTTCTATTTGCATGGTTAATAATTTCTTATTCTTTTACTTTCATAATTTTTGATATGTGTTATTTTAGAATGTGTGTGGCAAATATGTAGATTTTATTTTCTATTCAGTGAGTTAGAGATAGCTTACATCTGAAGTAGTTATATATCAGTAATTCTACCCTAGAATTACATCAGTTTTCTACATGGCCCCCTGTTTTTATTCTCATCTTTGAAAGCTGTCCACGTTTTCTCTCACATATGACAAGGTCCCACATGCTCTTTTACCCCTTGGCCTCCCCCACCTATCTTGGGGAGCTCATTTAGACATAATTCTTGGCCTTTTGGGAGATGCTTTCTCTCTATCTTTGGTTTTGAAACTATTTTTTAACATAATAAACTTAAAGACATTTGATCACCTTACATGTTTTGCATTGTTCCTCTCATGGTTCACCGAAATGCTTTATTTATGATTTTTCTATGCCACACATTCTAAACTACTCTTTAGAGTAGTTTAACATGCCTTTATGTTTATCAAAGGTTTGGATGGATGTTTCATATGTTATATAGATATGTAATTCTGTAATTTAAACTTTTTGTAACATTTTTCCATGGTTTTCCTGGGTCCTTCTTTGTTGCTGAAAAGTCTAACATCATTATTGTCATTTTTGTTCATTCTTTGAAAATTTCATTAATGTATAAAGTATATCTTGATCATATCCACACCTCATTCCTCCCTCCAACTTCTTCTAGGACCGTCCACCCAACATCAGGTTTCCTTCCGAATTTCATGTCATTCTTTTTAAATTTTACTTGTTTATTTATGGACCCCACAGAGTTCAGTTGATGTTGCCCATTTGCACATAGGTGAGGGGTCATGGGAAACCTACGAATAGCACAACCCCTGAGAAAAGTGGCTGTCCCTCCCTAAGCAGTCATCAACTGCCAATTGGTCCTCTTAACCAGATGTGGGGCCTCCGGGGAGCTCCCTGCTCCCTCCATGTGAATTGTTACCTGGCCTGATCTTGTGCATGGGTCTCATGCAGGGAGTCACAGCTGGTATGAGGTCATGTGTACAGGTGCCATTTCGAAGCCCCCCCCCCATTGCCTGGCTCTTACACCCTTTCTGTCCCTCTTCCTCAGTGTCTCCTGAGCCTTGTGGGATAGCACGTTGATTCAGACGTTCCATCTGTGCCTGAGTTCTCACTGTCACTTATTTTTCAGCAGTGAGTCTCTGCAGTGACCACTATTACCCTAGTAAGAAGCTTCTCTCTCTGAACAAGGATCACAATTCTATGGATATAAACATAAAGATTTAAGAAGGCAGTTGACAACATGACTAGAAAAAAGCCATCAATAGGTTTTCTTCTAGGGCCCAGGATTTTCTCAGCTATAAGTTTGGAGCATGTTTAAAGTACCAGACATGAATTCCCTCCTCAGGAACAGGCCTCGAATCCAATTAAGAGAGTCCACGTTTACCCCCACAAACGGTCTTGCCACTTTGCAGCAGTGGTCACACACATCTCGACTGGTAGGCAGTTGGGGTCTCACCTCCATTTCCTTTCTCTATCTCGTACTCTTTTCCCCGGAACTTTTACAGTTTTCTCTTTTCCTCAACATTTTTAAATCTCAACATAATTTGAGCTCCAGCTTATGCTTGATCTTATTATCTTACTTAATTCTTCTATTCTTCTGAAGCTTCTTTCAGTCTTTTTTTTTTTTTTTTACACAGGATCTCACTATGTAACCTCAGTGGCCTGGAACTCACCATGTAGACCAGGCTAGTCTTCAACTCACACAGACCAATCTGCCTCTTTTTCAAGTGCTGGGATTGAAGGCATGCATCACCACGCTCCACAGATTCTTTCAATCTTTGACCTTTTGCCTTTTGCCAATTATATCCTTTATTTTTTCTGTTCCATTACAATCTTTCTAGGATGACTGTTGGCTTTTCTATACAGACCTGTATGTTTTCTACTTTCAAACTAACTTTCTCCGGAAGTTACTTCCTGAAGGCAATCTCAGTTTTCTAACTCACTCCTCAAGAATTGATACCATCATTACCTCAATTCTCAGATTTTTTTTAAAGGTTTATTTTATTTTTAATTATAGGTATGGGTGTGTGTGAGTGTGATATGTACACTTATGAGTGGGTGCCAGCAGAGACTGGAAAATGTGTTATTTCCCCCTGGAGGTGAAGTTACAGGTGGCTGAAGCCACTGGACTTTAGTACTGGCAACTGTGTCCTCTGCAAAAGAAGTACTCACTCTTAACCAATGAGCCATCTTTCTAGTCCCCAATTCTCTTATTTTTAAAAAAACATTTTTGATTTATTTATTTTATGTATATGTTATGTCGTTTGTATGTAAGTGCACCTGTGTCATGCAGTGTCATGGAGTTTAGAAGAGGGTGTTGGATCCCCTGGAACTGGAGTTACAGACAATTGTCAGCTGCCATGTGGGTGCTGGGATTTGAACCTGGGTCTTCTGCAAGAACCACCAGTGCTCTTAACCACTGAGCCACCTCTCCAGCCCCATTTAATTTTTTTTTTTCAGATTCTCAAAGCTTTTATGCTTAGCATTTTATTTGATTCTTTTTATGGTTCCTTTTGGTTATTTTATATCACTAATATTAGCTCTTAAAACATGTCCATATAAATTCTTGACATGTCAATTTTAATACTTTTGATTTCTGTGGATTCTAGAACTTAGTTTGTTCTTAACCTTTGGAAATATTTGCTGCTTTTTTGGTCCTTGAGTTTCCATTCCACTACAACTGTGGGTTGTTCTGTCCAGCAATGCTTATGGCAGAGGCTGAAGGGCAGACCCCATCCTCACAGGTCCTGAAGAGTTCCAGGTGGACCCTGGGGTTGGAAAACCAACTCAGAGTCGAGGATTACAGGTCTCAGAAGCGGAGCTGGAGGCGCCTCGCCCTAACAAACATATCTTTATTTGGGAAGAAGCAATTATCCACCAGACCTGGGGCTGGGGCAGGGGTAGGGGAGAGGGTGAGGTGGGAACAACCAAAGCCAGTCCATCTGGTGCCTCAGCAGCCTGGAGACCTTCTGCTCGAGGTTAGGACCATTCCAGACACAACTCCACAGCTAGAAACAAGTTAATAAAATAGAGATCTTGTTTTTCCTCTACAGTTCCTCAGAGTCACCAGGTCAGGCTAATTAAACATCTTTAGAATCCCACTTGACTCCCTCTTACAGGCTTTTCCCACTTAAAACATGGGAATCCCTGAGATGGGCAGTTCTCTGAGTACTAGGTGAGTACTGGGTCAGCTCTTCTCCTGGACCCGAGGGGCTTCAGTCCATGGGGTAGTGAAGGCACTACTCAAAATGGCTTCTGTTCTCGCTGTCATGATCTGCTGAGTGGCTTCAGACAAGCCTCCCCACTTGCCTGAGCCAGGTGTCCTCTTCTGAAAAGTCAAGTTAATAATAACACTGGCGTCATTAGGCTGATATAAGATTCAGATGAGAAGTTGGATGTGAAAGGACTTTCTAAAGTGTTACAGGTGGTGTTTTTATTGATCATCTGGAGGGGAAGGAGTCTTGGGCTAGATAAAAATTCACTTTGCCAACTTCAAAATTTTACTAAGTGTTGGCCCTGCTCAAAAGCCTGATGCAACTGAACATTCTCTTAATATAGAGAATGACGAATCTGTGTTTGTTGCCAGAGTTGTCACATTCTTCCAAGAGTACAGACTTTATGGGTCCCTGGAAGCTCTGCCGGGGTCTATTTCTGAGGACGGGAACATTGTGCCTCGTTGGCAAGGCTTGTTAAATCAAGGCCACTTGTGGTCATTAAAGAATCTGGGTCTGCCTTTGCGATGTTGGGGATAAATAAGGTACCAGAGCCATCCCCCTCAGTCTGCCAATTTGTCCATGGCTTCTGCTCTGTTTGGTGCCTTTTGCTTTCTTGTTTCATGAGGGTCTTTTTCTTTTTCCAGTCTGGTTAGGGGAATGAAAAGTAAAAGAGCATGGAGCAGGTCCAAATCAAAGACAAGTAGCAGAGGTGGAAGTGAATTAGAATAATGTGTGCTTTGGGAATTTATACAAGGACAAGGCTAACGAGATTTTGTTTTCAATTACTTAAAATGTAGTTTGTCATTGGAAAGATGATGTAATGGCTTTAAAACAGAAAACAAGCCAGAATCCTACACCATATTCCAACTATTTGTGTTTTTGCATATTCCTATCTATTTCTTGTCTTTTCATCATGCATGCATAATGCATACTTCATTTTATGGCCTGATTTTTTTTTTCACTTAACATTACATAATGATCATTTCCTCTTAAAGTTTGCATTACAATGCCTAGATAATGTAATTTGTATGGTGTTTTATAACTAATATAACTAATAAAACTAATCTTCCAGTTTGTGACATTTCGGTCATCTTCTATTCTCTTTGCTGTTGTTTGTTTTTTAAATTATGACTCCATAAACATCTTTGTGTCCCTTGATTTAGGCTGTTGTGGAGCTACAACCTTTGAATTTCAGATTCTGTTGGCTGAGGTGATGGGGATATCTTCCCAAATCTTATGACTTTTCTATACTATTTTTAAAATGTCACTTCAACATCTTGCTAGCCAGTTTGAACTTACACCTTCCTACTATTCACTGTTTGCAAGGACATTTTTTTCTACTTTAATATGCCAGCATTTTAGTTTGTTTTCATGTGTACTTCTCTGATTAACAGCAAAGTTTCATGATTTCCATTTGCATTCACTTTTTCATAGATTTTTATTAAAATTATAAAATAATCTACCATGGATTTTCAATTTTTGAAAGCTCCCAAGAGAAGTCTGCCAAAACTATCTCCCAAGAAACTCAGGATTCCAAAAAGAAGTACTTTGTGGCCAAAGCACAGAGAAACGTCCAGCTAATTTTCCTTCATCTTATAGTTTCTTTCATATATAATTCAAGTCTTTATTTTTTAAGGAATATTTAAACAACACATAGACACATAGCTCCAAAATGCCAAAATCTATGAAACCTATTCTCATATGACTTACCAGGTTTCAAAAATTGCTCTTCACTGTAAGAAAAGGAAAGAACACGAGTTATGTGTCTGAAGAATGGAGCAATTACATTTCTATCTTGGCTGGTGGACTATGAGGAGTCAAAGAAGGCTTATTGTTAAAAAATCGCATCTGAGCTGAAGAAGCAGGATGTAAGGTAGTTTCCATTTAGAGCAGTGGGGCAGTGAGCTGGTCAGAATGTTTTGCCCATTTTATGTGAGGAAGCTCTTGAGATTTTAATTAAGCTTTATGTGTATGAGTGTACTGTCTGCATGTACGTTGGTGCACCCATGTTGTGCAATGCTGCAGAGGTCAGAAGAGGGCATCAGATTACCCTGCAACTGGGGTTAAAGGTGGTTCTTAGCCGCCATGTTGGTGCTGGGAATCAAACCCAGGTCCTCTACAAGAGCAGTCGGTGCTCTTAACCGCTGAACTGTCTCTCCAGCCCCGATAGGGATAAATTAAAAGAGGGCAATGATAAACTATGGAAGGAAATTACAGTCCCTTAATTTTTTTTTTAATTATTTTATGTGTGTTAGGCCATTGCCTACATGTGCATAAGTGCGCAGGTGTTGTGCAATGCCCGAGGAGGTCAGAAGAAGGTGTTGGAGCCCCTGGAACTGGAGTTAACAGATGGTTTGTTCGTCGGGTGGGTGCTAGGAATCGAACCCGGGTCCTCTGCTAGGCCATCTCTCCAGCCCAGGAGTAGTCAGTGCTCTTAACCGCTGAGTCATCTCTCCAACCCCTTAATCAAGTGTTTTTAAGTTATAGTTACTCTTCTCCAAATGGAAAACATCAGGCAGCAATGACTGATTGATCCAGGCTCACCAGTGCACATGGAAGAAGCATGCTTACACATAAGAATTACTTTAGAAACAAAGTTGGTGAAAACAAAAACTGGCTAGTTTTCATTGTAACCATGATGTTCAAATGATATTTTATATTTGAAAGACTTAAAATTTACTATGAAGCTCAGTGTGTCACAAATAAATTCACAGTATTGTTATCTTGGCATAAACCAGTATTATTATTCTGGGAGAAACCTAAAAGGTTACTTGTTTCTGAGGCAAATGGTCCTGAGCCCTAGCTGATCCCCCTGGAAAGTGGAGCAGATCCATTTTGAATATCCTTATTGCTCACTGCACAAACATCACAAGGTCTATAGGCAGAGAGTGATGACTAATGCATCACTTTCCTGATCCATTCAGCACAGTCATGGACTGGGCATTGAGACAGACAGAAAGAAAGAATTAAGAAAATAATTGATTGTTCCTACCTTCACCAAGCTGTGTACAATGGGATAGAGAATTCTTGAGTCTTACATAGAAAATTATGTAATAAAACCTGGAATTTTGACCATCCATATTATCACATACCACTGTTGGAGTTATCACCAAATAGCAGCCTTTCACTAGCACTTTTTTTTTTAACCTCAACAGAAGTTGACAACAACACAACAGGACCTCATGGTTTAAAGCAATTTTGAATGACTGCTGTCTTACCCTGTATCCCCGTAAAAGAATTCCTCTTATAGTTTCCCCGATAAGCCATGAACATCCACTAAGAACCCAAGTTAAAAATAATCCTGAGACACGAACAAGCCATAGGAACAACAAAAATTATACTTTCCACTGTGCATGGTGGTGCACGCCTTTGATCCCAGCACTTGGGAGGCAGAGGCATTCGGATCACTGTGAGTTCAAGGCCAGCCTAGTCTATATAGTGAGTTCCAGGACAGCGGGAGCTACAGGGAGACCCTGTCTCAAAAAAGAAAAAAAAGAAAGAAAAAAACCCAATACTTTCCATTTATCTGGTGGTCTCATTTCAAAACAAGGGATCAAATAGTGTCATACCCCAAACAGGTAGGAAGGTAGCAAATAGACTTCTTCCACTCAACAAATAGAACAGTTCATCACATGCTTATTTACTAAACCTTTCTTGTTCTAGAAATTGTTCCAACCTGAAAGAGTAAAATAGTTACCTAAGAATTTCAATAGTGTAGAGAATTGAGGTTTCAAATGATATAGTAAAAGATTTTACATAACATAAAAAATAGATTTGCATGAAAAAATTTTAGGGTTGCACAACTGGCTGGAAGGCTTTTGTGGAAAATTCCTAAAAACTTTTGGTACACCACTGTACTTATTACTACATTAATTCTACTAGCTGTGCTTGTCCTCTAACTTAAGGAAATAAAGCAATATCATGAGCTAATGCCACATCAAAGTGGCATGTTTCAACACTTCAGTGTTGTGTGTTACTAGAATGAAGTTTTCCAGGAGCCCTGGCTCACCCCTCTGTTCCTGGAGGCAGAAGTTGGAGCGGTCACTCCAGGGCAGAAGTCAGAGTTTCTTGGTTCTCCTTCCAGAATGTGGTGAAGCCCTGGATACACATATTTCCCACCTCAGTTTCTCTGGCGAGGCCCTTTGCCATGTAAGGTGGTTGTGGTCGCATGGAAATACTTAAAAGACGGCCAGGTGAGAGAGGAGCATGTTTTGCATGATCTCAGAAGACAGAACTAAGATTAAGAAGATGGTTGGTCAGTGCTGTAAAAATTGACTTAGATTCTGAATAAAGATGAACTTTGAGGAAAACACATTTTCTTAATTACTTAATGGTATTTCTTACAGGCCAAACCACCTCATTTGCACTTCTCAATCTAGTCCTTTCAACAGTCTATGAGGTAAGGATTTATTAATTTTATGGACCAGGAAACTGAGATCAGAGAAGGTAAATCAGCAGATTTGGGTTGCATCACTTCTAAGTACACCAAAACAAAGACTTCAATCAAGCAGCTACTTAAACCTAATCAATCATTTGTATGGAATTATCTCATAAATTAAAGAGTAGGTAACTCTCCCTTGATTAAAGAATAGGAAAAAAGTCTCTCGAAAATCAAACATTATTTTTCAAGCAATAAGTTACTATGGGTTTATGAATGATTAATTTGAGCCCGAGGTGTGAGAATAGAGACAAGATTATATGTGGGCATAGCTGTCTAGGCAGTATAGAAGCAGCAGAGACTTGTGGGAAAGCCGGTCCTCCAGAGGTCCCCAAATAGTTGAAGAGCTGACCACTAAGAGCATCGAGGCTTGTTTAGAGAGACTGTTAGCATTCTTTCAAATATTTTCTAGTAATTAGAATTTACCCAGACAGAACTGGCTGCATTGAGAGTCAATAAGACTCTTGATTCTGCTGATGTTTGGGCAGAGACTGGGTGGCTCAAGCTAAGATGAAAGAGTTAGCATATAAAGACCCTACGACTCATCCGGTCCTAAGAATGTATAATTTCCTCCATGTGAGAAGACATCCAGCCCAAAATATTAGCCAGTGAAAGTGAACAAGCTTCGAGATTTTAGAAGCAACAATTCTGGGTCTATAACTTATTTGGGTTTCTACAATGTTGTGTCCATACAGAGCAAGGTCCTTGTTCACAGGATCCTCACATAAAAATGACCACTCAGCCACATGAGGACAGCCTCTAGGGGCAGGAGAAAGTCGGTCTTCCTGCTCTAAGTCGGCAGAATGAGGAGAGATCTTTATTTCCCAATATTGTGGAAGGATGGACATTGTGATTTCAAACTATTGTAATAGGAGGTCAAAGAAAGGAAGTAATTTTCCTGGGGTCTCTCAGCCACACAAGAATAGGCTCAGCATAGGACTCCCGGGCTTCCTGAGGTTCGTTCCACCGAGCAGCAGTGCTCCCCATTCTGATAAAGTGATTTTACCATGGATTGGGATGCCATGAGGGGCTGGCTGAGCTCATCTCTCACACCCTCATTCATTTTTAATCCCTACATCTCCATTGTTCCTAGGGACTGCAGCCTCCTTTCTTAAGCTGATTACCACTATTCCATGTTCTGTTTATGAAATTAAAGTATTCAGCTTGCCTAAAACTTCCAGCTAGAAATGGAAAATGGTTCAGAGATCATCTTATTTAGCCATGGCACTTTATGGCTGAGAAGTAGGAATCACAGATGTGAGTTGGTATCCCAGATACTGATGAATATTGTGTAAAGTGCTTTTCATGTGCCATTTCCGGTGCTGAGGTATGCCCGTTGTTAAGACAACCAATAAAAGCCAGGTCTCTCCTCACAATGAATCTACAAAACATTTAGTTGAAAGGAAATGTGGCTAAATGTAAGAAGGAGAGCTGGGATTTCTTGCCCCTTTTAAGAGATAAGAGAACTTTGGTTTGGTTGTTGTTTAAATATTCATTTATTTTTGTTTTATATGTATGGATGTTTTGACTGCATGTATGTCTGTCTACCTGCATGCCCAGTGCCCGAGAAGGCCAGAAGACTGTGTCAGGTCCCCTAGAAATGGAGTTAAAGATGCTTGTAAACACCATGTGGGTGCTGGGAATTGAGCCCAGGTTCTTAGAACTGAACCAAGTCCTTAGAACTGAATTTGGTCCTTGTAAAATTGAATCAAGTCTTTTGCCAAAGTAGGGAGTGCTCTTAACTGCTGAGCCATTTCTCCAGTCCCATGTGACAGAAGACTTTCGATCAGACTGGTCTCTTCGGCATGTCAGTTTCTCCAATCATACAATGGGGATGTATGTGAATGTTTTCTTTCAAAGCTGGTGAGGTAACGGTACATTTATGCCTGGGAAATTTGAAGAGAGCCTAAGAGGCATGGTTATGCATTTAGTATGGCCCTGAAGAGTCCCGCCCACGTGCTCACAATGTTGAGTCAGGGAGGAAGCTCTAGGGAGGAAACATGAGGAGTGGGATGAGATGGGGTGTGGTGGGGTAGATAGATACTCCATCTCTTTATAGGCTTGATATTGTAGTAATCAAACCCATCTAGCCCTGGCTCATGCCATATCAAAGACTCCCTGAATGATTCACTTCCTTTGGGAAACTCCCTTCGCCTAGACTTGCTCCTGTCAGGCAGCGACCTCGACACTGCTGCTCTACATGTACAGGGCTCCACTCACTACCCACACTTAGCTCTGCTCTTGGTATGGTGTGCATTCCTTTTCCGAAGTATTTATATCTTAGGGTAATGATAGGCCATGGGCTGCCTGCCCCGTCTTCCCTGTTATAAGCGCGCGCTCATGTGGACCACTGGAGACCTCGGTGTAGCAGAGAAGTGGCTGCAGCTTCCTGCAGCAGAGGAAGAGTCTTCAGCATCTTGAGACTCTAGGAAGACCCTGGGAGTCAGAAGGTCTATCTATAATACTGTCCTCATGTTGGGAGACTGTAGGTGAGTCATAGGTATCTGTACATAGTACTTTGGAACTTAAAATTCCTTCACATATGTGATTGTATGTTGGCTTTGTAACACATGGAGCAATATTCACCATTTCTTCCTATTGTCCAGAGAGGGAAAGTGAGTCTTGGAAGTTCAGGATACTTTAGGGTCCTAGAGGTATGTGGCCATGTTGGACCTTGAGATAAGGGCTTGTCAACACGACATTTCCTGCAAGCGCTCACTTGATAGTCAAAGCCCCAGGCTCCTTCCATGTAAACAGAAACCTTGCACAACCTCCACAGTGTTGTCTCATTCTGATATTCTCTGGTTCTGTGGCTGGGGTCAAGTACATTTTTTTTTCTAATATGATGCATCTTTAATGCCCAAGTTTAAGGGAATCTTGCAATGTTATGGAACAGACAGGGACACCAGGTGAGATCGACACCACGGCAACTCCTGCAGAGTGTCAAGTCACAGGGAGAAGGGGATCGGCCTTGAAACCAGACCAAGGCAGTGGGAAGAAATCTTGTCACTAAACCTTTTGAGCCTCTGCTTACCTTCCTGAGTTTGCACATGGGCACAATGAGACTGACTGCGCGTGTGGAGATGGCACAGCGTTGCTTTAAAGAGGTTGCCATGTTCCATTTCTAGTAATGGTATCCTTTCTCATTTAGGCACCATTAATTTTTTCTTGCTAGATATGAAAATGCAGACTACTGACAGTGCAGAGGAATGGCTCACCTCAGCTCACTGTGATAGCTGTCTATGTTACAGCTACAGGAAGGAGATCTAAGAGTGGCCACATACCTGTTTATTGAAGGAGACCAGGGACAAAGAAAGACAAATACAAATACGTGTCATTTGGTAGTAGCTCCCTGCACATGGAAAATAAGTTAGCATGCATTTTTAGATTATGTTAATTATTCGTATTGTTCCAAAAAATATCCATTTTATTATGTTAAAAAAGTAGCTGAACAGAGTAAATGTGCAATCAATACTTGTTGAGCAAATGTGTTAATTTTAAAATGAAAAACAGTGTTTTCTTTCTGTATTTGTACTTCCATGTGCAGGTGTGTGTGTGCATGTATGTGGAGGCTGGATAGTAACCTTGGGTAGCTCTCCTCAGGAGCCGTCCACCTTGTTTTTGAGCCAGGGTCTCACTAGTACTGGGGCCTTATAGATTAGGCTGGGCTGGTTGGACAGAAGCCCCAGGGATCCCCCAGTCTCTGTCTCCCAGTGCTGGTATTATAACAGAATCCCTCCATACCTGGCTTCTTCTGTGGGATGAAACTTGGGTTTTCTCTGTTGGCTTTGCATGCCAGGTACTAAGCTTTTCCCCCAACTGCCCTCAAAACAATGTTTTAAAGTGTTTGCCAACTAAATAAAATAAAATTAAGGTGACAAGATGATTCACTAGACCTAAGAGTGGCTACCAATATCTTTCCACAGTTCAAGAGACTCTATCCCTGAGTCCATGAACCAGAGATCTTCTACAGATGAGACATCTCGGCTTGATTATGTAAGAATCAATACTGAGTTGATCTGAAGCCCCCTCTCCTACATCTCACGTTAGGCCATACCAATGAACCCCCTTTTGTCTTCAGGTTTCAAAACTCTCAAGCTTTTGGCTTCTCTATAACCCCTGTTGTTTTGATCCTTTTGCACACAGTACTGGGAAGTTGGGGCACCTTCTGTGTTATGGTGAGGTTCTTTCACAATTTTGATAAATAATCTGTTTGTAATGTTTGGTTTCAGAGTTCTCAATATTAACTGTTAGAACAGATCAATTTATGAAGAACTTCATGACTGTTTTCTTTCTCGTATTATTTTTGTCTTTAAAGTGTTTTAATCAGGAATAGTTGTGTGCTTGGGAGAAAAGCTTCCTGTCTTGGCTTTGTTTCTAAGGTGGTCCAGAGGAAACAGAAACTCTCAGTTACTCCTAGAAAAACAACCTTGCATTTTGTGCCTTTCAGAGACCTGTAACATACCAGTTTTCCTGTTACACACAATGCTCTGTACATCCAGATGAGCCAGCGCAGGAACACCCGGCTTGGCTTGGCTAACCTTGCCTCCACCTTTCCCAAGATATCCCCTCCCTGCTTACCAAACATTTCTTCCTTCCCCCCCTTCCCCCACCCTCTCCTCTCTCATCAGATCTCTTCCTCTGCTCAACATTTCCCTGGTTGTCAGAACTTGTCTCTTGTCACTTGTTTCTCTTGAAGCCTCGAAACACCCAATGCAGTGGCCTTGAGAAAACAATGTGTTGAGGTGATGCAACAGCCCAAGGTGTCAAAATAATTAGGTAATTAAAGCCGAGGAAGGTCAGAGTTTCTTCTGTCTGGAAAGACAAATACAGGCACATACAAAGAGAAAAGCTAAACAAGGAAATCAACTTCACACCTCCTTTTGTCTTGCCTTTGTTTGTTGGCTTGGCTCCAAAAACTCAGTACCTGTGATCCTAGATCCTCTCTGAGCACTGCTCTAAGAACCCACCTGACTTAGGAGGTGCGGCTAATTTGAACCTCAGGGAATAGAATGTTTTCAAGGTTTCAACACTAGCTTGTTTTTGTCTTCCCTGTTTGTTTTCACGCAGGCCCCACCCTAAGCTCCTGCTGGTGCAATGGCCCCAAATAGTGGCTCAATGCCATGAATGGGATATTGCTCAAAGGGGGCTGTGGGTGCTGAGGGCAAAGTCTCCTCCCCGGAAACCAGGCTCTCAAGGTCACCTACCCTTAGTTCTTTGTTCATTTTTTTCAATAAGCAACATTTATGAACAGCCTGCTGTATGTTCAGGATTGTGCTTGGGTTACAGGAAGAGGGCTGCAAGAATGAAGATATCTATTGTCTGTCAGAACTTTACTAGTATTGTGAGAAATGTAACACGAGGGTTGTATCAGTCTGCTAGGAGACTGGGCTTTCAGTGAGATCTGAAGTTCTGGAGGTGGTGGAGGATGCTGCCACCTTAAGGATGCGAGTGAGGAACAAGTGTTGCGGATGGCATTTGGATTATATGTGCTGTGAGTGGCATCTGAATCACATGTCTTCTCCATATAAGCAGGAAGAAAGAAGGCAATGTAGGTAGAGGAAGAACATGTGAAAGACAACAGAGGTGGAAGCGCACATCATTTGCAGTGAATGTGGAGCTTACGAGCGAGGCTCTTCTGGAGGACGGTGGCAATAAAGACCTGGGTGAATTGGTTGTTTGGGTGTTTGAGGCAAAATTGAGGGCATCCTTATGAAGATCCTGAGGTGTGGGGGCTGGCCCACAGCACCAAAGAGGGGGTGAGAAATTAGAGGCAGAAGAAAGATGTGACTAGACTTATGTCAGGATGGAAGTAGCTCTTCCACACTCCCCTCCTGCTTGAGCCACTGCCTCCACCATCGCATCTCATGGGTCATCAGTCCTTCTTTCTTCAGCTGTAAGATAAGGCAGGCTTTGGTTCACCTTTTTCCCAGAAAATCGCTGCTCAGATGACTAGTGCACTCTAGGGCCTCTCCTGTTCATAAAGTAGCCAGTACAGGGGTGGTATAAGAAGTGGTTCCATAAAGCGGTCTGGCTGCAGAGAGTTCAAGATTTGAACTTGCACTTGCTTCTGATCATCTTTGAGGTCTTGGGCAACCTACTTGACTCCTGTAAAGCTGAGGTTTGCCCTGGGAAGACCATCATGGTTCCTCATTGAGTTTTCTAGAGGTAACTCGAGCATGGCACACAGAACCTACTTGAAGCACATGGAAGTATTCATCCATTTTTGTATGTTAGGCTTTTCTTAACCCTGCTATTTAATACACTCCTGTGACTCTTCAGAGGCCCTAGGAAGTAGGCACAGTGCCCCTTGGTCCAGGCCCCTTTCCTTGCCTCTGAAGATAGATTCCTCTGTGTATCATGAGTATAAAATTACATAAACCTGAAAAAAAGATGTGGCCACTTCTGTCTCCCAGGATCTGGTTGGTAACCCCAAATATCTGTTTTCGCAACAGACCCTTCTTGGGCCCTTGGATTTTTCTGCTTACTCTCTCTGTGTCTTAGAAACAGCAAGCGGCTGAGAATGTTTGGGGGCTGTGCTACTGGTGGATTTTGGAGATGGACAATGCTTTGCCAACAGGAAGCAAAAGGGACAGGAAGGAAGCAATCAATTAACAGGTTAAATCCTACCTCTTAAACAACATAACTGTAGAGGCAGTAGGCATGTGTGCTTATGCTTTTCTTATTTCAGTAAACTTTTCTTTATGTTCTAATCCATAATTCTGGAGGTACTCATGAATTAGCATGGATTAGCAACCATTCTATATGGTAGCTGAGGAAAATTCTCCAAATTAAACAAGTTGCCATACTACTTTTATTATTTATTTATTTATTTATTTATTTATTTATTTATTTATTTATTTTTAATGTGTATGAATGTACTGTCTGCATGTAGGTTTGTGCACCCGTGTCGTGCAATGCTGCGGAGGTCAGAAGAGGGTGTCAGATTCCCCTGGAACTGGAGTTCTCCTGGAATTGGAGTTACAGATGGTTCTCAGCTGCCATGTGGGTGCTGGGGATCGAACCTGGGTCCTCTGCAAGAGCAGACGGCACTCTTAACCGCTAGGCTATCTCTCCAGCCCAGATGCTATGGACTTTCTGAGCACTGTACAAGGCCCAATAGTGCAGGCCTCAGAATGTTGCCGTGGCTCCTCTTCAATAGAAATGCGCAGCTTTATAGCTATGTACGGTAAAATCCCAAAACCGTTGCTGGAGACTGCTGATACATGAAAGTCTTTTTTGCAGGATGGATGTTGTGCCAATTTTGCCTCTGAAAGGCCTGGTTGGGGGCTCCTAACTCCAATGATTACATTGAATCAGTAACCAGAGCCCCTGGACACCCAGAGGGCCACCAACCAGAAGAAAACTAAGGGACAGATAATCAAATCCAAAATCCTCACAAACTGACAAAAAAGAAATATTGGTCTCAGATTGACAGCTAATGGCAAGACCCTCTGGGTAAGGGCTACCCTCTGCCTGGAAGTAAATATCATGGACTTCTATGTCCCCATCCATTCCTTAGATGAATGGGTATTCTCAATCCCTCTCCTTAACGATAAAATCCCACCTCAAATAAACATAGCTAGCAAAACCCCAGACTGATCCCTTTGATCCAAGTGCTCCCCTCCTTAAAATGCTCGCCTTCATAAATGGGAGGTGTTGAAATGCTCTCTCAAATTCAACCCAATTTAGGAAAAGACTTGGATTTTCCTGAAAGGCAAGTTATATATTCAGGTGTAAGCTCAACTGAACTTCCTGTAAGCAAGGATGACAGATCCTGTTCATCACTCAAATCTAGCATGAAAATCTTTCCGCTGAAGCTTAGATTGAGGGCGCCCGACGACTATATGTCTTCGAAGCTCAGATCAAACACTTCAAGCAGGTGTCAGCACTTGCCCAGTGCCCTTAAATAGAATCAGCACATCTTCTAAGCAAAGAGGATATTGTGCTTCTTGCAGGTACTGCATCAAGAAGAGCATCTGTGGGAAGATTTAAAAAACCTTTTGAATAACGCAGCAAAGAAAATTACCTTCTACGAGAAGCAAATACATGAGGCTGCAAGACGAGAAGTTCAAGGTCCTCTTCTGCTCCATAGTGGGCCACAACAAAATAGTGTTTACAAAAACTAAAAGAAGGCACAACCAGGCCCCTTGTACAGGCTGGAACACAGAGCTCTGTGTGACTAAGCCTCTATCTCAGTGGGACAGGGAAGTTATTCATGTCAAGGCCCTCAGCTCCAGCAGATCCAGACAGCACCTCAGGAGTAGATCCTCACTCCTAGAGGGGCCTGGAAGCATCATGGCACCTCTAGCTCTGGGAAGCTCAGACTTCAGAGAGGGCCCATGCTTTAGGTCTGGGGTGCTCTGTGTCCTGAGAGTTGGGGGCTTGGCTCTAGTAGTCTCTAAGGTCAGGGTGAGTGTGGGGTTTGCTTCTGAGTTTTCAGTAGTCACTATAGGACCAGTGAGTGGTCTATACTGCTGTGGTTACTTCAGGGCTGTTGAGCTAACCACAACCCCAGGATACCACATAGACTTGAGGGGCTCTGACATTTGGTCTTCTGCCCTCCAGAGAGTCCAAAGAGTTCAGGGGTGACTTGGCCCTGATAGTGTTGGTGCTGGCTTCTGACACACTTGGGTGTAGGCACATATCAAGAAGGGTCACCTCAGGATTCTATTAGACAATCAACACCAAGTTTCAGCAGTCCACATGACTAGATCTCATGCAGACATCCCCAGAGGAAGAATCACAGAAAACAAAGCATTCAAACAACTTTGAAGAAGGAGAGTCTAAACTGAAAGACAAACTCCATCCAACAGACATGCCTAACAGGAGAAAGAAGCATAAAGAACATGGTACAGCCACCACCTAAGACCCATCCGAAACTGACCACCTCCCCTATGAGGGAGTCTAAAAGTACAGAGAAAGCTAAGATATCTGAGAAAGAATTCAGAGGTTTTGTTTTGTTTTTTTCAAAAATAAAGTTGTTAATTTATTACCATGTACCAATGAAAATAATCTGGAGAAAACCTGGAGGAAAGGTTTGACTTTTTTTAAAGCATTTCCTGAAATAAGTCCATATTAATAGATAATCACTTGACTTACATATCAAGATTATGTGCAGCGATTACTACAATGAGGGACAACATAGTGTTATTTGTTTCATGCCAGACTGTTACTTACACTTAGCATAACGAGCATTATTTCCATCATTTACCTGAAATTTATGATGTTCGTATTTACTCTTTTTTTAATTTTATTATATTTTGATGTTGTATTGAAGTACTGTCTGCTGTAGGTTTGTGCACCCCGTGTTTTGCACGGGCCCAGCAGAAGTCAGAGGGGCGTCGGATTCCCTGGAATGGGTTACGATGGTTTCTCAGCTCGACCTGTGGGTATGGGATTGTACACCGGGTCCTCTACAAGACGCAGTCGCGCTCTTACACCGCTAGTCATCACTCCAGCCCTGATGTCCACTGCATAGAAAATGCATTGTGTATGATGTCCCACCATCTTTCAACTACCTTCATCAGCTGAGGGACACTTGGGTTGCTTCCAGCTCTTTGTATTTTGAAAAGAAGCAGAACAATATGGTTGGGCGTGTCTCTTCTATCGTATGGCACTCCTTTGGTATATGCCAGGAGTGTAATGACTGGGCCAAAATAGGTTACTTTTTAGTTTTTTAAAACAGTTCTCCACATTGCTTTCCATGGGGTTTGGAGTTTTGTATTCCCACCAGCACTGAATAAGTGTTCCCTTTTCTTCACATCCTCTCCAGCATTTAGTAACATTTGTTTTCTTGATGATAGTCTTACCGGGGAAAGATGAAATCTTAAAGTGGTTTAATTTGCATTTCCTTAATTACTAATGATGTTGAACACATTTAAAAATTTTTTTTTTTTAGGAAAAGCTGTCAACCCATGAAGGGAAACAACCTGAACAGACTAAAGTCCAAAATGACAACTCCACAAGAAATTAGACTGTTTTCTAATCACCCACTTGTGCCCCTTCCCAAAGCCCAGGGAACAAACTGCAGAGAGGAGGCCGGGTAGATTGTAAGGGCTGCAGAGAGATAGGGGTGAATCATGAGACTACAGGAATATAGTCTGGACTCCTAACTGATCAACATGCTTGTGCATACAAGCTTCTCCAACTGACCATGGGAACCTTGGGTTTTTCAAAATTTGGACATAGATACTTGCACAATGCACCAATTACCTAATTTTTTTTTAATATTCTTTTTTATATTTCTTTGTATCTGAAATCAACTGTGTATTATATTGTAGAATCCCTTTAAAATTTTTTTTTTTTTTTTTTTTTTTTTTTTTCCTTTTATATTTTCTTTATTCATTTTGCCCATTTTTAAATTGGGCTATCTGTTTCATTTATTCTTTGCTTTCTGGGTTTTTTATATATTCTGGCTGCTAAACCTCTGTCAGATGTGGATGGTGAAGATTTTCTCCCACTCTGTGGGTTTTTCTCTTCAATTCTTTGTTTCTTTTTGCTATACAGAAGCTCTTAGTTTAATGAGATCCCACTTGTTGATGTTGACCTTCTTTCTCATGCAAATGCTGTCTGATTTTAGAAAGGCTTTCCTCCACCTATTTATTTTTTTTTTCTGATAGGTTACTGCCAATGTTTTCTTCTAACATTTTCAGAGTTTTAAATTTCACACTGAGGTCTCTGATCCATTTAGAGTTGACTTTTGTACAAAGTGAAAGGTAGGGATTTAGATTAATTTTTATACAAGTGGTGATCCAATTTTACCAGCATCATTTGCTGAAGATACTGCCTTTCCCTCATTGAGTGTTCTTAGCCTCTTTGTCAGATATCAGTTTGGGTCTTCAGTTTTGTTCCATTGATCTACAGGTCTATTTCTGTGCCAGTACCATGCTGTTTTATGAGTATAGCTGTGTACCACAGCTTGAAATCTAGTGCAGTAATCCCCCCTGCATTACTCTTTTCCTCATTGTTGCTTTGGCTATCTGGGGCCTTATGCTTTTCCATTAGGATGTTTTTTCTTTTTTTTTTTTTTTTTTTTGGTCTTTTTGAGACAGGGTCTCCCTGTAGCTCCGGCTGTCCTGGAACTCACTATGTAGACCAGGCTGGCCTTGAACTCACAAAGATCCGCCTGCCTCTGCCTCCCAAGTGCTAGGATTAAAGGCATGTGCCACCACACCCAGCCCCAAAGTAAGTTTTCATTAAGCAAGTTAACTAGATTGCTCCAGGGCAAAAGTCACATTGAACAACTAACAACGAACATGGGTATCATTGAACTATATCAAAGAGGAAAGCAAGAATGTTAAAATTAATTTTTTTGCACCTCCTGATTTAAAAGAGGTATAGGTTTTGATTTAAGTGAAAAACTAAAAAAGCAATTTTCAGCTTTATCCTTTTATTGCTTGAAAAAGGCAAGAATCACCACACTAAATGGTAAGGAAGAAGCCCCACAAAGTGGAAGTCCCGTTCCAGAACCAGAAACATTCTTTGTGCAACCTGTGGTTCATAGTTTACATTCATTCTTAAAAAACAAGCCTCAATGGTACTAGGTGAAATCATGTATTCCAGGACAAATAAAGATTCTATTCTCCATTTTGGGACTCTGACCAAAGATTTTTACAAAAAACAAAACTATATATTTGGCCTAACAAGTGTCCTTAGACACACAATGGAGAATGCAGTTAAAAACATTACATTAAAATTGATGATATAGCTGGACATGGTGGTGCAGCAGCCTTTAATCCCAGATATCCACCTGCCTCTACTTTCCAAGTAGAGGCAGGTGGATATCTGTGAGATTGAGGCCAGCCTGGTCTACAGGGCAAGTTCCTGCCTGGCCAGCTGGGGCTATAAGGAGACCCTGTCTCAAATAAACAAATAAACAAAAATAGATGATGTAGATACACTAGAAGAATCAGGGAAAAACTAGAATGGCCTAAAAAATGTAGTCTTTGGTAAAAAGTGAAATTAATTTTGAATTCACACTGTCTCCAGTTATTTGGTATGCATCATTGATTGCTATTAATATTCAATTTTCAAAATATTACAAAGAGATCAATATTTTAACTTCTTACTTTTAAAGGTTTTGTTAATTTAAATATTTTTTCTGAACTAGGAAATTGAGTCAAATATGGCAAATGATATTCCAAAACATGTAAGAAAGTGAGAAAAAAAATAAAACATTGTTGTGATTGTATGAGAGGAGCCTGGGGATCAGCAGCCTGTCAGATGCAGAACGTGTTTCCCAGCCAGTGCAGATCCTAGGATACTCTCTAGTAAACAAAAATTGAGCAAACAGAGCAGCATACTACTGTCTTCAGTTTATGTTTTAAGACTGTAGAGACTGGAACTTTCTAAGCTTTCTGAAAGCAGTGATGTAACAGACAGACATATTTATTTTTAGTGACAGTGATACTTTCTCAAATGTACCTCACGACAATCTTAGAAGTGCTATGTGAAATTATAGTTCACTTGTTAATACAAGTATTGGTATAATCAAGTTATTTGACAGCTGCAGTTGCTATTCTCTCAGGCAATTGGATGCGAGAGATAACCTGCATTCTGGGAAGAGGATCTGGACTTGGAAGACAGACATTCAGGCCTTCAAGCATGTACGCAGAATGCTTGAAGCTTCTGCTCTGATGAGTTGTTTTTCATTGTTGACTTTGGTATTTAGAGAGAACACAGACTGTTAATCTTATGTGAGATGAAAGGTATCTGGGTTTTGAAATTGCTAACATATTTAAAGGGATTCTCATGGAGCCCTGGGAGAGACGGGTGTTGTCAGGGTATCTGGGAATCATTTGGAAACAAGACCAGAAGTTTCTTCCAGGTGAATCTCTTAACACAATCCCCCTTGGTTTGCAAGCTCTTATGCATTTGGAAGGACCTTGAAATCCATACATTCATGATCTTTCCTAATCCTCCCATATAGGCATAATTTTGCATCAGGCATTTGATATGTGAGAGGTCTATCTGTGAAGGGAAATTATATATAATTTATATATATAATTATATATCTATAGTCACATCTATAGTCCAAAGGGTTTCTGTCTTTTATTTATGCAATTTCGGCCTTGTCGCTAGTGAAAGAAATCTCCACTGGACAAATGTTGAAAACTGAGAGCATGAAAAAGCACACCTGGAAAGTTAACTTCCCTGGGATGGCCGCTCCGTGCAGCATACTTTTGCTAAGGTGATTTTCTTTTAAGTTTCCGATTAACATAAGTTTTGAAAAAAATTATACAAAAACATAATACCATGATTATGGAAATAAAAAGCCACCCACAAGCTTACTATCTTTACAAGTCATCTATTTTCACTCTTTCCTGTCTTTTCCAAAAAGCATACTTTTTTCATAGTGTTGGACATGCAGCATAACTATGCCTTTCCATCTTGATTTTTCTTGTGAGCCTCACACAATGAGTAATAACAATGTGATTTTAATAATAACATAATTGAATCACTCTAAACATTACACTATTAGATGCATTGTAGGACGTTTGATTACTTCTGCTAAGTCCTGGAATCAGGGACCCCTCTTTTCTATCATTTTCTTCTAATTTTCCACTATTTTCTTAGAATAAATCTTTAGCAATGGAATTACAGGGTCAAAAAAGCTGGGAGTGATGAAATAGTTGCTCCTTCCGTCCATTGATTATTTTTAATCCCAGTTTTTCTTGTTGTTGGTCTTATTTTTTGCTTTGTTTTGTTGGGACAGGGTCTCCCAAAGCCCAGGCTAGTTATTTAGCAAAGGATGACCTTGAACTTCTGGTCCTCTACTTCCATCTGCTGAGTGTGGGAACACAGGTGTGTACCTGCACATTCAGCTCTCAGTCGCAGCCTCCCTCTCTCATGGAAGCATACTAATGTAGTGGCTCCCTAACTCATTTGTTCACTAGATTTCTAGGTCTGTTGCTCTTCAGGTTCATCTGCTCACAGGCTTTGGTCTTTGGTCCTACCTATCAGTGAACCTCTGGTTCATAGTCTTTACACAAGTGAGATGCTGTGATAACTTTTCAGTCTCAGCTCAATCACTTCAGACATCTATTGTCTGGCTTCAAGGAATTCCCCATCTGCAAAGCATCTGTGAGACAGTTTCAGGATTGTGAAAATGACATAGAGATAGGCCAGGGAAAGGCGGGGCTCCTAACTATCATCTCCTGTTTCTTACCAATTAGCTCCTGCCAAGCTACGTTGAGCTCTGACACCAACCTGCCCCACCAGCTCTAACCCAAGTATAGTAGGCAGCCACTTGTGGATGCATGTACCTACTCTGCCCAGAGCTGACCCGGGTACCACGAACAATCCCTGAGGACTCAGATGCACCATTTTTCTTCAAGAACCCTGTGGGCTAAAAGATAAGACTTGTTTGCTCTCTGGCCTAAGCGTTTATGATTCTACAGAGGTCCAAAACTAAAGGATATATCCTAGGCTGCAGCCAGGACTAGGACAGGTAGGAATCTGAGAGACATACTTGAACACAGCAGGTATGGTTAATTCACCGTACATCCTAGGCTCTGTGCTAGGTGCTGGGGTCACCCACACCTAGGAAGCCAGAATCCCAGTTCTCCTGGAAACCATGCACTCAGAGACAATTAGGAAGTCAGCAGGATAATGTGCAAAACTACTGTCCCCTGCCAGGTTAACGCAATGGTGTCAATGTGATGCCCAAATCCACCTGGAAAATGCACAATGGTGTGAAAAGAAAGAAATCCACTTTCTGGACCTTAAAGGATTTGGAGTGTCTTATGGAAATCTCCTGAACAGAATGGGGTAGATGTAGTGGTAGTGGTCCCGAGTCTCAAGGTCAGGATCCTCAAAGTTCTCTACCCCTTGGTTTTAATCACAGGAAGTGCTGAGAGATGAAAGAGAACAGACAATAAAGAGGCCAGTTCAAGAATTTCATTATGTTCATTGCTGTGTATAGAAAGCATTTTAGAAATCCTCTGACCCAGATCAATGAGCATTTATTGGTATGATGGGTTGCTTGTTGCTGTAATTCCCTGCCTTTATCCTCCAGTCCATTGTTGATACTTGAAAAGAAAGGGGGTGGCTAGGACTGACTAGAGATTATCTTTCCTACCACCCATCTTTTCCTTTGGGCAAATTCCATGCAGTAAGAACACAAAGTATTAACTTTTTATTCCAGAGTTCTGAATTTGATTATTAGCATGTTTTCTTGTCTTTCAGGATATTAAAACATGTAGAATCCAGTAAACCTAAGGAAATTTCAAGTGCACAAGGGTTGGCTGTGTGCCCAGTGTAACCTACGTACCCAGCATTGCTCTACAGGCCGTTAGTTTCTTAATTGTTTAGGAGAAACTATAGCAACAGCCAGCAGTGCCAGGTAAACTGGAAGAGGGCAGTCTGAGGCCCCTTAGCAGGCATTGCAGAGCTTGCTGGCCGTATTAGACGTGAATCCTTCTGTCTGCACATTGCTGGGGAGAGAGCACAGACCTGTATTCCTAGAGGCCTCCTGAATTCTACTCCAGGTCCTTTATTTAGATCACACAGTTCATCGCCTTGCGAGGAGATGAACTCATATTCCATGCAGGTGGCTGTCTCCACTTTACAGATGAGACACTGAGGCCTAAAGACAATCAGCAGTAATATCTGGGAAAGCCGGGATTTGAACAGAAGCCACCAGACTCCATAGGCTGCGCTGTGATATGGCTTTAGAATGCTGCTTTCTGCTGGGTGTGATGATGCACGCCTTTCATCCCAGCACTCGGGAGGCAGAGACAGGCAGATCTCTGTGAGTTCAAGGCCAGGCTAGTCTGCAGAGCGAGCTCCAGGCTAGCTGGGACTAAAGGGAGTCCATGACTCAAAAAGACCAAAAAAAAAAAAAAAAAAAAAAAAAAAGAATGCTTTCTTTCTTAAAGATATTTTATTTAAAAATATTTTTATTATTTTTACTTTATGCATATGAGTGTAATGCCCACATGTAGGTGGGCACACAGTGTTGTGCGGTGCCCACAGAGGTCAGAAGAGGGTGTCTTGGAACTGGAGTTATAGATGGCTGTTGGCTGCCATGTGGGTGCTGGGAATCCAGCCTGGGTCCTCTGAAAGAACAGTTGGTACTCTTAACCACTGAGCCATCTCTCCAGCCCTGGAAGGCTGCTTTCTTCAAGCAGATAAGCATAAAATTCCTACATTGCAAGACAAAGCTAATCGTCTCAAATCACACCACAAGTCAAAGCTCAGGGCTGCTTTATGATAGGCTTCTCGTACAGCAAGAAATGAAGGGGGTGGGGAGGAAAGAGCTGATGGAGGTTTCTAGGATGCTGTCTTCCTGTGTCGGCAGCCAGAGGAGCCTGGTTGGTGGAACGTGGCCCACATAGTTCTTGCTGGTGGTTTGAGGTTGGTGGTTTACCTTAGTAGGGAAGAGAGGACAAAGTTTTTGGAAGAGACAGAACCTAGCTTTTTAACAATTCTCTTCCAGACTCTGCTTGCCTGCATTTCCTGTACAACACTTTTTGGATTTCCTTGAGAAAATGAGATATATCACCCCCAACACTGCTCAGAGCACAACTCTTACTACTTAGGAGCCTAGGTAAATTTTCTATACCCTCAAGCAGTAATGGGCCAACTTTGGAGAATGCATAATAACCACTGGTAAAGCTAGGCAGCCACAAAGCATTGCAGCACATGGGCAAATCGATTTGTTTAAATCCATGCCAGTATGTTATGCACATTATAACAAATAAATCAAAGCTAGAAACTATAAAAGAAAAGATTAATCTAAGATAAAGAATGCTTTTAAATGTACTAATCTGAACATTATAGTAAATAATGAATACCATAAGGAGAGTTCACCATTAATAGTAATGGGTGTAAACTTACACTGCAAGCTTTTTCCCTGAAAATTTTTTATCTATCTATTGGTCTACCGTTTCCTGTATCTGATTAGATCATCACTGGTTCTAGCCAACACAATGTAGTTAAAGGAAAACCTGGAGAAAAGTTAGTTCTCCCAGGAGAGTTCTGTTTGCTTGTTTGTTTTTGGTTTATTCTCAATCCCCGAGGTTTTTGCAGAAATCTTTTAAAAACATTGGTGCCTGTCTATGGTTGTATCACCTTGAATGCTCCTGACACAGAAGCTTAGCAGGTCAGGCCTGGTTAGCACTTGAATGAGGAAACACTGATCCATTTTGTGACAGTTTATCTGGTTACATCTACAGAAGGAATCCATATATCCATGAAACTGTCTGAGTCAGTACAGTACAACTCCCCCCTCAGCCCCAAGTCTGGCATTCTCACCTGCCTCAGAAGAACCTTAGCTGGAGATGTAAGAAGAAACCACTGGACCCAGGGGTCTAAGGAAGGTCAGTGCATATATGAAATAACATTCATTTAAAAAGAAAAGTAAATATAAAGGAAAATTGAGCATGAATTCCCCATCCTCCCAGAAGCACGTGCTCACCTTGGGAATCCCTGATCTGCCAGGCTCCTTGCCTTCCAAGGTCAGTGACCTACTTCTGTAGTCATACCTCCAACCACTCTCACCCCACCCCATTCCTGCGATCGCCCACACACTGCACTGTACAAACACACAGGGCTAGTCATCTTTCTCTGAAAACTTTCTTCCCTTGGGACTTTGCTCAGATGGTTCCTTCTTGGAACACCCTGGCTTCCCATTGCAGCCTTTCACAACTGCACTCATCCAGAGAAACTGGCTTGTACAGCACCTCCTGTGTGAAGTCACAGCAGTTCTGAGCAACACACAGGGAGCTCGGCTGGGTACCATAGTGCCCCGTCCACCTGGCAGGGCAATACCAGGAGATGAGGGGTTCAAAGTTGAGAGACAGAGAACTCAGTTAAGAAAGGAGAAAGCTGGAAGTTAGGCCCAGGAGAACTGCAGATTCCCACACTCTGTTGTGCATTTCAACTTCACTTTCTGGAACAGGCAAAACCTTCACTAACCCTCCCTTCTCATAATAGTAGGGATATGGAATTAGCCACTCCTCTTGTCTCCTGAGTTTCTACAACCAATTGATTATAAGTCCATGCACCATTTGTTCTGTCCTGCTGCGTAGTGCTGTGACTTGTATACATGTGTATCCATAGCAACACAGTGAACTCTTTAGATGTAGGCCCACATTGTATTCTTCACAACATATAGCAAACTTAGTAATAATGAATAAATGAATGACTGAAAAATTAGTGGAGCATTGAGAAACAAGGGTGTTAGTCTAAGTACAGTTGCTTTAGAGTGTCACTTGATATACCATAAAGAGAAATGGGAATGCACCTGTAACAGCTTACAAAGATTTCAGAGCTGGGCTGGAGAGATGGCCTAGCGGTTAAGAGCACCCATTGCTCTTGCAGAGGAACCAGGTTCGATCCCCAGCACCCACATGGAGGCTGAGAACCGTCTGTAACTCCAATTCCAGGAGAACTCCAATTCCAGGGGAATCCGACACCCTCTTCTGACCTCCAAGGCATTGCATGACACGGGTGCACAAACCTACATGCAGACAGTACATTCATACACATACAAAAATAAAATTTAAAAAATTTAAAAAAAGAAAGTAAAAAAAAAAACCCAAAGATTTCAGAGCAAAACAGAAGGCAAAACTTCATTCCCCAATACTTATAAAAATAAGCAAGTAGAGGATTAAGAGTTTATACCTGGACAAACTGTCAACCCACGAAAAGAAACAGCCAGAACTGATCAGAGTCCAAGATGACATCTCCAGAGAAAGTAGACCGTTTTGCTTCTCGTCCACCAGGACCCCTTTTCTAAGCCTAGGGAACAGTCCATGGAAGAGGGGGCATGGTAGAATGTAAGGGCTGTGATTGGGGTGAATGGTGAAACTACAGCAACATAGTCTGGACACTTATTTGATCAACATGATTGTACATAAAAGCCCCAGCAGCTGGATGGTGGGAGACATGGGCTATGTGGGTTTGGGCATAGCTGCTTGCAAATTGGTTCTACATGAAGGATGCTTATACTCATAACTTGTTACTTATTGTTTAAAAAAATTGAAAAAAAACTAAAAAAAATAATCGAGTAGGCTGAGATGTAGATAAAAGTTCTTCAACTCTTTAATCTAGAATGACTGGTTGATAAAGGGACAGATTTGTTTTTATACAATATAACATCCCAAATAACTAAAGGCAGTAAAGTTCTCATCCTATTTTTGTTTTGTTTTGTTTTGTTTTTTACAAAATAGAATTTGACACCCTGGATGATTGGTGGTTTTGGGGAGCAGGCCATCCTAATAACAATCATTAATTAACAAAGAAATTATGGCACTTTTGATATTGAAAGCAATACCAACAACAACAACAATACACACACACACACACACACACGCACACACGCACACACACACACACACACACACACACACACGCAAGCACACATGCACACTGCACAGTGCAGGAACCTTCTTCCATTTTATCAATTGAGAATATGAGACTCACAGAGCTGAAAAGTCTTGGCCAATAATCACACAGTCAAGAAATGACAGCCTGTATTCCAAACTGGGTCTTTGAACTCCAATTCTTTGCTCTTCCTTCCTGTGCTGCTCAAATACAGAATGAATCCCAGAATGTCAGGCATTTGAGCTACCAGAAACTCTTTACTATGGATCTGGATCAGTTGACTCCCGTCTGGTGCTTCTGAATGTATAAATCTGCAGCCTTGAGCATTCTTCATGACGGGATAGAGCCTTTCGGGTATGCAATCCCTAGATAATTAAACAGAAGCCCAGTCCATCTGTGACAAATATTTCTTGCAAGGGCCACAGGCATCTGTTACGGCATGAGCATCTTTCTTCTCTGCCTCGGTGTGGAAACCATCACAGAAGCACTCATCCTCTACAGTCAGTTAATCCTTCCTTTTCAATGTTCTCATTAATGTTTGTACACTTCGATGGAGGCCCAATCTTGGTGAGAAGCTGTATGTAAAACGGGCTGGCTGGCAGGTACCTCCAGAGACAAGGGAATGAAGTTGTAGAAAGAAGACAGCATTCCTAGTTTGACAGGACTGTAAGACAAAGTCAGAACTCAATGTCTGAAACCACACCCCCCACACACACACACACTGGAGTGGACAACCTTACCTGTAGACACAATCTCAGACTCCCTATCAAGAAAAAGCCATTAAGGCGCCCGCGAGGGGTGTGAGCACAGTGCTTAATTCCTACGCACGAGGAGGCAGCAGCGCGCGTCGGATCTTTGGTGGATTCAAAGGCCAAGCCTATGGGTCTACAGAGTGAGTGTCTCAGGTCAAGGCTGGGGCTACAGGGAGACCCTGTTTTCAAAAACACCAAAAAAACAAAAAAAAAAAAAAAAAAAAGAAAGCCATTAAAACCCCCTTCCATCTACTAGTAGAAATGGACCTGGAAGGCAAATTCTCCTGAAAGATTCCTTCAGAGGGCAGAGCAAGAAAAGGACTAGAAAATGGTAAACACTTTCCCATTTGTTCCAGGACACGGCTTCCTGACAGTGCTGTGTGGACTGCCTGGAAGAGGGAGTCTGCTGTCAGTTTAAGTACGCAGGCTGGGCCATCCCTCCTTGAAAAGGAGAACGGGCTTTCCTCTACAGGTTAGGAGATGTTATAAGCCACAGTAAGACCCTGTCATATTTAACAGGAAAAAAAAATGTAATTCATGGATTAACATACCATCCAAACATCTGTGTCTATACCAAAGTAACCTACCATAACTATAAGTGCTGTTTAAATACCTATATATCTAATTGCTTGTGCTTCATTAGTAGGATCGAAAGGTTATTCCTGGACAAACTGTCAGCCCATGAAAGGAAACAGCCAGAATTGACCAGAGCCCAAGACAACAGCTCCAGAGAAAGTAGACTGTTTTGCTTCTCATCCACCGGTGGCCCTTTTCTAAGCCTAGGGAACAATCTGCGGAAGAGGGGGCGTGGTAGAATGTAAGGGCTGCGATTGGGGTGAATGGTGAAACTACAGCAATATAGTCTGGACACTCATTTGATCAACTTGATTGAACATACAAGCCCCCCCCCCACTGGATGGTGGGGCTGTGGGGGTTTGGGCACAACAGCCTGCAAATTGGTTTTACATGAGGGATGCTTGTACTCATAAATTATGACTTATTGCTAAAAAATTAAAAAAAAAAAACAGAGAAAGATACAGGACAGTTATGGCAGAATGCATGATCTGGGGTGGGGTGGGGGTGAGGTGGGGGGAAGGGAAAGGAAAATATGCCTGAACTGAATTGGAAAATGATGTATGAAATACACAAAGCATCAATAAAAATAAAGAAAAAAAAAGAAAAGGAGAACGGGCATAGATTCAGAGAGTAGATAGTTTGGTATGATAACTGCTAAAACACTCCTTCCTGCCGTGGCATTTCGTGTTTCCACAAATATTCAGTACTTGAGAGATGAGTTCAGGCGAAACTCTTCTCTTCCACAATGCTTGGCTGCAGTACAATAGACATTATACTGCCCAGTCACAAAGCATTGAATAGGCAGCTGTTACCACCCCTATTTCAGAAGTGTGGTGAAATGGGAATTCGGAGACAAGTGAGGGACTAACCAGCATGTGAGCAGGTGGGATAGGCCCCCAGCTCCTGAGCCACCCAAGCCCACATACTTCTGAACTGAATCTCAACTCAGTGATCTCCAACCACATGGGATAAGTCTATCCGCTGGGAAGCTCCTGCCCTCTGGAATGCCTGAGGCTTCTTCCTTCTATTATAAAGTCACACAGCCTCCGTGTTCTAATGACCTTGGAGGTGGGTCAAGTTCTCTAGAACCCATAGGAAGGCAATGCTTCCCTCTGACTTCAGCTGAGACTAGCAAATGCAGTAAAACCTCAGGAATCTTAAGGAATTCTTTCTGGGCTCTGAGATAAATGGGGCAAAAGTCACAGCCAAGTCTGCTAACTTGTCAAAAGGAAACAGAGTTGCTCTTTATGGAGAGAAAGGGCTGAACTCCAAGACTGGGGGAAATGAAATATTGTTCAGGGAGCTGGCGAGCATTTGGAGTGACAAGAAGCAATGGAGACACAACAGAGTAAACTTAAAAATACTTCGACTATCAGCCGGGCATTGTGGCGCACGCCTTTAATCCTAGCACTTGGGAGGCAGAGGCAGGCGGATCTTTGTGAGTTCAAGGCCACCCTGGTCTACAGAGTGAGTTCCAGGACAGCTGGGGCTACAGGGAGACCCTGTCTCGAAAAGACCAAAAAAAAAAAAAAATCGACTATCACAGCTGAAAAGATGGAGCCGTATAAGAGATAAGAATCCCAAATCTAGAATCTCAAGCCACCCCCAACTTGCTGTATGATACCCGCAGAAATGAACACGTCCAAATCTTATTTTCCTCATAAGGATGAGAACTTATGGCCAGGCTCCAATGAGGGCGTCAGATGAGATCATGCATGTGAACCCAGAATAGGCAGCGGTAGACAAAGGAGACACCGGTCCTCTGTGCTTTTTCAGTAGACCTGGGCAAAGAAACGGGCCGATAGTAATACCAAAAGATAGAGATGTGAAGGGAAACGGGTCTCATCCCACAGCACCTAGACCAAGAGGAAGGGTGTCCCCGAGCGAGAGGACTCCAGGGCCTGCCCGCAGCATGCTGCTTCCTCTCCTTCTGAGAATGGCACCGTTACAGAATTGTCCAGGGAGGGGCCCAGACCGCAGAGACTTCCTTCTGCCTGGCTGCTCACAGCACAGCTGCTGGGATGGCCACGAAGGTGGCTGCCGTCACGTGAGCCCTCGTGCCCAGCGCAGGCCCTCTCTCCCTCTTCCCTAGCTTTTTGTGCTCTTAGTATGTTCTCTACTTTGGGACTAGACCGCATGCCTGGATGTTTGTTCCAGTCACGCACGCGGTGCCCGCCTTTTCTTTTGTTACGTGCCCTCGGAGTTCTCTTTCACACAGAGAAGAACCCAAATCCTTCTGACTTCTGCTTCTCCAACAGTGTGGCCTATGTCATGAGGTTCTCTAACCACGGAGTTCCCCACCCACCCTGTCCCCTCAGCTTACCATCATCATCACTTCATCAAATGACAGGAGGAAAAGACTTCAAGTGACTCATCACGGCAGGAGGGGAGGGGCAGAGAGGTGGCTTGTGAACGTTTCTGGACTGGAGGCCTCTGGATTCCTTCACATGATCTGCTGAGCTTCATGAAAAGGTTACAGCAATCCGAATGCGGTGCCATATAGTCTGCAAAGGCAGGCAGAGTGGAAACTGCCACCTCCCCAGACACAGGGGCGCTTCTTCTCACGTCCACAGCTGTGTCCCAGTGGTTGCCTCATCTGTGGTAACGGGGTCAGAGTGTCACACACCCTGAGCCTCAGATGCCCTCCTCAGGAGAGCTGTTCTGGGCCTCCAGAACTGTGAGCTCTACTCTGCCGGAAGCCTACTGGACCACCAGGATTTCAGCACCAGATGCCTTCAGGGAAGGCTGGCCACCAGAAGGCGCACCCCAGGGTTCTAAACCACAGGCATCCTTAAGGTCCCAGAGACCGGGGGTTCTTACTGAACAGAGCACGTAGCCTATCCTTTCATCAGCCGAAGGGCTACACTGCCCTGAAAGCAAAACACCCCCTCCAATGACAAATCCCAGTAGGAACTGACTTAGAAATCCCCCATAGATCTAGGCCGTGACGCTCAAACTTGAACATGCCTCAGACTATATTGGAGGAGTAGATAAGGCACGTGAATTGGGCCTTCCCCAGAGTTGCTGACTTGGGGTGCCACATGCTTCTGTGTTCCTGTCCTCTCTCTGGGGACCTACGTTACGAGTTGCTGATACGGCCTTTCTTCATTTCATAGGCCGGAGCTGGCGACTTCTCCAAGCTGCCACAGCGGGTGAGAGGTGAACTGGAATGAAGTCCCACTTTCTTACTGCCCCCCACCCCCATACACTTTGTAGAGGACTTGTCTATTGCACTTGCCCCTGTTCCATTATAACAGGGATCTGGGTAGGGAAAGCCTCTTCACCCTGGGCCTCTCTAGTGCCTTTGTCCACTAAGAGAGAACAGGCCTAACTTAAGCTGTCACTCAGCCAGCCTGTGTCTTAAGCTGTCACTCAGCCAGCCTGTGTCCCATTTCGGAAGGGACATCCTACCCTTAGGGTTTCGGGATACCTCCTGAAACCCTATGGAGCCATACCTTAACCCTTTATTGAGGCTTCTCTATACTCCTTTCTTTATCCTGTTATCTAACACATCCTGATTGACAGCTTTGAGTGGCTGGGTGCTGTCCTAGATACAAAAAAAGATACTGAGGTAGGGGAGAGAAAGGCTCCTCCCTCCTTCTGGAAGAAAAATGAGCACCATCCAGTGGCAACTCTTAGAAGGGGAACAAAGGGAGTTCTTCAGGTGCGTGAGGGCCAGATGGGGAGAAATTCCTCAGGCTAGCGGGAAGGAGGGAGGCGGGGCTAAGGAAGACCCAAGTCAGCCTAAGGGCCAGATGGTTAAATAGCAAGAAACTCTCACCTGGCATTCACTGTGGGCCACTTGCCTTGTGTCCCCCTTCTTCTCCTCACAACCATCCCTCTAGGAGCTGCCGTGATCAAATATTTTTTTCATAGATGAGCTCAGAGCAGTCTTAGGACTTGCTGAAGGTCACACAGCTAGCTATTTAAACTTGACTTTTTTTTTCTTTTTTTTTTTTTTAAACTTGACTTCTAACACCAGAAGCAAATCTAATATACCATCATATCGCTCTTTGCTGGAAATAGAAAGCTAGCACCTGTTGTTGGGTAGTGAGCGCAGGTTTATCAAAGCCCTGGACAGGTGCAGGCATGGAGGACAGTTGGAAAGATGGGCTGGGGCTGTGTGTGCTGTGGGGCTTGACTGGCAGGGGTGCTAAGTTAGGGAGGTGATGGAGAGCCAGTGAAGGATCTTGGGGGGCAAAGAATGCCCAGCACAGCTATGTTTTAGGAAGATGGGGTGGAGATGGGGCTGACGGCCAGGAGACCACATTTCAAGTCACCAGAGAAGTTTAGGAGCGAGAAAGCAAAAGCCTGGCTTGGGGCAGGTGGCAGGCAGGGGTGAGCCTGGAGGACAGATGCTGTTCTCACCACTGCTACTGTGAGTGTTTGACTGCTGACCACAGGCTTGCCCCGTATTAAGTCATCTGCTCCTCACAGCAGACTCACATCAGATCTCTCCTTTGGGTGCTTACCGCCTCTCTTCTTTTTCTCTGTTCATGGTTCTCCATTTCTCCACACGTAGCACTTTTGCTTTTTGGGATCAGGGCCCAAGACTTCTTCCTGAATACAAAGGAATCCTGGGCTGAGAAAACTCAGCATCAAGGAATCTCAGGTCCACTTATTCTCATTTGGAAGCTAAGGAGTCTAAGGCCTGGAGATATTCAGTAACTTGTTCCATCCAGGAAAAGATGGGAGCCCCTACCAGAGGCAAGAAGTCTTTCTTTCTCCAAACTCAGCTTCCCCTCCTGGGAAAGGCTGGAGGCTGGAGGCCCTGCAGGTCTGCTGGGTGCCAGATGGCATCTCAGTTACCAGGCTTCAGGGCGCCTGAGGACCCTGTCTGTGCTCAGCAGCGGTTGGCAGCACCTCCTCCCGCTGACGCTGCGGGCACAGGGCACGGAAGGACTGAGTGAAGGGAGCGTGTGCAGTGGAGAGGGCAGGAATGTGGGTGACTCACCCCTTTGTAGTGTGGGTCACAGCTGCTCTGGGGCATCTCCGCCTACATAAAGCAGCTGCGGCCTTTACCTTGTCAGAAAGACACTTTTCCCCGGGCAGCCAGAGCAGAGGAGATGGGGTCTGTCTGGGGAACGGCACAGCTTCACTCCCAGCTCAGCCCCTGCTCTTTCAAAGTGTGCAGTCTTGAGGAGACTTGACTTTTTCCATCCGGCCATGGTTTGTCTTTGTCCTCCTTATCTTGGAAATATAGGGAGTGATCTCTGAGTTAATGAACGGAGAGGAGAAAAGAGGTGGGATGAACGAAGAGGACGAGGGAAGAGAAGGAAGAGGAAGAGAAGAGCAAAGGCCCTCCATAACCTAAAGAATTCAATGTATGCTATTACTATTATCATATATAGTACTAAACAATGTCCAGGGAAATGTGATGGTAAAATGTATCTTTGTCAGGAGTTCATCTGAACTCTGTATCCACTCTTCCTGAGGTTCAAACTTCTTGGGAAAATGTGACACTTACATTCTCTTTAATTGCCTTCTCTTCTATTCAGGTAGCTTTGCCACGGGCAGGCAGACCTTGGATCTTCCTGCTAGAGCAGGAGGACCAGGGTTATACAACATGATGTGCTGCATGTTCAGTACTATCAGGGAGACATGGAAGCAGCCAAAGCCTTGGCCTGGGGTAGCTGGCTGCAGAGGCTTCCCCAGGCTGATGCAGAACTACAGTATGGGTGAAGTTTGAGTGGCTTTGGTAGAAAGGAGTCACTTACCAAGCAGATATTCATGGATGTGCCTGCCTGGGAAAGCAAGCCTAGGTGCACATTCTGGGACCACGTGGCCTTGTGGCTGGAGCAGCATACAGTCATAATGAAGTTGAGTGAAAGTGGTGGGCACGAAGGTTGGAGGAGAGGCAAGGTGGAGCTGGGCCTGTGAGGCTGTTCGAGAAGTTTGGGAGAGCTCAAGAAAATATGACACAAGACAGGATTTAAGCAGAGGAGTGGCAGATCAGGGGCACAGGGTGGGAGGGTTATTTCTATGGCTGTGCTGAATCCCAGTGGGAGATGGCAAAATAGGGACAGCCAGATATCTATCTTCTTTAAAAATTTTTTATTTATTATTTTTTATGTGTACTGTCTGCATGTAGGTTGGTGCACCCATGTTGTGCAATGCCAAGGTCAGAAGAGAGCATCGGATTCCCCTGAAACTGGAGTTAAAGATGGTTCTTAGCCACCATGTGGGTGCTGGGAATTGAACCTGGGTCCTCTGCAAGAGCAGTCATCACTCTTAACCACTCAGCCATCTCTCCAGCCCCCAGATATTTATCTTAAGGTAGAAACAATCGGGACTTATTTTAATATATACACTCCATCTCCATGTGTTTTTTAGGCCTAAAATTCTTTGACCACACTAGAATCATCATTTCCTCAAACCTTTCCCACCTACCCCCCAGCATGGGAAACATGGGGTTATTTCTGTACTGTAATGCCCACATATTCTCAAGGATTTTGTCTTGGGTAAGAATATACAGCCCCTTGGATGTTGTGATCTCCTTGCCATAGCCTGAGGTTTCTGGGATGATGTTTCCTCTGTCTTCCTCTGTATAGTATGTAAATCTGGCACAGAAAGTAAAGCTACTGTCCGCAGGAACACTAACAAGTCCAGAGGCCAGCCTGCAGGGACAGTGGAGACGGCAGAACTGACGACAGAAAGGGAGTCTGAGCACAAAGCTGCGGTTCCTGAAATAGGGCTGGACCCCAAGAGTGAAAGTCATCTTTGTGGTTCTGATCGCTTATGTATATAGTCTTTCTGCACAGCACAGTCCGTTATCTGCTCCCTGGTCTCCGAGGCCTGATAATCCTCCTCACCTACCCTCCACATGGCCACCAGGCACAAGGTTCCCATGAGCAGAGGCACGGTGTTCTCTGCTCTCATGTTCTCTAAAGGCCTGCCTGGGCCTGCCTGGACTGATGCTGGACCACAGCTCTTTGAAGGTGCTTCCTCTCTAGAAAACGACACATATTCTCCCAGGGGCCCCAGTCAGTAGTATAAGACATCCTGTTGAGGCAAGGGCTGAATACAGTTCAGAAAGAGGTGCAGTCTTCTGAACTAAATCAAGTCCACCTTGGCAGTTCTGGTGTGATACAGCAGTCTATACTTCCTGTCCTAATTACTGTACAGTGTCACCATGGACCCATATGCCACTTTTCACTTCAGATATGTCATCTGAGGGTGGACAAAAATGTTCCTCCCTTCCATAACTCAGTGGATGAGTCTCTGAAAGTCACCAGGGAACTGTCTGGCATCACAGGGACCATCTAATGGGTGTGGTCTGTGTTCTTTCACTGCATTGCTCTGTGGGACTGGATAGCTGCTGGCTCTCTTTCCCTGGACCATACCCTCTGTGCTTGCTTTTAACGTCTGAGGCTGAGACCTATAGTGTAAAATCACTGAGGAACCCAAAGCATCTCAGCTGACGGGACTTCAGAAGGCCTTTTTCAGCGTGTAGCTTCCTCTCCAACCCTGAGTGTACAGGGCAGCTACCCTTTCTGGTGCTATGAGAACTAAACCACCAAACAACGCTGTGAGCCTCTAATTTCTTCACATGCTTCCATTCCACACACAACAATCCCTGAGGCCTATTCTTATCACGACACAGTAAACCAAAAGCTCTCTACTTTCCTGATCCTCAACTCAGGCAGTTTAAGGAGGTTAGGGCAAAAATCTCAGTACCTACCCTGTAGAACACCGGATCGCAGATGGCAATGGGGTGCCAAAGTTGCCCCTACCTCTTCACCAGATCAGTGTCATGTCTCTCTGTCCATCTCTATTTTCAGTGACCTCCAACCAGCACATTGGGATCTGCTGTTGAGAGAGAAGACAGCTATCCCAAATCAAGGCTTTCCTCCTCCATTCTCTCAGCAGCTAAACATTCCCCAACAAACCACTGCTTTGGAAATATTCAATCTGCTCTGCCAGGTTCTGAAGTATAAGTTTGTGCTGGATAGCTTTAGTGTCAACTTGACACACCTGGGTTGAGGGAGCCTCAATTGGGGGATTGGCTCCATTGGATTGGCCTGTGGCCACATCTGTGGAGTATTGTCTTGATGGTTGAGCAGTGTGGGAGGGTCCAGCCCACAATGAGTAGTACCACCCTGGGCAGGTTGTTGTGTACCTTATAAGAAGGCAAGGTGGGCATGAGCCAGGAGAGCAAGCCAGTCAACAGCATTCCTCCATGGCTTGTGCTTCGGCTCCTGCCTCCAAGTTCCTGCCCTGAGTTCCTGCCTTGGGCTCCCTGAGTGATGAACTGTGACCCGGGAGATGTAAGTTGAATAAACCCTTTCCTCCCCAAGTTGGTGTCAGTCAGAGTGTTTTGTCACAGCAATGGAAGACAAACTAGAACAAAGTTCTTAGAAATATAACCCTTGGTTCTAGACTTTAAAAGGCTTTTAGGGAATAGTTATAAGGAATTACTCAAAAACCCCTTGGGATAGTCTCATCTAGGGATTACGGTTCGTAATGCCACCAAAGCCAGATAACTAGGCAAAGGGGCCAAGCAGCTGGGTGGGAGAAAGCAGTGGATGGCGAAGGAAGTGGTAAGAAGTTGCCAGGATACCATGATGCATTGCAGACTGAGTGGTTTAAACAGCAGAAGGTCCCATCTCATAGGTCTGACTGTAAAAGTTCCAAATCAAGGCAGGGGCAGTTGGTTCCTTCTGACTATGAAGGAAGAATATGCCTTGAATTACAAATGGCATCCACATATTCACATGGCTTCTCCCTGCATGCACATCCTTGTCTGTGTCCAAATTCCCTCATTTAAAGGATGCCAGACATGCTGGGTTAAGGCCCACCCTAGTGACCCCATTTTCATTTGAGTAGTTCTCTATATAGGCCCTGTCTCCAGTGAAGATCACATGCTGAGTTCAAGTTGCTAGGACATCATAAGAATTTTTAAGGGAACACAATTCAATCTGTGACGTTTAGCCAAAGCCAAAGCAAATCTGCATGTCAGATCTGGCATGCCCACCAACCTTTGTGTGTGTGTGTGTGTGTGTGTGTGTGTGTGGAACGTGAGGGAAGCAAGTGGATTTCCAGAGATCACAGGCAGAGAAAGGTGGAGGTAGTCTACTGACCCCCAGCCACAGGCCTTACTTTGCTCAGCTGCCTACTGTAGTTTAGGAGTCTATGTCTCACATTTTTTATACTATCTCAACATCTTGGCAGAGTCTATTGGCAGCCAGGGAGCTGGGATGTGTCCTGTTTACACCCCTCATCCATGCAGCCTGGTTAGAACCACGTAGAAGACATTCAGCCTGGGTGGCTTCATGTAAAATGTCATAGTCTGCACTTAGCAGAAGTTCTGAGAGTTTCTGGGATCTATGTTAATTGCTGGCCCAACACCATAGGTTGCTGTTTTTCAGTAACACTTTCTGACTACAGACCCACAAAAAAGAAATAGGAAGGGCCAATGCTGGACTTGATTTTCTCATGTCTAAGACCAAAGATGTGAGCATTAAATTGAGAACTATCGTAGTAATAGGGCTATAGCCAGGCATGGCGGCTCATGCCTATAATCCTATATTTTTGGGAAGCTGAGGCAGGATGATTGCTATGAGTTTGAAGGCAGTCTGGGATACATAGTAAATTCTAGGCCTCCGGAGCTGCAGAATGAGATACTATATCAAAAAAATATACCCATCTTGATTGGTTTATTGTTAACAAATAGGCTGGTAAATTCAATAGTACAAATACAAAGAAGGGGGACTGGGAAAAAAATCAGGAAAAATAATAATGTAGCTCTAAAATTGCTGAAATCCTCTTCTTGTTTATAGTATTCTCAGTAAAATATACTGGGTCATTGGAAAGGCACACATCTCATTTATCAGCAACAATGACTCTTCCTTGACCACACAAGGATTTTAGCACTGCCTAAGCTTGGATTCAGAGTGAACAGGCATTGAACAGCGTTGCTTTTTCTGCAAGCTCTGGTTAGTTGCACACACCTTGCACTCTGCTATTTGGCCTCCTCATGTCAGGATCGTGTGCTCACATCTAGGCTGGCCTCCAGCATCTTCATGAAGCATACACCACAGGGAACCTACCTAGGTACTCTATAGAATCAGAGCAATGACCTCCAATGCAAATGTGTTTATTTTGTGGATTTTTAAATAGATGTACCAGCATAAAATATAGCTCCTTTTTATTCAAAGTACAGTTGGCCTATACCGCACTAATTATCGCACTATATTGTGCTAATATCATCATCTTGACTGATTTGTTGTCTAGTTAATTAGATACAAGTGTGGATACAAACAAAAGGAGACAGAAAAATCAGGAAATAATTTGATAGGCAATAGTATTTTATTAAGTTGTGAACATATGTACCAAGCATTTCTGCCTCCCCCCGCCCCCTTTCTTTCCAGGCACAGTGGCAAACATCTGTAGTCCCAGTTACTGGAGAAGCTAAGGCAGGTGGGACGCCTGAGCCTAGGAGTTAAGGACCAGCCTGGACAACCTAACAAGACCTTGTCTCAGAAAATAAAAGAAAATTTCATTGATTATAACATATTTGTTCAATAATCTGATAACATATATCCCCCTATTTTTTCCAGAGCACATAATGAAGTATGGTGTCCTTCATTCCTATTTCACAGCAACATTTGCCTAGGATCATTGCAGTCTGAGTCGTAAATGACAGGCTCTACGTCCTTACTCCAAACCCTGGGTTCTAGTTGCCATTCTGCGTCTTCTGTGGCCTACGTCCACAGTCTCTATCATCCCATCTAGCTGCAAGAGTCGGTAGTGTAAACGTTCTGCTGGGGACGTGGGCCTTCCTTTTGATTCAGCATTATATTCCGTTGTCTACCGTAGGGCCTGGAAACCTTGGGAACTTAACAGCTGATTTCTGCTGTGTTGAAGTTCATGACCTACATGCTCCTGTGCCCTTAAGAGCTGTTGAGGAAGTAATTATTTGTTGGGAATACTAGGCAGTTGATGACAAGAAGGTGACAATCTGAACCCACCCCCAGCAGCAGAACCAGCAGTTCTGCTGCTGGGTGCAGAGGTCTCTGTCACAGCTGAGCTCCTTACTACTGGAGGTAAAGGTAGAATTAAGAGCTGAATGAAGAGCTCCGTTTTTGCTTTTTCCCTTTCCACAAGGACATGTCTGTCTGTAGGATGCTGGAGCTCTGTGAGTTCCTTGTAAGTTGGTCTGCAAAAACAATCTCTGAGTTTTTCTATTCTGTTAGCACTTTCTTTTTTGGTCTTTTCAAGGCAGGGCCTCCCTGTGGCCCCAGTTGTCCTGGAATTCACTCTGTAGACCAGGCTGGCCTTGAACTCACAGAGATCTGCCTGCCTCTGCCTCCCGAGTGCTGGGATTAAAGTTGTGCACCACCAGGCCCAGTTGTTAGCACTTTCTTCTTCAACCTTTCCTTTTTCAAATTGGTAAGCATTTAATCTCAGTTACAGACCTCATTTATTGGGATACTAAAATGATAATACACCCACTAATAACTTATTATATTTACATAGCATCTTTCTGAGAAAACTATTTTCTAGAACAGGAAGGAAGGGGGGATCCCTTTCTCAGATACCCTGGACATTCCATCATGACCCTTCCAGTGTAACAATCCATGAACCTAGTGCGGGGAGGGGACCTGGGGAACCTGCTTCTTCCTGGTCAGAATCTGGTATGTAAGGGGTTCCATAAACCCAGCTCAGCACTCCCATTCCCCACTCCACGGCTGTCAGAGCCAGTGTTGACTGTGCAATGTCTGTGAGTTCTTGGGGTGGAGCTGGAAGACCTCACCTCTAAGTTCCAGATAAACTCCCTCAGCTGTGAAAATTAAATTCACCCTACTATCCTCACACTCCTCTTAGGTTGTGAGCATGTGACCCACATGGCTCAGTTAGTAAACCAGGCCTCTTCTCAGCTCTTCTCCATGTTTGCTCTCATTATCATCTAATCCCTAAGGCTGGCTCGTTCTTTGGGAATTTTTCTCAGGCACGTGATCACACACTAAGGCCCCACAAGATCTACTATCATTGTCTAGCTGGTCTCTTCCTTTCTTTTCCCCAGCTTCTCTGAAATGAAGATCGTAGAGTCAGATTGTTCTGCACGTGGCTGAAGGCCAACGTCCCTGCAAATGGTCTATGCTCCTTTCCAAAAAACCAACAGAGGACACCCCAGCACCGTCTCTCCTCCCCATCATGCTTCTTCACAATTTTCTTCAAAGAAACTGCACTGCTGATCAGTGGCTAGGCATTCTAAAGGAAGATTCTGCGCCTGCTCACTACAAAGTGGTATCCCGGCCTCCACCAGAGGGAAGAGTACATCAACAACACGGAGAGGAAGCAGTTAGTCACTGTATCCCGCACTGGGCAGGGCAGGGGTCCCCTGGCTGGTTCTCAGCAGAGGTACTCAAAGCACTTCTCTGAAGTCTTGTGGGCTTTGAATCTTTGTGATGTTTAGTATCTTCAATGTCTCCCGCACCCCACCCCTCAGAGAGCTGCTCTGTGTCAGGGACCAGCTGAGGAGGGCACAATACCTGGCTTTGGAGAAAAGTCCCCGTGACCTCGGCTACTTTTTATAAACCTCCTCTAGCCCATTTCCTTACCTGTTAGATGGGAATAGTGAGCCTCACAGCATTCTCTTCAGGGATCAATGAAAACCAAATAACATATTGAGGTTGATATTTGAGAAGGTGAGAAAAAAATAGTTTTAGAGTCAGAAGAATAAGACTTTAGGTTCAAGCTATGTTATCTAGGCCTGGTTAGTGAACTTCTCTGAAACCTCAATATCTTCACCTGGTAAATGTGATTATCTAAGACTTATATAAGGCTGTTGTTAGGGTCAGATGAGACCATTGTATGAGTCATAAAGTTCAGCGTGTGTGTGTGTATGAATGTGGTGTTATAATGATATCCTAATGTGTGTGGTGTGGTTTCTAGAAGATAACTGTTGCATCAGCTCAGCTCAGGGTTTGCATCACACCCTGGCCCAGCATCTTATTTTCAGAGGTACTTGCCAAGTACCTATTATCTGAAATTTAGTACATGAGCCCCTTAACCTTACCTGCTGGGGAAAGTATGCCTTTAGGGCATGTTTGATGTAGGGATGAAAAGTCCCTATGGAAGGGATTCTGCATGTCTGGAGACGGTTGCTTGCTGTGGATGGTCTGGACACCAAACACTATTGAGTATGAATTGGTCTCCAACAATGACGCAAGGGTCAGAAGATGAGGCAGATCCTTCCAGGGAGGGGGCACTTACGATGCCTGGAAGCATACAGCTGGGACTGGCTGTTTTTATAGGAGGGTACCCACAAGGGATTTCAGGGTCTTGTGTATGTGTGTGTGTACCAAATTCTACTGATTTATGTCTGATCCAGTCAGGTTCTTTAGCCAAGTTACCCAGGTTTCGGTGCAAAAGGGAAAAGTAAAAAAGTAGTGGGCTCAAAAATACCAAAAATAAAGCCAGGTGTGGTGGCACCCACCTTTAATCCCAGTACTCGGGAGGCAGAGGTAGGCGGATCTCTGAGTTCAAGGCCAGTCTGGTCTACAGAGCGAACTCCAGGCAGCTGGTACTAAAAGGGAGACCCTATCTCAAAAATACCAACAAAAAAGGAAAAAACTAAAAATACCAAGAAAAAAAAAAGTGGTGGGCTGGCTCACTGCACCTTGGTCACATGATTTCATGTGTCTGGGTCTCAGCTTATCTTTCTACCTATTCACTGGAGTCTGTGTGGGCCACAGCAGTGTTCAAGGAGAAAAAGCTCACTGTGACACTGGAAAAGTCTCCCTGTTGTGTCAGGGACATTGTGGCACATGGAAGACTCCCATGGCTACAAGGCAGGATTCGTCTTACTGTAGCACGTTGGCAGGATGTGGTGTGGGAAAGGTTTGCTTCTGCTGTCCCCAGACAGAGGCTCACCCGGTACCCAGAGCCCTGTGACAAAGACTCGCAGTATGCAGTTAAGCAAACGAGCAGGACACTATGACCTGAAGACAAATCTTGAAAGCTGTGGTTCAAACTTGCAAGGCTCTAGGAAATAGTGGTAAGGAGTCAGGCTTTACCTAGCAGCAGAGAAAAAGCAGGCTAGTGAGCACCCCTTGAGAGCTGGGGAGCCTGTGCTCTTTTCTACTCTGTCCAGACTGGCCAGTAAGTGGCCCGAGGACCAACTCATGCTTGAACTGTCATCACATCTCACTGTGACTGGCAAGTCCTGAGAAAGTATTTAATGCACCCGTCTGGCTATAGACCCTGCATCCCTCTCTACCGGTGTACCTCTCTATCATTCCCTCTATAATATACGTCCCCAGCCACGGGCTGCAGCCATTTCACGCCTTCCCAGTACTATTCTCTCTGCCTGGAATGCCCTCCACCAATGAAAACCCTCTATCTGAACCCTCTCCATCTCCGTGAAACTCAACTCACCCTGAATAAAAATAGCTACCTATAAAGTTAAAAAGTGTGCATTTGCTGGCAAACTGGCATGGTCATATGGTCACAATCTGTCACAGTGGCTCACACAAGCAGTGTGGAAAGAGTATGCAGATTTCCGGGGGGAAGAAATTCAGAAGATATTAATGCTGCTAAATATTATTACCTTTGTACAACACGATTACAAATTGTTCACATTTCTTCTTTTTAGTTTACATTCTGTAGCTTTCTATACACGTTAGTTATATAATTTATAAATTTAAAATATGTATACAAATACATCATCATTTTATCAATACCTCCTGTTTTTCATTTCCTTTTGGATTATAATAATTAACTATAACAAGAAAGAATTTAGGGTTTGAGAAAAATTTTTAATTTGTGTAAAATTTAACATATTGGCAAAAATTGTCATCTGGATCAATAACAGATGATGTCTCCAGCGGCATATGAGCACATATGTGGGCAATGCTGATGTGTAGACAGAGTAAAAACATCGACATGCTGTCTAACCTGTCAATTCTAGTCAAATTGAAAATAACTTAAAAACTCAGGAGAGCCCTGGATCACCAAGCCTCAGGATCTCAGCACCCTGAAGGAAGACTCCTCCAGCTCCAGCCTGCCTTTCTGGGGGTGCCCTTGGCAGGGCACACCCCTTCTTGGGGCCTCAGCCTTATCCAATACACAGGTTAATTGAACTGGGACATCTCTGATGGTCTTCTGCATGGGTCATATTTTATTCTGGGAAAATGTTTCTGAATGAGAAGATTCGAAAGAATTCTTAATCTCTGGGTCCCTTTCTTCCGTTGGATTTAACACGAGGGGACAGTTTCTTTGTGAGTTTCCAGCCTAGAGACTGGGAGATGGCAGGGAGTCTTGGGAAAGTTAGTTCTCAGGTATGGGAAGAATGAAGAGTTTATGAGCTCAGGCTAAAGTCCCAAGAAGTTTAGGACATTGGGTGGGCAGTGGTGTTGTGATGCCTGTAGAGCCTCGGGCCGCCACAGGGGATGTCTCGCTACAGAATCCAACAGAGGAGATGTAGAAAAGCCGGGCACCAGATGAAACCCTGTGCTGAGGGCTCTGTGTCCTGGAAGCCAGAGGCTCTCTGAGGCTCTGGGGCTCAGCCTGCTGCTGCTGCCTCCCGGAGGGAGACGCTCCTGAGAACTGGAGGGTCTATTTTCAGAGTCTGTTTCTTCATCTGTAAATGAAGTTTGGACTAGACAAATCCAAGTCCACTCCAAGTCGGGCCATGAACACAGACCATGAATTCAAATTTTATACTGTCTCTTCATGGTTTGCTTTTTGTGGGTCATTTGCATAATGCCAATTGTGCTGCAGTAAGGAACTGAGGAGATGGCTCACTGGATAAACTGTACAAGCAGCAGGCCCTAAGTTTGGGTCCCCAGCATTCAAGTAAAAGCTGGACATGGTGAAGAGTATCTGTAACCCCGGCACTGCTGAGGTGCAGACAGGCAGCCCCCCAAGCCCACTGGCTGGCCAGCCTCGCTGAGCCAATGAGCTTCACGAGAAGAGACTGAGGAAGACAACAGACATCGACCTCTGGCCTTCACGAAGGTGTGCACACATATGCGTGTCCTCACCCACCAGAACAGTTACATACTCCACCCAAGTACAAACACGATAATAATAAACAATAAATCATGCAGTGAATGTAATATGGATTTCCCCCTCTTGTGTGATGAGTAAGATCCTTCAGGTTCCAAAGCTTCTAGACCGTTGTCTGTCTACCGTCTGGGCCCTAGAAGAACAGCATGGAAATTCTCCCTTACCACCGTGGCACCACTTTGCGTTCTCGTTGTCGTCTTCACATATTTTAATTTTAAATATTTCTTTCCTTCTTTATTGTTGGTGTGAGCATGGAGTATATTTTATGTTTTATATTTTGTGTAAGATAGAGCCCTTAGTTTTCCTGTAGCCCTTATATATAGGGAACAGGGCAATTCCAACTACATACGGAACAATAGGTAGATATTCTGTTTTCAATCTAAACTTGACATTTTATTATATTTTGATACTAGAAGTTGACAGTCACATTAAAAATTAAATGATTCCTAGTCTATGTTTACTTCATATAAAAACATAGTTTTGAGATGCATTTCATTGTTCATGTAAAAGGTGAAGAATTAAGCCAGGCACGGTGGCACACACCTTTAATCCTAGCACTTGGGAGGCAGAGGCAGGAGGATCTTTGTGAGTTCAAGGTCAGCCTGGTCTACAGAGCGAGTTCCAGGACAGCTGGGGCTACAGGGAGACCCTGTCTCGAAAATACAAAAAAAAAAAATGAAGAAGTGTTACATATTAATTGAATGCGGAGCATCTGTGTCGAAACCCTTATCTCCAGTCAGGCTCAGTCTTCCACTCGGGAAGACCCACAGAGTTCCGCCCGTGTGGGGCATCTGCTGGGTTAGGAGGAAAGCATGTTCACTGAGGTTTTGCCTTGTTAGTGTTTATTTCCTCCACAGAAGATACTGATCGCTTTCAGGTGATACACACTTGGCAGATCTCCTGTGCACTAACAAGGTTTTGACTATGGATTGTGTACTATATCAACTTCCATTTCTGGAAAGAACGACACGAGAGCTACATACAGCAGGATCTTGGCCCATAAAGCCTCCATTTTCAACAACCCTTCCTCAGCTTCAATTTCCTAGAAAAGCCATATTCTCCTATAGAGACAAATAGAGCACCCATTTGTTCTTGAGAGAGACATTCCTCGAATAGCTACTCACTACAGGGAGAAGAGTGCAGGCTCTGAGTCTGAGGCCAGACTGCCTGGTTCTGAATCCAGGATTCTCCCATCCTGGTTGTTGGAGCATTGGCATATGGTTTCCGTTTCCTGCTCTTCAGTTTCCTCATTTATAAACTAGGAATCATAATAATAGCAATTAGCTCATTGTGTTGTTTTAAGGATTAAGTGATTCTCAGAACAGTGTTGGGCATAAAATAAGCCACAGTGCATGGTCAGTCAGCTGACCTCATCGGTGGAAGAGAGACTTGTCAATCACGGAAGCACAGCATGATGTTTTATATGCTGTAATAGATGTGCAGGGTAGGGAGGTGATTAATTCTGGGGAACAGACGACTCCTGCGCAGTGAGATTTCTATCAAAGAAGCAAGGCTGTGATATAGATTTATTATCAAGCCTTGTCCCACACAATTGTAGGTGCTGGCTAATTAATTTATGTCACTTGATGCTTCTGAGTTAGAGCTTCATTGGTGTTAGAAGGGCAGGCAGCTGGGAAAGAGGAAGAAAAATGGAGTAAGATGGGAGAAATTCAGGGTGGCCTGGCCTCCACTAGGATATCTTGGACCATTGCCACTGGAGTTTGAGGAAGTAGATCTCTCTATTCATTGGGTCCTAATTTTTTCATTAACTGAAGACCAAAGACTGATTTCTTTTCATTCTAGGCTAATGTCTTCTATGAGCAGTGCAATGAGACAGTAAGGTTGGTGACCTCAAACAACCTTCCAATCTCCACATCTGATAACCTCATCCCTAAAAGAGGAAAATTGAGCTGAATCAAGAACTAAATCTCTCGAGTCATTTAAAGCTTTAATAGTCTCCAGTTTTCTGACAGTTACAGGATGACAAACTGGGCATTGTAGCTTCCATTCTGGGGAAAGTGCAAGCAGAAAAGGAAATGCTTTTTTTGTTATACGGCTTGACTTTTGTCCCTAGACCTTGCTAGCAATTACAGGGCAATGCAACATCCCACGTTTTTGCTTGGGACCCAGACCTAGCTTGGGTTGGTTGTTCAAGGTCAGTTCAAGAATAAATCTTCTGTAGCTTGGTAGCACTAGCCCTGCAGGCCCCCGAGACTGTCAGTAAATGGATGAGTGAACTGGTGGGGTCTAGTCCCACATCAATTCCTTGGCTTATTGATCCAGGGATGGGGAAATTAGAGGGGAACTATATAGATCCCCTCCTCAGAGGAGACTCTAAATTAGAAACTGATTCTTTAAGTTCAGTCTAATATTAGCCTGTATTCCTAGGAGCATTATAAGATTGACTAGAGATGGGGCAAGGTTGGGGCAGGTGTGAACTGTGAATTCCAAGCAGCCTTTCATCCAATGAACATAGTAAATACTTTTCACTAGAGTAACTCTACAAGGTTTTCTATCTTTCCTAAATTTTCGAGAGAAGTCAGGCTGGTGCTTCATTTCTTTGGCCTGATTCACAGATGTTGCAGTCCAGGAGGCTGAGGTGCTGCTGACAGTGTCTCTGAACAATATGTTAATGCATTTATCTTTTTATAGAAAAACAACTTTTTTCTAACAAAGTAGGGTTTCATTTATATCTGTTACTTATAATTGTGAAAAACATGAGTTTGGGGATCAGGAAGCCAATTTCAAAATTAGGTTTTATTACTTAACAGTTTTGTATGAACTTGGCAAATGATTTCTTCTCTCAAAGGGACTTGATAACACTGATTGTTTACAGATAGTTTCTCTTTATTTAGTTAGTTCTGATTACAGCTCTTAAATGAGACTACACGGGAGCTATATGATATGTGGTGTTTAATAAATATAATTTTTCTTGTAACTTGAAAAGTAAAAAATGATAAATACCATTCCGGAGTTCTCTGTTTAGTTGCCCTCTGAGCAGATAAGTGATTGTAAACTTAAAGAAGCTGACAAAAAGAACTATGGAAATCATAAAACAAAACTCATTCGGCATTATTATTATTCTGCACACAAATCACTAAAGACAGTTTGTTCCTAGGTGAGGCGGAACTCATTTATCCTCTACTGTCTGACATGCTACAGGGGGCTCATTTGGCAGTTGGTTCCAGACTTCACAGTCATGTTCTAGAAGAGAAATGGCCCTGGGCCCAGACTGTAGAGCCAGAGACCATCAGAGCTGAAGTACTCTTAGAAGCTATCAAATGAAGCCCTTCCCCAGGTGGGTAAACTAAGCACTCAGGGGTCTTGTGGTCAGCGAGAGTGTAAGGACTGGTACTTATTCTGATTCCCTGTCTGATGATAGCACAGTGCTCGAAGCCTTTGCTAACTTGTCCTATAATCTTGGAAAACTCTGACTTCTGGGTATTGGTCTTTCCACGAAACAAAAGATGGTAAAGAGAACTTATGATCCATATCTCATGCAGATTCCTGTGGGTTAATTAAGCTCAGGCTGAAGTAAGCGCTCAACTCTCTGGCGTTGGAGACATTCCATTTATTATTCATAAAAATCACCTGAGTGTTACAAAGGGAGATACTTTGTCATTGTGAAATGAAAGGACCCTCCTTCCACATGGTTGCCTGAGTCACAGGTTAGCAGTCCCTTAATGTGCTAAGCAACTCAAGATAAGTGACTTCAACTCTCTCAGCCCTACCATACTCACAGGTGAGCTGGGGCTTATGGTCCAGAGTAACTCTGAGCTTCCTTCCAGTCCTAACACACAATCTATTGTCTTCTTAGTTACTGTGATTTAGGACTCAGTCATAGGCTAACTGAATTTTCCAAAAACAAGGACCCTTGTTACCTTAAAGTTATAAGCAAAGACATTTAAAAGCTAATGAGACTAAAATTAAAACTAGAACAGGAATACACGTTTGTCTTTAGGCATGTCCTTTGTGATCTAGAATCGTGACCAAGTAGAGCCCCTCTGGGATGACTCCGTTTGACTGGGTTTTCTAGCCAGTGTTTAGGGAGCACTAGTTCTCATCTTCCTCAGGGCAAACATCTTTCCAGGGACTCGATCTGTGGATATTTATTGATTAGCAGTGATGAAAAGCCAGGAGAAGCAGATCCATGCTAAGACTGATTGGCAGTTTTTAGCTCTATGTGACTACACCCTCTCTAGGTCTAGATTGCAAACAGGTATGAGCCCTGGCCAGGGATTGCGTGTGTGAGCCTCAGCTTTCTTCTTCAAGTCTGAGCTTTGGTTTCCTTCTCTGTACAAGAAAGTGGAAGGGCTAGGTGTTCTTTACAGTACATTTAAGAGCTAGCATCCTCTTACTCCTCTGGGTTTTCAGAGTAGAGCCTCCAAATCCAGTATATTTAACCACGTTTGTCTTCCAGTTAGGGGACCCCCATTCCACATCTCCTCAGAGCTCTGCAAACTGAGACTAAGCTTAGTCCGTTTGTAACTGAAATCCCTTTCCCTGAAATACACATTTGTGTTCCAAATTGTTTTGTCAGATCTTGCAATAAATAAGGTGGACAGAGTTCTCAAGGACTGCAATAACTACGCAATAGCTGCTGGAGCAAAGAAGGAAGGGGGTTGGAGGAGGAAGACCTTGCTTCCTCTTGAAATTCACAGTGCTTTGATAACATCAGCTCAGTCTAGTTTCTGTTTAATATGTTTCCCCCCAGGAACCCTTTATCTGGGAAAACAGGCAAAAGCTGACACATTCATGAAGATTCCTTTAAAATATAAGCCTAATGAGTTCACTGTCAATTTAGAATTAAATGAGAATTAAAACTGTTGATGAAAGAGTTAAAATTTCACCAGGGTAATGGGCAAGCCCAGCTGAACCTTTGGGGAGCGAACACATAGGAATGGGCAAAGTTCTTCAGGTTCAAAGGCTTGTTTGGGAAAATGATCCCAAAAGTTCTGATGCTCTTACTGGAGCTCATCTGATGCAGGTAGGCCTGCGTGGGAGGGTCACAGGGCGCGTTTGGAACCAATTGAGTGTGAGCCCTGCTCCAGCTTTCTTATCTCTACCTCTGCTTTCAGGCTGGCTAGGGTGTTGAAGGGAACTCTGTCCCACGCACTTCAAATCTCTCACAGGGAGTCACAAGTGGTGGCTGCTGAGAGGGTAGCCCTGATGGCCAGAGGCTGTTAAGCACAGGGAAGGAGCTGGAGGCATGGCTCAGCAGTTAAGAGCACATACTGCCCTTGAAGAGGATCGGAATGGGATCCCAGCATCCAAGGACAGGTGGCTCACAGCCACTGTGCACCTCCAGTTCCAGGAGGATCCAACCCCTCTGGCCTGCACACATACTCACAGTGACACGCACACACTTAAAAAATAAAACAAAGCCGGGCGTGGTGGTGCACGCCTTTAATCCTAGCACTTGGGAGGCAGAGGCAGGCTGATCTTTGTGAGTTCAAGGCCAGCCTGGTCTACAGAGTGAGTTCCAGGACAGCTGAGGCTACAGGGAGACCCTGTCTCAAAAAGACCAAAAAAGCAAGAAAAAAAAAAGAAAACGAATCTATTTTTTTTAAGAGCAGATAAATCCTCTGGGCAGAAGTAGATGAAAGAACAGAGAAGACCAAGGAAGAAGCCAGGCAGAGAGCAAGGTAGGAAAATGAAGAGAGGCTACAGAAAAGGGAAGTCAAGTGACAGGACACCCAGTGTACCACCCCCCAGATAAAGTTTCAGGACAGCACAGATAGGCCTGGTTTTCAATTAGGTCACTGTTGTCAAAGTCTCCTGAATAATAATGGCCTTAGCAACTTTACTTGTACTCTAGGCCAGTGACCAAACTGCTACTCAGCTAAGATAAGCTTGGACTCCTGACCCTCCTGCCATGACCTTCCCTGTTCTGGGATGACAGGTCTGCACCAGCACACCACACTGTTTCTCATGTATAAAATGGGCGTGTGTGTGTGTGTGTGTGTGTGTGTGTGCGTGCGCACGTGTGTGTGCGTGTGCATGTACACGTGGAAGAAGCCAGAGGTTGATCTCAAACGTTGCTCCTCAAGAGCTGTCCATCTTATTTTTTGAGATAGGATCTTTCGCTGGGATCTGGGACTCTCCATTAAGCTACCCAGCCAGCTCTAGGAATCCACCCGTCTTCACCTGCTTAGCTCTGGGAATGTATTCCACCATGCCTGCTCCAAAAGTTCTTTTACATGAGGGCTGGGGAACAAACTCAGATCCTCCTGGTAGCCTATCAAGCACTGATTGAGCTATCATCGCCATCTTGTAAAATAGACATTTTGATCAACAGTCTGTGCTTCATGTAGATGTGAAGCCTAAATTAAATAATGTTTATGGAAAGTTCATGTTCTGTACTTGACACAAAATAAACATTGAATGAACATTTAGTGTATTTTCAATGTTTGATTTAAGTAAGATTTAACGCAAACCTTGATTCCTTCTGTGCTCCTCAAACTGGTTTACCCTGTCTCCTAGTCAGAAATCCTAATCGTCATCAAGAGCAGTAAGAAGTACCATATCTCTGGAAAGCAATATAAATTGGCTCTCAAAGTTTTTTTCACACTAAACAGAGTGATTTCAAAATGCTGGAAAAAGCTAGTGCCAAGATAAATTCCCCCAACCTCCTCTCCCCCTCTCTGTCTCTCACACACACATGCACACACACCAAAACAAAAACCTAAAAACCACCTTTAACCTTGGAAATCAAACAAGAAGAGAGAGAGAGAGGGAGAAGCAGAAAAGGCCCTGCCTCCTCCCATTGCTTCACATGTGTGTCAGCTCACTTCACAAACACAAGGTGCACTGTCAGAAGTGCCTTGGGCAAAGTTTGTACTTTGCTTGAATTCTCACTTTTGTTTACCAAGGTAATAAACCAGTCCCCAGTGCTCCAGGTGTAAAGCTATTATGAAAAGGCATATTTGTCTTCCACCCACCTCAGATGCACCTTTCTTGGGACACCCTGCACTGGAAGAGCAGCCAGAATTTCTTTACAGAGAGAAGCACCCAGGCTTAGAGAGGAACAGCTCCAGGCCTGGGGAGATTAAACCCCCTCATAGGCCTGGGTGCCTCAGCTTTCTTTTCCTCTCCACTGACCGGCTGTCAGACACCTGCGCTCCCCTCCTCTTTGCCCTGACAAATAACCCAGCCTGCCAGCTACCCTCCAGGGGGCTTCGAAGTCTCTGTTTAGACAGGCAGCATTCCCCCTCAGCTTTTCATACTAACTTTTCCAACAAACCTATCACCGGCACTTGGTTCAGTTAGATTACTCTAAGTATGGCAGCGGTGGAAACTTCGGCTTTAATGTGGTGCTGAAAATCTCCAGCAGCTTCTCGTCCCCTCCTTCAGAGAGGCTGATCACACCCTAATGGGTTATCTGAGGCCTAGGTGGAGTGGGAGGAAACTTTCACCCAAATCTCTGACTGAGCTAAATGGCCTGGAACCCACTCGAAATCGTCGACTGAAATCTTGGCACTGAAAGGAGGGAAGAATGTATGGAAAAGGGCAGGCTTAGTACGCCAGAGCCATTAACCTGGGCAAGTGGGAGAGCCGCAGAGGGTCACTGGGATGTTGCAGAATGCAGGCGGTTCAGGCAGACCACCCAGAACAAGCACAGAGTCACCTTACAGCTGAACTTCCCTGCTGAATACCTTAGCTGCACATACTGGCAATTCTGCTACAGGCTGGACACCCCCCCTTTCACACACACACACACACACACACATTGATCTTGAGGGAGGTAATTCAAATTCATTCACAGCTTGGGTTCTCATATTTCTTGAGCCCTTAAAAGGTGAAGGAGCTTAGCAGAAATGGGGGTAGGGTAGGTGTAGGGCATTGTAGGCACTTGACAAATATATTTGAACAGTGAATTAATTCCAGAATTGTTACTTAAAAAAAAAAAAAAAACCCAACTTTATGCTCTTGTGAGATACCTGTGAGTGCAAATGCAATACCTATTAAATGGGGATCCCAATAGGAATTACAGAGCAGTTAAAAACAAAAAGGACCAAGTGAAAAGCCCTTTATAAGCACTAACTGAACACTGGTACTTACAGCAATGTAGACCACCTGATTAACAGCAGGGTGGTCTCATGCATTTACACCGTGCTTGCTAGTGCTTGTTTTCCTTGCATTGCTTAGGAATTCAGTGTAGCACATTGACTGAGCAGCTACTGAGGTTCAGCCACAGTGGAAGCCTGTCATGTAGAGCAAAGAACAGAGCACTTCCTTGTCCTTGGGGTGCATAGTGGATGAGGACTGAGGGTGGGAAAAGGACACCCATTATGACGGCCTCGATACTGTCTAATATGCCGGCTGCAGTCACTACTCATTGACGGGCACCTATGGACAAAGCATAGGCATAGTTCTTGGCTTTGGAAGTTGTTCTAGTTGGGCAGGCTGGTGGGATGAGTCAACTCAGAACTTACTTCTTTCTAGTTCATATAACTGTCCTGGACAGGCATGTCTGCTGTTGGGGCAACTCTGCCTGCACTTAGTCATTTGGGAGCCCAAATTTCTTTCATCTTGTGCCTCCACCATTCCCTAGGGCTTTGTCATTATCTGGCAAAAGGGGAGACTCATAGAATGGGCAGGGAGGTTTTCATAGCTAGGCCAGAAACTCTAGAGTTCCATCAGCCACAACTTGCTCATCCCTACCACAAAGGATCTGAAATGAGATCTGTTTTGTTCCTAGGAAGACAGAGACTTTGGTAAACATCTAGCTAATGCCAATGGCAAGGATACAGCGAGAATCCAGGGCACATCCTCAAAGAGCTCACAGTCTAGAGAGAGTCATGCTAAACAAGATAACCAAGATCATCTCACATACTACGAAGAGACTAAAATCAGGGATTACAGAGCCAGAGAAGAGGGACATCCTGCTTCAGATGAAGAAGGGACGTTCTCACCAATAGCAGACAGTGTAAACGCAGATGAGGACAATCGAGGAAAGGCTCCGAGAGGCAAGGAGCCCTGCGAGGGGAGTTGTCAGCACATGGAGAAGTCGGCAGAGGCCAGTGTAGAATACAGTTGGCCATACAGTGGAGCCTTAGAAGCCAAGGTAAAGAATCTGAGAGAAGGGCTGGAGAGACAGCTCAGTGGTTAAGAGCACTGACTGCTCTTGCAGAGGACCTGGGTTCGATTCCCAGCACCCACATGGCAGCTACGAACCGTCTTTAACTCCAGTTCCAGGGGAATCTGACGCCCTCTTCTGACCTCTGAGGCACTGCACGACACAGGTGCACCAACCTACATGCAGACAGTATACTCATACACATAAAAAAATAATAAATAAATTAATTAAATAAAAAAAAGAATCTGAGAAAGATGGCTCACCAGTTAAGAGCACTGACTGCTCTTGCAGAGGACCCGGGTTCAAATCCCAGCACCCACATGGCAGCTAAGAACCGTCTTAGGCCAGGCGTGGTGGTGCATACTTTTAATTTCAGTACTTGGGAGGCAGAAGCAGGAGGATCTCTGTGAGTTCAAGGCCAGCCTGGTCTACATAGAGAGCTCCAGGCCTGCTGGGACTAAAAAGGGAGACCCTGTCTCAAAAAAAAAGAAAAAGAAAGAAAGAAAGAAAGAAAGAAAGAAAGAAAGAAAGAAAGAAAAAAGAATCTGAATTTCAAACTTACTTTATGTATGCATACCCATTTTCATCTCCATAACGCATCTACTAACTTACCCGTTGCCCTTCCCCAGCTCTTCTGGGCACTGCAGGGCTTCTGCATCGACAAGCTTCTAGCCGGACAGCCAGTGGGAAATGATGGCAGAATGTGAGCAGGAAGAAGTCAGAACAGCTCTCCTTTCCACTCCACTGAAAGGTTTCTTCACCTGGGCTTTACCTAAGCCTTCATGGCTCCCAGCTCCCACTGAGCAGCCCACCGTGCTCTAACTTCCTTTCAACGATACTGGCCTCTGGCCTCCAATAATATTACCTCTTCTCTTTCTCCCACTGGCCCAGCCAAGTAGCAGGGGGGTAGCAATTTCTGCTCTTACCTGTGCTGACTCTCCAACCTTTCCATTCATTACCCATGCAGCTAACAATTGAGATCGGTTCCCTCCGCTTAGACTTGTGAAGTGGCTTCAGTTCCATAGCTAGACCAGAATGGATACAAAGCACAAAGCATGTGGTTTACCAGCTAAGGACCAAGACAGAGGCATCTGTGGGCAAATACAGTTTTGCCTACGGGATCATGATTAAGTTGGAGGGGTGGGGTGGTGAAGGTTTGCTGAAGGAGATCACGGCATGGTACCTTATGTGGTACTTATGGGAGCCCATGCCTGTAAACTGACATGCACACAGTGGCAACGGTACTTTAGTCTTTCTGCTCAGCGTTTTCTCTCAGGATGCTTGAAGCACAATTTGCTGTGGCAACATCCTCATCACATGCTTTTGCTTGCTGCCTGCGTGGATGCGACGCTAGGACATGGCTCCTGTTCGTCTCTCACTTAGGATGGCACATAGGGTTTTTGTTTTTCCAGAGAAAAGGTTCACTGTGGAGTGGGGAGTGGGTGAAGGCAAACTGTTGGCTGTTTCGACTGAGGCCTATGAGTTGCATTTCAGGGACAACTGGAGTTGATGCAGGCATTCCTTCCAAGTGTAATCAAACGCCTCCTGTTGCCAGACAACGTGTTATTCAGTGGGGTTCTGGTGAGGGTTGTGAATCTGAGATGCCTTCTGTAAACTTCTAAATGTTATGATTCCTGAAAAACTCTTAGTAGGGACTGCTGGAGAAGAGAGTCCCAGTGAGGTAGAGGTGGTGACACTCAAGTGGGAAGACAGGCCCCCGGTCAGGAGCTATGGCACAAACACTCACGGGATATCCTAGGTCCTGCTCACCCACTTCTGTGTGTTGAGGTTAAGTCTGAAGAGGACAGAGCTTGGACAAGTACAGAATGGTTTACTTAATTTTGAGAAGATTTAAAAGAAATGAATTTGTTCAATCGTTTAATTTGAACTGGACTTCCCTTCCCTGCCCTTTCCCATGTATCATAGGGAAGAACAAGATGAGGAGCTATTTGCAGGTCTGATCTTTAGAGACTAGGACATCTGCCTGGGCTGGGGGTAAATGTCTTAGTAACTACAACTCAGAGACCTCAGATCTGAATTCTGTTTGGAAGCTTTCTATACCACCACAGGGTCCTGGGAAACTCTCAAAAGACTCTTTGGGACACCTACGAAGGGAGTACATCTTGACTAGGTATCTCCAACTACTGCTGTCAGCTGGGAACATTCCTTACAAAGAGCTACTCAAGACAGTTTTGGTTAGGTAATTCACATACCCGTGTATAACATACAGCATATCATTAATAATTGTATTAATAATTCACTTCCTTTTGTAGGCGGTTTTGGTTCCTAGCAATCTTGACTAAATAAGAAAATATGAAAACATAAAATGGCAGGCCAAGACTCTGGAAAGACTTATTTGAGGATTGGGGAATGGGAGGGAGACCACGTACCTGATGCACGTAGCATCTCTAAAAAGAAAATTTAACACTCTATTATATTGAACCAGCATAACTTCAGCTCCATAAATCAGCTGGAACAAGAAAATGAATGAAATTTAGATTGGGAGGCTGGAGAGGTGGCTCAGGGGTTAAGAGTTCCAGCTGTTCTTGCAGAGGACCCAGGTTGATTCCCAGAACCCATATGACAGCTAACAACCAACTGTAACTCCAGTTTCAGGAGCTCCAACTCTCTCTCTTTGATCTCCATATGCCCCGTATGTGTGTGGTGTCCTCACACACATGTGTGCAGAACACTCATACACATAAAAATAAATAAAATTTAATAAAAAGAAATTTAGTTTGGACTCAAGTCCTTGTAATGAAATAGTCTCTCTTAGCTATAACCTTTGGGTATTTCCCATCATCCTCAATGAAGAATCATAATAAATAGAGCCTTTTCAATGATTTTGAAAGTTCTATCTTGAATGATCAGGAGAGGCCATGCTTCACTAAGATGCTGTTGTGCTGACCTACTGGGTCAGGCTCAAACATGTAAGCTGGTCTCCACTCAATGTTTTCTCTATTTTCCTATTTGTGTTTAATTTTCCGGTGAGGAGGTTGCAGATCTAGGTCTGATTTGTTGCGCCCTTCTTCACTCAGTCATAGTGAAACGTTGTAAGCTCATCACCCTGGAGACGGCTAGGTTTCGGTTTAGATAACTTGCCCGATGTCAACATCATCTCCGCCATCATACTTTACTGTCACTCTGTCAGCAACGTCTTCTCAGTCCAGCATCATCTACATGTCTTAAGCACTTGCAACCTCTGGCCCCTCAACCTTTAGTTAATTAAGCTACAGGCCAAGGCAAGAGCTAATTCCACCTGACCTATTTCTTCTCCTGATGCTCAGAGTCAGAGGGAGATAGCATTGTATACAGTTAGCATTGGTCAGAGACAGAAGTGGTAATGGCCTTCAAGGGAACCATGCACTGACTGTCAGATGAAGAGACAGAGCAAGTTGTCCTTCGAACCACACTGGCTTCCCTTTATGGCCTTTATCATACTCTGCTGTGTGTAATATCTTTACGTTAGGGGTTTTTTTTAGTCCAAGTGAGTACCACAATGAAAGAGATGCAAGTAAAATGCTATGGAGGTCAAAGGAGGCTGAGATTAATGCCATTCTGGAAGCGTAATTCGTTGAGGAGGACACATTTGCACAGAATCTGAGGGACAGATGGCATTTGGATAGCAAAAAGACAAGAAGAAAGAGGGGCCCAAGAGGACAAATCATGCGACGTGCTGTGGGCGTGCTGTGGGGATACACTTGTCTGAACTTCAGACTACATGTGCAATGAGGAGGTGATTTCACCACCAGCCTCAGAGGCTACTGGAGAACAAGCACACGGAACAGCACAGCTGCATTTCCAGGTACAGCCGCCCACAGGCACAGAGCTAGAGAGAGCAGAGCCAAGAAGCACAGGCGGGGTTGGGGGGTGAGCATCCTCAACCACTAAAGGATGAAGAGTGGCCCATAAACCAAAGCGTTTATAAGTGGGAGTTATCTCACTCCTCCTGGACCCGACCTGGAGCCCTAGAGTGTTCTGATGGAAAATTCTAATTTGGCCAGATGTCACAGCAGAAGCCTGTCCTGGCACTGGGGAGGCAGAAGCAGGAGGACTGGGGCCAGCTTGCGCTACCGAATGAGATCTTATCTCAAAACCCAAATGACACGTCAAAAAAGAAAGAAAAAGAAGAGGAAGGGAGGGAGGGAGGAAGGGAGGGAGGAAGGGAGGGAGGGAGGGAGGGAGGGAGGGAGG